>CM028346.1:23304051-23369555 GCA_016618105.1 Dendrobium huoshanense | reverse complement strand
AAATCATATATGTATGTTTGTGTTGTCTTGTTATATAGTCCGTAGAATTAAATATAATTAAATGATTTTTATTATTTAGTTTAGATCATTTACCTGTGATTTGAAGACTATATAAGTTGTGGATGTAGGGCTTCCTAGGATGAGTAGGACCTATATCTTGTAGTCTTAAATTATTTTTGCAAGAGTTGTGCAACCTCTTATATGTTACTCAATAATGAATTCGTTAGTTATGGATAAGATTTGAAGAATTCCCAATGAAACAAATGATTATATTCAAGAGTGAGACACCCAGTCAAAAGAAAGTTTGGCGCTATATAACAATGAGAGCCTTGATGCAAAGGTAAAATGTGATAAAATATTTCAGTGTGTTATGAATATTTGTCACATAAATGAAGATTTCTTATTGTGGCATAAAATCGTATTGGGCTGGTAATGATCTTAGAGGCGTGGGATGGAGATATTTACAGTAGAGATTCATGGAATATGTTGGGCATTTGGGTTCCCTAGACTTTCTTAAGGGTCGAATTCTTGAAATCAGATGTGATATAGAAGGTTGAGTTGAGGTGGTCGTTGAAAGGTCATGGTCAATGCAGATCACTGTAATTTGTATCATAAATGGTATCATAGACTCGATGAATTCTTGTTAGAATCCTATAAAACGTTGATGAGTGATGTTGTGCAAGGAAAGAAGTTTTTAAATGAAACAGATTGACAGTATATTCAACAAGAGCTTGAGTATAACTTCAAATGTTATCAAACTCAAACACATCTTCAAGCTTACCTGCACATGCTAATTATAAATATGTGATATGTTCTTTTTATTATTATTATTATTTTTATTTTTTTAGAATTGATCTTTTTGTGCTGATGGAAGTGTTTAGGTTTGTACTCTGTTTTACTATTTAGCTCATATTATGTTGTAATTTATTATTATTATTATCTTTTAATTGTTCATGAATGAAGGCTAGTTTGGTATTGTTAGAAGCTACTACTAAAAAGTAACTACTTAGTTTGTTTAGGTAATTAATGTAGTTAGTTTAGATAGACTTTCACTATCATGTTGAAAATTGAAACATTTGAACAAAAAATGGTGAAGATTGATGTAATAGAATGAAGAAGTATTATAAAATCCATGACAAAGGAGTACAAAGTGAACATCATAAATATAACTATAATATCCAAAAGGTATATAATACATATTAGTAATGCCTCCTCTTATGATGATGTGGTGTGAAACCCCTAATTTCATTTTTTTTGAGTGCAATTAGTCTGTACGAACTGACCTTAGTACGGGACGAACTGAAGAAAATTATGAAAATCTGTATGGTTAGAATGGACGAACTGTCTGGATGAACTGAGTAAAATGCAGGTTCGTCTGGATAAACCTGAGTTCGTCCGGGACGAACATAACAAATTTTTGTTGCCAGAGAGCATCGTCTAGGGACGAAATCCATCATCGTTTGTACGATCTGTGTCCAGAGAGCTTCATCCCGGGATGAATGGGAAACATCGTCTGGACGAACTTAAAGATTTTTTCTCTATTTATGGACCGTTTGAGATATTTTGAAGAGAGAGAGAAAAGAGGAGAGAGAAAGAAGGAAAGAGAAAGAAAAAGCTTGGTTTCGAAGGCCGCGGAGCGATTTTTGTCTGTCGACGCAGTTGGAAGAATTGTTCGTCTCACAGTAAGGAATTCGAATCCTATTTCTGATTTCGAAGATTTTGTGTTTTGGTATTTTTCTGCTCAGTTTTGTGATTCTGTTACCAAAAAACGTGCAAATCTTTGTAATGACGAAACTTTTACCTCGTAATTTTTGGTATGTTATTGAAATGATGATTTTGCAGAATTTAAATATTTTCTGGAAAGTTTTCACCGGGTATTTTGAATTCTGTGGAGTTCTTATCGAATAAAAAATTATATAGATGTTCAAAATTATTGCTTCAGTACGAGTAAATTTTTGAATCGTTGTTTTATACGATTTCTAGTAATTTGGTAATTTTTTGACACTGTGTATTTTGTCTCTGTTTGGGATTTCTGTCGAGTGTACGATATTTTAAGAATTTTCTTCAATTGAATTAAATTGTCTTGTTGATTTCAATGCATTAATGAGATGTATATGAATGTGAATATATGATTGAATCTATTATTATTATATTACTGAAAGACAAGTAAAGACTGGTTGAACCGTTGGTTCATTACGGGAAAACCCGTTAATACCGGCGAAAAGGTTCCAGTGTAGTTTGCGCTGAAAAATCCGTAGTAGATTTTCCGTTGCAACAATGCGCCGTTACCTGCGCCGTGCTTACCAGTGCAGAATTTGCCGCCGGAAAATCTGACGGTAATCGCGTGTTTTCCCGTAGTGGTTGGAGATTGTCATGTACAGGATGGTGGGACGACGAGCTTTCCTTTAAAAAGGATTTGGTGTTATCCTCTATTGATCACGTGATATAACGATTGGGAGTCATAAGGAGATTATTATGCCGATGGACAAAGGGTGACGACTCTATTTACTGAGCTAACTGATTATTAACATCGATACTAACATTGAAAAATGCTTTAATAGCCAGTGATTGTACTTGTTAAGTAAGACTACTGTACTGGAATGCATGTGTAAAGTATTATTCTTATGATTTCTTTATGGACATACATGTATTGACTGATTTATTGTATTGCACGGATTTATTGATATCAATTTGATTTATTGATATTGTACGAATTTACTGTTACTGCACGATTTCATTGATATTGCATATTGTTTACGTCACTGGATTGTTATTGATACTGATACGGATATCGATACTACTGATTTACCGATACTACTAATTCACTGATACTATTGATTCATTGTACTGATCTTATAACACATTATATATCAAATACTGACTGATACATGTGATACACTGATACATGTGATACACCGATACATATATATATATATATATATATATATATATATATATATATATATATATATATATATATATATATATATATATATATATATATATATATATATATATATATAAACTGAATTTCATGTGATTTACCATGCACGTGATATAAAATATGATCTTTACTGCATTGATTGATTTTAATTATTATTATTGATTTATTAATTTGATTTCAACTATTCTTAACAATGTATTGATTTGATTATTTTATGTGATTTCATACCGATTGATATTATTGATCAAAATTGATTTCTTTATTTAATAATCTGATAGATTTTATTGATATGATTGATTGATGTTATTAATATGATATTGATTTGATGGATTTACTGATACTGACGAATTTATCGTTATTGTACAGATTTATCGTTACTGTATGATTTTACTGTTAATGTATGATTCATGTCACTGGAATATTACTGATATTGATATAAGCATTGATACTACGGATTCACTGCACTGACATCATGCATGTGATATTGAGCAAGTGACATGTGATTCACTGAACACGTATATAGATTACCAGATTACATGTGATTCGCTGAGCATGTGATATTGAATAACTGTAATTGCAAGTGTATGTTCGGTTTTACTGCATTTATTTGATTTCAATAGTCACGAATGATAGTATTGATTTGATGTTTTATACTGACTAATATTATTGAACTGATGAATTCTCTTTATATGATTGATATTATTAACACGATGATTTATTGACTGATTTGATTGATATTACTAATACGATGATTTCTTTAATGATTTAACTGATGTTATAGATACGACAACTATTGTAGAGATTTGACACACGTACTGATTCATTAAGCTTTACAAACTTTTGTATTGTTTATTGTTTCTTCTACTGATGATTATAGATTCACATGTTTTTGTATTGACTACCGTTTCTGTGTTGATTACTGTTTCTGCACGATTTCTGATTCTGCATTTACTCAATGATCATGTGTAAGTGACTGATATTGATTTGACTGATTGACATGCATATTGCTTCCATACCGTGCTTTGATTTTTAGTTATAGGTTTTGTTGACCAACTGGGCTTTTTGAAGCTCATTATATGTGGTTAATAATTTCAAGTCAGGGCAAGGGAGCAGGAGAGTGAAGTTGATCAAGATTCTTCAGGTTTTTGTTCCATTTTGTTATAGTTATTCTTTTGTACTCAGGACTAGATGGAATTGTGATCATTGTTCAAGATCCTGAGTATTGTAAATGAACTTTTGGGAATGAATAGAAATGTGTACATTGATGTTTTAAATTATAGATTTTGTTAGATTATTTATCACTGATTGATGACTATAGATAGCTCTGGTAAGTTAATGGTTTAAATGATCGACTGAATAATTATTCCAAGTTAGATATTGGGACATGACATGTGGTATCACATCACTTCTAGAAGCAAAATATTGTGATTCACGCAACAATCTAATGCGTAGGTGGTGCTACTCCTCGACAATGTCTTCAAACTGTGTGGTCGATACTTAAGGTAAGGATGATGATACGAAATATGGAGTAAATGCAGCCTTAATGTCTGGTAGTGTAGGAATCGTAAGTGATGGGACCTCATCATTGTAAGAGAAGGGATAGCATTGTATGGATCTGCAGTAGCATGTGCTAGGCTACATATTGTCTGTTGATTGTCAATATCCTTGAATTACCTACCATCATCAATATACATCTATTGATGCAAGTTACGACATAAATCACCTATAATGTTGACATCATGATGCATAACAGTGTCCTCAATCCCACCAAATAAGGATGTAATCTGCCATAGTTAAAGAGAGTGGAGATGCTTTTGAGAGAGAGATAAAGAGAGTTTTTTAATTATTAATAACTTTTTTATTATTTTTAAGTGATGATCTATACTGAGAGAGTCATTAAATTGAAAATTTGTCATATTTTTGACAGTGTGGAGATGCTTTTAATCATTGAGATTGGCCTATCATAAGAAATACGAAAAAACATCACTTGATTAAAGTGAGATGGACTGAATGACTTAATATCATCAATGAGATTATAATTTGGGATCACTAGAATCATTAATTGGATGGAGGGTATGGTCATTTAGGGTGTGGATTATATGAATAGAATTTAATTTTATAAATACAATCTAGAAAGTTAGAATGTGAATGCTTCTAGATCTAATTGGATCAATCAAGTGGAATCCGACACATCTAGTCATAATTTAAGGGCACCACAAGGAAGCTTATAGAGAGTTGATGCCAATGTGTCTCTTTAGTCGCCTCCTACTAGTTTGGGGGCGTGGCGACCTTCTCTATGTGCTCAACATATGTGCAATAAAAGAGGAGGCAAATTTAGTCCCCTAATTTGATTCAGACCTTTTTGCCTCTAATTCTTTTGTCCGATTAAGGCACATAAACTGCTCAGATTCACATAATTTTAATGACGTGGACATATCAAAACTAGATGATCATTTGATCAATAAATTTATCATTTGGAGTATACCTTAGTCATAATTTGTATTCAATGTAGCTCTTCTAAGTATCTAAATAGCTTGATTTTCATGTCGCAAATAAAAAATTTATGCTTGGTCAAATTTTAAGATGCCATGGATGATAAAATCAACATAGTTGTTTTAGGTATTTTTTGTTATTAAATTTGTAGGAGTTTTAGTTCTCTAAGAATTCTGGAGTTCATTGTACTTGATTTGTTGCTTGTGGCAATTACTCCAACCGCTTAATGTGCTTCGGAAGCTTCATATTAACCTAACAAAATGCATTTGCTTTCCCAATTTTAGAAGTAGCTTAGCTCATAATTTTCGTGTTGACTAAAGATTTAGCCTCGTTTTGCTGTCATTCTTTACGTCATCATCCCTTAAATGATGCAAGGAAATAAGACCCTTCCATTGGAACTTTTATTTGGTCCCGTGAACGTACGTATAGCTATATTCGGCCGGCACTAAGATTGCAGGCACAAAACGAGAAATACCGAGCAATACCAACAATAACGATAAATATCATTATGAGAAGACAAAATATCGAGTAATACCGAGCAATACCGAGTAATCCCAAAAAATACCGAGTTTTTTCTAGAAAAACTCGGTATTGCTCGGTATTACTCGGTATTGATCTTCACAGAGCGATATTCCTCGTTATTACCAAAGAATACCTAGCAATACCGACAAAATACCGAGCAAAAATCGAGTAACAATCCTCTGACCGAACGTAGATCTACGTCCGGTCAGAGGGCATAATAAAAGTTCCTTCCATTGAATCTTTTGCTGCTAATATTGATCTTTTCCGAGGTTAATCTTGATTTTTTAATTGAGAGTTTTGACTAACAATATAAGATCTTGAATTTATTATGATATAGAATTAGTTTTCTGTCTTAGGCGTCATTTGAGATGATTTTCTTAGTGCTTCTTAAAGCAGGCTTTTTGTAAAAGATATTAAAATTTTTGTACTAAAAAGCTTCTTTAAAAAACAGTAAGAAAACCGTCTCAAACTTCACCTTAGTATTGCATAAAAAATTTGCACATATAAATTAAAAGGAGCTTAAGCTTAAAATAGAAGTAAGAATTATTACACTAAAAATTTAATGAAGGAAAAATTTGTAGAGCTAGGCCTAGCTAATTGTATCAAATGGAGAAGATCAAATAATAACGTCCGGACTCTAAGACTTAGACCTCGATGTTGATGGGTACAATTCCGAATTCTCTAAAGCATAGATCATTAATTCTATAAGTAAATACTTTAATGATGATAAAATTAGACGATTTTGGGCTTTTTGGATTTGTCTTATCGAGATGCTCAATTTGACTATAAGCATTCTAAAATTTCAATTACATTTCACATGCTTGATTTGAGCTTTGTCAGATCATTTCATTTTTCGGTATTGATATGTTCATCTCAATGAATTATTTAATTACTTTGTGTTTACAGATAAGTTTGAAGAGATCGGAGTTTAAATGACTTTACCCTAAAGTTTTTAATTCAAATATATATCAACATTCATGCAAGATCAAATTGATTTCTGATGACATATTAAGGCTTCGTTTGGGACGGCTTTTTTATTGCTTTCTAAAACGAAGCTTTAGTAAAAAATAAAAAATTTTGTACTGCATCTTAAAACATCTTTTTAGTTCAAAAATTATAATTATTGTACTAAAAAGCTGCTTTAAAAAGCAGTTAGAAAGTCGTTCCAAAGAAAGCCTAAATCTATAAATTTTTTTCATAATTAAATTATAAAAAGAAAGGCATTGCCAATTTGCCTTGCTTTTCTTCTACTTAAACACTAAAAAAGCGTGTAGCTATTACGAAACACATCCTCATCAAAATAATAAAATAATAATAAGCCATTGTTTTAACTAAACTTTGGACAACCATAGTTTGTTTTTTTTTTTTTTTTTTTTTTTTTTTTTTTTTTTTTTTTTTTTTTTTTTTTTAAGGAAATGAATTTTAGCCATCAAAGTTGATTTTATAAAAAATGATGGGCAATTTTGGTAATTGTCCAAAAAGGGCCCACCCATGCTGAAGAAATTTGGATGCCTTTCTCAATTTGGCATAGCACAGTCATATTTGACAAATTATATTTTAATAAAAAAATATTATATATATAATATTTGCAGTTATATTATCATTTAACTGCCTTCTTATTAAAGTATTACATAAATGTTACGCATAAGTAGAGGATGAGCATTAAATAATCATTATATTGCCTTTTTATTGATTTAAAAGTCCTGAGTTTAAAGCTTTGTTTGAGAGTCTTTTTACAGTTGTTTTTTAGTACAAAAATTTTTTAATTAATATTTTTGAACAAGAAAATTGCTTTAGAAAATAGTAACAAAGTTGTCCCAAATGAAACCTAAGAGTTGGTTTGGAACAACTTTCTTATCATTTTTCTTTTCAAAATGCAATCACAAATCTATTTGGTTATTACTTTCTTGCTGCTTTCATATAAAATTTGTGCTAAGAAACTATTTTTTATAGTAACTTAAAAAATATACAATCACCTCAATCGTTTTATAACCATCTTTATTAAAAGTTGTAACTTTCCCAAAAAAACCCTAAATCACATGAATACATTATTTATATTAGGATCATGGAATAAAAAAAATTATAAGGATCATAGAATGGTTAGGGTTAGGGCTCTCTGGCGGTTCCACCTCCTTTTTGTTTCCGCCTGCAATTTCTCAGTAATCTTATTCCTTTTTCTTTAATTCCTAGTTTCCTTTTGCGATTCTTAGTTGGATGGATGTTAATCGTGTGAGTGGCCCTGTTTTTTTGGAGGAGAAGTTTAAATCAGGCTCTTTCCGGGATGCCTTATATATCCTCGCCTCCTCGGATTTTCCCGACCTTAAAATCATTTATTGCCATGGTTTACCTTCTCTATGGATTTCTGATGAACAAATGAGGGCTTTAGCTGTTCCTTTTGAGTTTGCATTGGTAAGAAAATTTCCTGGCTGACGGCCTTCGCTGGATGCCATCCACAAGTTTTTCTTTCAACTTAAGCTTTGTGGTGAATTTTATGTCACTTTGCTGAACTCAAAGAACATTTTGATTAAATTTTTGAATGACCTTGTCTATTGTTGTGTTTTCTCGCACTTATCTTACTTCGTTAGCAACTATTACATGAAGTTGGTTAAATGGACACCTCTCTTAGATATTAACATTGATTCTTATACTATACCCATTTGGGTGTCTTTCCTCAATCTGCATCCTCATCTATTATCTTCCCAAATTTTACATGGCCTTGGCTCCTAGTTAGGCCGTCAACGGATAATGCTACGTTAAATGGCTCGAGGCCCTCGATTGCTCATGTACTTGTGGAGTTAGATGTCACCAAGAGGTACTCTGACCAATTTTGGATTGGTTCGTAATCTATGGGTTTCATTCAACGTGTTGAATTGGAGGAGTTCACTACCTATTGTGCTCACTATAACATTTTGGGACACTCTAAGTCGAATGTCATATTTTAAATCCTTAACTAGCTAATATTCTTGTGCCTAATGTGGTTGGTTTAGATATGGAAGTGGGTAATAAAATTATTACTAATGCAGTTCCTGTTCTTTTGGGTGACAACCCTATTATTGATGTTATTTTCCTTAAGAATGTTTTACCCAAACAGAAAGGTGAGTTAGTGCCTCATGGATCTGATGATGATATGGGTACTGAATCTCCTTTGGTTGGAAACAAATCGTTGCTCCCTGACAAGGTCGGGGTAATAGTTGTTTATTCTTCTTCATATGACTTTAATGTGACTCATGGTATTGTGGCTATTGACCCTTCTTTGCATGAATTTAATGTGGCTCAACATGTTTTGTTGGTGGATCAAGCGGGTAATTGTGATCAAGTGGCTGTTGGTGATGGTGTTGTTCCTCCTTTGCCTAACTTGGCTAAGGATCCTGGTGAGATTGTGTTTAATAGTGGTGGTGGTGGTGGTTTTGTTTCACTTGTTGTATGTCCTATAATGATAGAGGGTAAGCAATTGAGTGGCCTTTAAAATGTGGGGGCTTATGATTTAGCTTTGTCTAATGCTGAGGTGGAGGAGGATGGTGAGGTGGAAGCTGTTGTGCGGGTGCCTTGGTTACTGTTGGTGGCGAATCCATTATTTTGTTGGGTTGAATTCCCTGGTTGAGATGCCTATAATTGTCATGTCCCCAAATGGTTTATACGCTCAGTTTGTTTCTAATTTGGAGGTCACTTGTTCAGGGTATTCAGTTTGGCATGATGGGTATCCATCATTGACGTGTGAGGGGGGGGGGGGGGGGGGGGGGGGGGGGTCTAGGATTTGGATGTTTAGCAAGATGATTCCTTTAAGGAATTATATGGTTTATATGTTTGCTAGGTAACTGAGAAGGCACTTTCTCGTGGCAATAAGCATTGTAGGAGGAAATCTAGAATGTAGATATTTGGTTTTTTGGGTGTTTTCTTTAGTGTTTAGCTGGTGGCTTTGTTGTTGGCCCTTCGACTTGTTGGTGTTTGTTTGGTGTTGGTTGAGGGGTTGGGTTGCTACCCCATCTTCCTTTTGGTTATGATTGTTCTTGCAGGTTTTATTCCCTTTATGGTTTTGTTCTTGGGCATCCAGTTGCTATTGGTGGAGATTATTCATTGGGCTGTCGCTTTTTGGATCCTTTGTCCTTTCTTTTGGGAGCTGTTTTGGTGTTGTTGTTACTGCATATGTAGTCTTTTTGGATGTTATCTCCCTCTTTACTTGGATTGGTTATGGGCCGTTTGACAGGATAAACGAGCATAAAATCATTAACTTTCAAGCTCTTATAAGCACTCAATACTAAATAAATAATATACATGACCAAATGATTCATTATAAGCAATCTGATAGAATTTTATGAAATTTTGGCTAAACTTACTAAAATATCACCAAAAAATATATATATAAAATATAGTCTTATTCTTCAAAATAAGAGGTTTTAGACTTAGCATTAAAGAGTTTTTATGTGAAAAAATTGTGAAGGGAAAAAATCAACCCGTTGAAGTAATTCATTATATACCTAAAATCACAAAAGTTCGCTCTTTTCAATAACTTAAGAAGACAAAATTATAAATTATGGGAACTTATTTTGAATCATAGAAGTCCACTCTTCCTCATAACCAGGTGCGAGCTTGTCTCTTAAGAGTTGTGGGGAAGGCCTTGCGAAATAATACATTAAAAGCTTTTTGAATAGTGGATGTTGACCTTGATTTTTGCTCAAATATTCTCGAGCACTTTCGATCAATTAGATTAGACCTCGTCGAGCCCAATTCGAACTCGAATCGATCCGAATTTGATGTTAATTTGACTCGACCCTATTCATTCAAGCCCGAGTCATTTGTTTTGACTGCGACGAGCTCAATTTGATCCAAATCGATTTCAATTGGAGTTCAATTTTATTTGATTAAATTGATCGGACCTAACCCGATTCTAATCAAGACAATTTGAATCAAATTCACTTTCAAACCTAACTCAAATCAGCCTAATTTAATTATATTAGGGCTCATTTGACTTTCTAAGCCATTTGAATTTGATTCCTAAATCAAGAAACTGCCTCGACAGCTCCGATTTCCCCAAAATTCGAAGTCGACCGTTCAGTCACGTGAGACCCAATTCGCTCGGGCTGACTCTCATTTTTTTCCTCCCTCTCCGTTCCAAGGGAGAGATCCCTTCTCCCCTCTCGCTCGATCTCTCGGTGTGCGAACAAGTTAGGGGAAGAGACGAAGTCCTCCCACTTCCCATTTCGTTCTTCTCTGTTCTCCTTCACGATCGCAAGGAGACCGAAGGCCCTCCCGTGCTCTCTTCGGTCGGAACCCAAGAGCTGAAGCCTCTCTCTCGTGTGGAAGTCGAAGCCGCTCTGCGTCGTCCAGCCAAAGCCGAAGGCGCTTCTCCCTCTCGGTTCCTTCTTGTTCGCGGAAACAGGAGAGGCCGACGTTTTTCCTCGCTGCCGTTCGCGAACCCCAGCCGATGGCGAGATCCTCGCCGTTCCTGTCAACCCGACGGGTAGATTGACCGAACTCCTCTACTTTGCAAGTTGAGTATTTCTCCTCCTTTCTCCTTCTTTATCTTCTTCCCACCTAGCCTCCTTTAAAAAGCTAGGGCAAGTCATATAGATACGAGATTGATTTCATTTGGCTAAAATTGAAAGAATAAATGGGGTTATTACCATGCATATATGCATATACCTCTAGTTATTTCACTTCTTAGCGAATGCATCCACTCTTTATGTTGGCTCTTGCGACAACTTGCGGTGATCGGCTTGCAAGTGAAATCAATTTTTGTTTTAATGAATGGGTTTCATGCACAGTTCTGACAGCAAATACATTGAGAAAGTTCATTCGGGCCGTTGGAAAGTTTGATGATATTGTCTAAGAGAATACTGAGGTTACTTTTACTGGTGTTTCTCTTGGTTTGGGATGGCCTTTTATATGGCTTTGTGGTGAGCATGGTAGGCTTTGGAATTTCGTATGGCTGTTCTGAGTTTAATATCATAATCATGTGGAAAATTGGGTTGGTGACTGATGTTAATCATCACTACACATGAATGACTTGGTGGAACTTTATTTCCCATGGTATGAGCATGACAGTTTAGAAACAAATTAAATTTTTCTTTTTTTTTTTTAGTATTCCTCCTGGAGGTTTAGTAGTTTCAGTTAAATATTTAAGGGAAGCTTCTTTATTCATATGGTTGGGTGGAAAGGTAGAAGCATGACACCCACCATTGATTTACTTGTTTAGCTTCGTGTTGTCGCACATCAATTATGCGGTGAAATGTTCCTAAGGGAACGTTATTATGGAATCCCTTCTCTTATCGCTTTGTTGAAACCTTACCTGGATGGCAAAAGCTAGTTTCTTAGTGAAAGCATTTGGAAGCTCTATACAATGTTATTTTTTTTTTCTTTTAGACGAAGGTTTACTTGAATTATATAAAGCTTATTCGATGTTAGATAAAGTTTTTGATATAGTTTATTTTCTTATACGTTCAATGATATTTGTGGAAATCTATTCTCTTGTCATCCATTATATGTGGTGCATATATATGTTCAAGGGAGTTTGATAAGAGCTAATGTTTGGTTCGATAACATCCTCCTTCATTTTAAAGGTTCTAGTATGCTTTGTTTAGGTTACATTGTGATAAGTCTAAACAAGTATGTGGGTAAATCTATCTTTCTTTAGAATATAAAGCATGATCCTTATAGCGAGCAATTCTATAGACCCTTGTATTGTATACTAGCTGCTTGATGAAATGTTTCAAAAGAGTTCCGGTTATATTGAAACTTTGTATTAAGATGATTTGAACTGTTGGTTCCGCCTGTGTCGAAATAGCCATTTAATTACTTTTGCAAATGTGGCCATTTTCATACATGATTATTTGACGGGCAAAGAGGTGGTATGTTTCTTTTATGTTGGAAATTTGGCCCCACGTGTAGATTCGTTCTCTAACAAAATGGTATTTTAACGCTCTCAAGTATTGATGATAATTATTGTCAAGTCATGGATAGCTTCTTATGATATAGTTGAGATTCACATGTTGGCTTACATTGCTTGGAAAATGATTCTTCATATATAAAATCTACATCGAGTTATGAATAATTATATCATGTGAAGGTTGTTAGAAAGCTTACCATATTCTATGCTTAAAAATGTGAATTTTCCTATAGAATTAATTCCAAGTTGTGTTATAGTGTTATAGTGTTTTACTTGAATTTTGAGCAAAGGATTATATGCAATATGGCTGAAATTTTCTCTTAGAATTGTGGAGAATAAGCTTAGAGTTCTTTGCAAATAATGTGTTGAAATTTATTTCATTGCCCAGTAGTCTTTCATTAATGACAAAGCATGTTTATGAGCTTCCAAACAGTTGAGTTCCTTTTCATACTAGTTGGCTTTTAAATATGATAGAAATGCATATTAGCTATCTTCTCTTGTTCAAAAAGATTAAGGTGTGAATTTGTTGGGGATCCTACTCCGTTAAGTATGAGTGGATTTTGTTGGGCCATGTCTAGTCTTGCATCTGCTACCAAGGTAGCAAAGAAGGTGAACTATTTTCCTCCATTTCAATAATGTGATGTTAAACTTGAATCCTTGGCAGACTGTGATTTATATGCTTATTTAAAAATCTGTGCATGCTTCATGTTCTAATCCTTGGAAGGCTTGATGGCTATGTGAGAAGTCTGCTTAAGTAATTGTTGAAGAAGTATGAGATTAATCTTTCCTTTCTCAAATTTATTTGGCAAGAACCTTGAGTTGGAATGATTAAATCGTATGGAGATTTGTTATACAGAACATCCAAATCAAAATGCATATCCATGTTGTATTTTAACTTCGTGGGAAATGTTTAAAGAGCATGTTGAATGACAAATGATTATAAAGTATGGTTGAACTTGAGAACTTGCATGCATATTTAGATCACCCAATCATATGTTTTCAAGGGGAGTCATTGAAAATTATGTTGTTTCATCTACATTTGCAAAGGGAAAGTGGAATAGAGCAAAATCTTTCTTTATACATCTATACATGCCATAAAGCACAAAAATATGAATATTGAATTTGTAGCATTTTAAGCATGATTTATGACTTTGCATATGAAGTTAACATGTGGAGCTTATATAAACATACATAGAGTATTACATTGGGTTTTGGATTCAAAGTTTTACATGAATAGTATTGGATGGTTATATTGAGTTTTGTCAACGAATGCTTTTGGGTTATTATGTTAATACATGTGCGGAATTGTTTGGAGCAAAGTTTGCTTTACAAAAGTGATTGTTTGAGCCATGTTATCTTATGAAAGCCTTACATTATCATTGCTTATGAGAAATTGTTGAGCTTTGTAGTTGCTAAACAACAATATGAATGGCAACATTGTGTTATAGGTAAATTGTGTTAAGCAATCCAGGTTGAAGGTATTATGATTATACTTTAGTAAGTTGATGTGAAATACAATAGTTTAATATCATACATTTTCTTCTATGTTAAGGTCTTTAATGGATTTCATTTAGATTTGTGTTGTGATGAGCTCAAGTTTAATATGTGGATAGATTTTCTCTCTTTTAAGATATAGGGCATAACCTTCACACCAACTTATTTGCTTAGCTTTATACTGTTGTATATCATGTATCCATGGGAATACGCATCAAAAGAGAATGTCATGATGGAATTCTTGTCTGGTCGTTTTGGTAAGGATCTTTGCATAAATTTTATGAACTTGGTCGCTAATGAAGAATGTTTTAGAAACTATTGAGCATAGTTGTGCCTCTCTAAATTTCATGTAAGTGGCTAGAGTGAAGTTTCAAAATTTACTTTCATGAAGTGGAGTTATATTTTCATTCATGTATGTGTGGGATATTATTATTTTATATTTGCCGTCGTCGATTAATGCCATTTGGAGTATTTTGGAAAGTTTTGTGAGTGTATTTATGATTGGAAAATCTTAGGAAATATTTTGTGTCGAGAGGTTTCATGAATAATTTCATCATTGGAAATTTCACAAAAGGCTTTGAATTGTTTTGTGTGGCGAGGCTTTATATAAATTTTTTGTGGAATTTTTATAACAAAAAGCTTTTGTGAGGTTTTCTTGTCTGGAGAGTTTTGTTTTACTTATGCTGAGATGATTTATAGGTAGTTTTAGATTGGTTTTGTTTTAAAAGGTTTTATGCGACGAGTTTCACGAATGCTTTACAATAAGGGGTTTTTATAAAACTTTCTCGTTGGAAAGCTTTACGGTTTTACCCCACTCCAAATAGAATAAAAAGCACTTGGTTGTTTTCTTTGTGTCAAAGAGTTTTGGTGTTTTGTTTTCTTTTCGATAAAGGGTTCTATATATCGTTTCATTTGGAGGTTTCTTAAATGAATTTTGGGATTTGAATCTTTATGATTGGCTTTGGGTTGAAAGGCTATTCGATGTCTTTGTTTTGGAACGGATGAGCTTGTTTATGTGGGGAATTATCTTTCTTCTTGCTTGTACTTGTTTTAAAAAGTGGTTTTGGATTAGTGTATGGTCAGAGCATGTTTTGGATTCTAAGTGAAAGTCTAATTTGGGTTTTATTTTTGGGGGTTTGTTCCATTTTTGTCATTTGGAGTTTTATTTAGAAAATAATTAAGTCTGGTCAGTCGTTTTAAATGTATCAAGTGATTTATTTGGATTGTGGGGACAACAAAGGGCATTGTTAATGTTGTTTTAGGATACACTTGTCTTTAAAGAAGTGTGTCCAAAACAACAATGCCTACATCCCTTTTATTTGTAATTTTCATTCTTTTCTTTCTACTGTATTGTTATTTATTATCACACTTTCATGCATAAATTCCTAAACCCAGTGACACTCGTACGAAAATCCTAAGGGTTAGAAAACAAAACCTCCTCCTAGCCCTATAACTTTAGTGACACATAAGGACAAAAATTAAGGACCGAGTCTTAGAAAATATAGACTTAGGATGCATGCTCCCTGTAGGATAGAGACATTAAAATGAAAATTTAGTGACACGTCTTCCTAGATTTCAGTTTTCTTTAATCCACTAATAATCAACCAACCGATTCTAATCTAATTCTAAAATATATTAAAACATTTAATTCTTAATCAAGTTATTATTAAAATTTATAATTATTAAACTTCAAATCTAAGACATAAACCTAAACCAATTCTAACTAATCTAATAATTAACTTTTAATCAATCTAAAATCTAAAATATGCAGATTTTCTTAGGAGATTAAATTATAAATGAAATTCATTAGGATTAAAAAACTCTTAAAGATCAAATTTAGAGTAATCTTTTAAAATCAATAAACAAACCCCGTAATACATAACAACCACTCCAGAAGTGAAGTTTATTGGATGGACTACTCCGGGTTGCGGTGCTAAGTGTCCTAAGGAGGCCTGGTTCCTCGAGCCTGGTGGCACAACGCCACGAATGGATCCAATGGGGTGTTAAAATTTAAAATTAATTTCTTAACTGGCTTAAATCAAACCTTAATTGATAATAAATCATTTAATCTACCCTTTTCTTTTAATTTACAACCAACAGAATAATCAATCAAATAATAAAAAAATACATCTCTAAAACCAATCCTAAATTACTAATATTTCAACTTCAATTGAAATCTCCCTTTTGCCTTTTAACAAATAAAAAAAATACAAATAATTTTAACTAAATCATCCTACATAGGATCTATCCAAAACTACACACCGTTACACACACCTAGACTTGTTTGGTTAGGACACGACTTCTAGCTCTAGGTTAGGCTGATATTTTCTTTTGTTGTTCAGTATTTACTACATGCTCATATTCTATAAATGCAATTCTTAAATTTCCTATCAGTTATATTATTTTATTTACATGCATTTCTTTTCTGAACAGCATCTACGCTCATTTGCATATTTTTCTCTTATCTTATATTGCGAGGTACATCGGGTCTTGCACGATCAAGAATTAATGGACAATTTGCTTGCTTGGAATTATTAAGTGGCTGCGCCACGCTCAGGTATAATATTTGCAACCTAAACTCCTACCTATACATTGGAACTGCTACACATCACACACATTTTGTTGATAGGTATTCTAGTATGTTTAGGTAGCTAGCCTTAGGATAGTCCACTAACAATGCTTTGGCCCTATAGGTCAAAGCTTGCCTCCCTTCTGTGAGCCCTAGAGACCATTAGGATCATTTAGGCCTGTAGAGTAGGCCACTTATTATGCCGGTTGGCATCGTTGTTTTCCCACACGAAGTGGGCATCGTTGTTTTTCTGCTAGGATTTTGGCCTTTTCCGGTTTTGGGTACGATACCCCCCCTTTTTTTTCTTTTCTTTTTGAGAGCCTTAGAGACCATTAGGGTCATTTAGGCCTGTAGAGTAGGCCACCTATTTGTGCCAGTGGGCACCGTTTGAATGATTTTCTGTGCGGGTATCTTGCCTGGAGGGTACCCTTAGGGTGTGTTTATTTACTTTTTCTATACTATGGGTGTCATGCATACGTTCTTACACACTTTTCTCCACAATGCACTTTACCTACATACATGCATTGCATTAGTGGACCTAAGGATCTTTCTTACTCGTGCATTCGTTTCATGTATCATTAACAACGCTAGATATGTTCGTTTGCATATTGTAGAGTCCCTGATTCAACTCTTTCGAACTATTAATCCTTGAATCTTTAGGATAGAGCCTTCCCATCTTGCATACATATAGGGCGATTGGTTGTGCTTAGGATTTTAGCTGGCTTCCTTTGTCAGGCAAGGAATAAGTCCAGGACTGCATTAGTTAGGTCGTAGATGTTAGTGTTGTGTGTACAACACTACATCTTTTATAGATTTAGGGTCTAAAGGTGGGGGTATAAGTGTACCTCTATACACCTTTTTGGTGGGTAAGTTCTCCATTCTTTCGGAGACTATAGATCCTACCCATCTGCATCACATAGATGACGCCACTTCCTTCTTTCTCTCGTGCATGTTTGAATGTTTGGCCTATTTCTTTCCTCCAGTTTTCTCTTCTTCAGACCGGCCGGATGTTGAATGAACCTCGTGTGTTGATCGAACCAAATTGGGACATTCCTCTTTGATTAGGAAAGCCTATAAAATTCCTTTGCACTAAACCTATTTGGAGAAGATAATCTAACATCCTTAATCGAGAGTTTTCCTAAGTCAAGGCTTAGGATGTAATTAACTATGGGGGCTTGCGCCCGTAGGAAACCGATCCCCACAATCAAATAAACCCTATTCGATGCTGATGTATCGAATAGGGGAAATCTCGTGAACTTTTGGGTTATAGATATTATTATCCATCGAGGTCTGTAGGTGAAAGCCGCTATCCTCCATAGCTAATCGTATCTATAACTCCATCTGCTCTTCCATCGGCCTGCTTGTGCCGGGTGTAAAGGTCTACGACCATTTTATCCTACGGGATAGTGCGATCGTACCCTTTGCATTCGAACCACCCGAGCGGAATCCTTTCGGAGACCCACAGATTTCTAGCGACCACGGTGGAACTGGTTTCTCTCTCCATCTTCGGATGTTAAATTATCTTCTCTTGTGTGCACTCCGGGTTTGGTGCTCCTTAGATTAGGTTCGTCCTACTCTTAGATAGGGTCCTTTTCTTAATTAGGTTCCCTTCTTAGCTAGGTTTCCCCTAGCTTTGTTTCCTTTTCCTTCTAGCCTTTTAGGCTATTTCTTGCTTTATCGAATTCTCTTTTTCCCGTCGGGTTTCTTAGTTTGCTCAGCTCTCTCACCCTGAGACCGTCGAGCAGACCCCGACACCTTCTTACCTTTCGTAGGTACTTGATATCTAAGGGTGGATTAGTTGTTGATAGTAGCTCAGATGAGGAAGGAGACTTCCGACGTCAGACTACTAGCAAGCAATTTATTTCCCATCAGATGTGTGGAATGAGAGTCAAGGATTCCCGTCAAAAAATCTTCTAAAACTCCTTCCACTAGTGTTTGTTGTCAGCTATAGACATGCAAACCTTCCTACCTCCTATAAATATTCCTCTATATTTATATTCCTTGAAGGGATCCTTCTTACTTTTCGACAGTCTGTGTGGCCACGACAATTTATCCTCTACCACACGACGTTCGCTTTGAAGAGTATAAGGCTATCCTCAAAAGGGATACGCTAAGATGTCGTAAGGATATTTATCCTTATATTTGTGCACACAAATCATATTGATGCCAGCACATGAAACCTTTGATTTGTCCCTCCTTTGTTAAAGCTTGTTCTACCCAGTTTTGCTTGTCACCCCAAGCATGGTTTGGGATACCAAAACTAATAATTCAAATCCCCTTTTAAGAGGTGATACTGGGTCCCTACCCACCTAGGTCAATCAGGTGTGGTGATGTTGATTCAATATCCCTAATAATAATCTATTTTCTATAGGTGATATTGGGTCCATGCCCACCTGCGTTTGTCAGGTGTGGTGATGTTGATCTAATGTCCCTAATTTAAATCTATTTTTTAGAGGTGATACTTTGTCCATACCCACCTAAGTTAATCAGACGTGGTTATGTTGATCCAATATTCCTAATTCAAATATACTTTCTTTAGGTGATATTGGGTCCATACCAACCTGTGTTAGTCAGGTGTGGTTATGTTGATCCAATATCCCTAATTCAAATATACTTTCTTTAGGTGATACAGGGTCCATACCAACCTGTGTTAGTCAGGTGTGGTTATGTTGATCCAATATCCCTAATTCAAATATACTTTCTTTAAGTGATACTGGGTCCATACCAACCTGTGTTAGTCAGGTGTGGTTATGTTGATCCAATATCCCTAATTCAAATATACTTTCTTTAAGTGATACTGGGTCCATACCAACCTGTGTTAGTCAGGTGTGGTTATGTTGATCCAATATCCCTAATTCAAATATACTTTCTTTAGGTGATACCGGGTCCATACCAACCTGTGTTAGTCAGGTGTGGTTATGTTGATCCAATATCCCTAATTCAAATCTACTTTCTTTAGGTGATACTGGGTCCATACCAACCTGTGTTAGTCAGGTGTGGTTATGTTGATCCAATATCCCTAATTCAAATCTACTTTCTTTAGGTGATACTGGGTCCATACCAACCTGTGTTAGTCAGGTGTGGTTATGTTGATCCAATGTCCCTAATTCAAATTTATTTTCCATAGGTGATATTGAGTCCATGCCCACTTGTGTTAGTTAGGTGTGGTTATGTTGATCCAATGTCCCTATATAAGTTTCCTTCTCTTATCGGTCATGATAAGATAGTTGTTCTTTTCCTGTCACTTGTACGTATCCCTATGTATAGACATAACTCCAAAGGATCTCTTCTACTTTTCGACAGTCCGTGGCCACGACGATTTGTCCTCTACCACGTGATGTTCGTCATATAAAGTATGAGATTATCCTTAGTAGTTGTATGTAAATACGCCGTAGGGGTGTTTGTACTCGCACTCGTGCCCACCAATCTCTCCGGTGTTGTAGCATGAAAACTTCTTTTCAGTCCCCTTCGAGGGTTGACTTTCTCCAGTTTCACTTGTCACTTTTAAGTGTGGTCTGTGATATCAAAACTACTAACTTGAACTTCTATGGAATGTGATACTGGGTTCATCCTTGACCTATATCAGTTAGGTGAGATGATGTTGACCCACGATCATAAAATAAATTTCATTCATCTACAAATTTTGTCATAATATCTGTGCTCCCCAGTTTTATTCATGTGATGAATATGGCCTGAGTTATCAAAGCCAATAATTTTCCCCTCTCTTTATATTCCAGTATACTTAATCTATAACTGTGAATATAATTTGAAAAAAAAAATGATGTTAAAAGAGAGGGAAGTTCTTAGTTGAGTAGAACCCGGTTCTACACTCCAAGAGCCCAAAATCCCTCCAAATTCTCTTCTATTTATCTGCTTAAAGCATTCTGTTGATTGTTTATGAGAATCATATATTCATTCATTCTATTATGATTATTCACTCATAATGGGATGTTGTTCTCCCTCTCCCATAATGTGGTACATCTTGCTTCAGATGTTAACATCCTTGCTCAGTGGATTTTGATCTTCTGGTAGAAAGTCAATCCACCGCTTCTTTTAGTGACATATTTCCCCATTGAAAATTTATTCTTAGCTGCAAGAGCAGTCTCTTTGGATGCATAAAATATTGCTTGTACCTCTCACAGGGTCCCAACAGTTAGTATGGGTATTACCACTGTGATCTCTTTAGCAGTCATTGATGTTTGATATGATGAATATTATTTTTAGTGGAAAATTCATCCCCTCACTACTTCACTTGATCTTTTGATATGACATTACTCTTTCTACTCGGTCGTTTATATGTTCCTCTGTTTGGAGAGATATATATCGATCGTTCATTTCATGTTGCACATGATTTCAGTTTACCTAAGAAATTCTTCTTACATTTGAATTACTCATGGCCACGACGATTTGTCCTCTATCATGTGGTAACTAAAATATGAGCTTGAGATTTTTTTAGATGATGAATTACCTACTTCTTTGTCCTTCTCACAGCACCACGCACATGAGCGTTGGGTGGTTGTTGAGTTCTTTTCCTCTTCTTATCGCCGCGGCATATGCGCCCGGCGGTATTAGAGTGTTGTTCTTTTCCTCTTCTGATCGTCGCGGCATATGCGCTCGGCGGTATTAGAGTGGTGTTCTTTCCTCTTCTTATCGCCGTGGCATATGCGCCCGACGGTATAAGAGTGTAGAGTTCCCTTTTCTGGTTGAGAGAGCCCGACAAAGTCCCTGGGAGGCATTCCTCACCACCCCTTCCTCTTTTTATCGTCGCAGCATATGCGCCCGACGGTATTAGAGTGTTGTTCTTTTCCTCTTCTGATCGTCGCGGCATATGCGCCCGGCGGTATTAGAGTGGTGTTCTTTCCTCTTCTTATCTCCGCGGCATATGCGCCCGACGATATAAGTGTGTAGAGTTCCCTTTTCTGGTTGAGAGAGCCCGACAGAGTCCCTGGGAGGCATTCCTCACCACCCCTTCCTCTTCTGATCGTCGCGGCATATGCGCCCGGCGGTAGTAGAGTGTACTTTTCCTCTTCTGATTGTCGCGGCATATGCGCCCGGCGGTATTAGAGTATACTTTTCCTCTTCTGATCGTCGCGGCATATGCGCCCGGCGATATTAGAGTGTACTTCTCCTCTTCTGATCGTCGCGGCATATGCGCCCGGCGGTAGTACAGTGTACCTTTCCTCTTCTGATCGTCGCGGCATATGCGCCCGGCGGTAGTAGAGTGTACCTTTTCCTCTTCTGATCGTCGTGGCATATGTGCCCGGCGGTAGTAGAGTGTACCTTTCCTCTTCTGATCGTCGTGGCATTTGCGCCCGGCGGTAGTAGAGTGTACCTTTTCCTCTTCTGATCGTCGCGGCATATGCGCCCGGCAGTAGTAGAGTGTACCTTTTCCTCTTCTGATCGTCGCGGCATATGCGCCCGGCGGTAGTAGAGTGTACCTTTTCCTCTTCTGATCGTCACGGCATATGCGCCCGGCGGTATTAGAGTGGTGTTCTTTCCTATTCTTATCGTCGCGGTATATGCGCCTGACGGTATAAGAGTGTAGAGTTTCCTTTTCTGGTTGAGGGAGCCCGACAAAGTCCCTGGGAGGCATTCCTCACCTCCCCTTCCTCTTCTGATCGTCGCGGCATATACGCCCGGCGGTATTAGAGTGTACTTTTCCTCTTCTGATCGTCGCGGCATATGCGCCCGGCGATATTAGAGTGTACTTCTCCTCTTCTAATCGTCGCGACATATGCGTCAGGCGGTAGTAGAGTGTACCTTTCCTCTTCTGATCGTCACGGCATATACGCCCGGCGGCAGTAGAGTGTACCTTTTCCTCTTCTGATCGTCGCGGCATATGCGCCCAGCGGTATTAGAGTGGTGTTCTTTCCTCTTATTATCGTCGCGGCATATGCGCCCGACGGTATAAGAGTGTAGAGTTCCCTTTTCTGGTTGAGAGAGCCCGACAGAGTCCCTGGGAAGCATTCCTCACCACCCCTTCCTCTTCTAATCGTCGCGACATATGCGCCCGGCGGTAGTAGAGTGTACTTTTCCTCTTCTGATCGTCGCGGCATATGCGCCCGGCGGTAGTAGAGTGTACCTTTTCCTCTTTTGATCGTCGCGGCATATGCACCCGGCGGTAATAGAGTGGTGTTCTTTCCTCTTCTTATCGCCGCGGCATATGCGCCTGACGGTATAAGAGTGTAGAGTTCCCTTTTCTGGTTGAGAGAGCCCGACAGAGTCCCTGGGAGGCATTCCTCACCACCCCTTCCTCTTCTGATCGTCGCGGCATATGCGCCCGGCGGTAGTAGAGTGTACCTTTTTCTTTTCTGATCGTCGCGGCATATGCGCCCGACGGTATTAGAGTGGTGTTCTTTCCTCTTCTTATCGCCACGGCATATGCGCCCGATGGTATAAGAGTGTAAAGTTCCCTTTTCTAGTTGAGAGAGCCTGACAGAGTCCCTGGGAGGCATTCCTCACCACCCCTTCCTCTTCTGATCATCGCGGCATATGCGCCCGGCGGTAGTAGAGTGTACTTTTCCTCTTCTTATCGTCGCGGCATTTGCGCCCGGCGGTATTAGAGTGTACTTTCCTCTTCTGATTGTCGCGGCATATGCGCCCGGCGGTATTAGAGTGTACTTCTCCTCTTCTGATCGTCGCGGCATATGCGCCCGGCGGTAGTAGAGTGTACCTTTCCTCTTCTGATCGTCGCGGCATATGCGCCCGACGGTATTAGAGTGTTCTTTCCTCTTCTTATCGCTGCGGCATATGCGCCCGACAGTATAAGAGTGTAGAGTTCCCTTTTCTGGTTGAGAGAGCCTAACAGAGTCCCTGGGAGGCATTCCTCACCACCCCTTCCTCTTCTGATCGTCGCGGCATATGCTCCCGGTGGTAGTAGAGTGTACTTTTCCTCTTCTGATCGTCGCGGCATATGCACCCGGCGGTATTAGAGTGTACTTTTCCTCTTCTTATCGTCATGGCATATGCGCCCGACGATATTAGAGTGTTGTTCTTTCCTCTTCTCATCGCCGCGGCATATGCGCCCGACGATATTAGAGTGTTGTTCTTTCCTCTTCTCATCGCCGCGGCATATGCGCCCGACGATATTAGAGTGTTGTTCTTTTCTCTTCTCATCGTCGCGGCATATGCGCCCGACGATATTAGAGTGTTCTTTCCTCTTCTTATCACTTTGGCATATGCGCCAGTGATAGTAGAGTGTTTCTCGTGGACTTGTTGTGTTCGCCTTGGTTCCTTTTGATATTATCTTGATTCGTGCTCTTGTTAGCATGAAACCTCTTTTCCTACTCTGCTGTTGCGACGTGGTCAGGCAGATAGACGTTTTCCTTTGATATGATTTTCGATCCACTGTTGAATTCTCTTCTCCTCGCATCATCTTAGACACATGCTTTGGATGATTGTTGAATTCCATTCGATTCTTTGTGACTTTGCTCCATTTTGCTCATGTGAGCATGAGATTTCCTTCTCCTATTCTGCCACTTTGGTTGGGCAGATAGTTTAGCAGCTTTCTCATGATTGATCTTGTCCTGTTGGTTGACCTTAAGGTCGTATCTTCCTAAAGATAGGGAGGTCAACGCCAACACGTACGGTTCACTTGTTGTTCGCCGCACCTGTTGGGGGTCCGTTTGTTGACCTCGATTTTCGCTCAAATATTCTCGAGCACATCGATCAATTAGATTAGACCTCGTCGTGCCCAATTCGAACTCGAATCGATCCGAATTTGATGTTAATTTGACTCGACCCTATTCATTCAAGCCCGAGTCATTTGTTTTGACTGCGACGAGCTCGATTTGATCCAAATCGATTTCAATTGGAGTTCAATTTTATTTGATTAAATTGATCGGACCTAACTCGATTCTAATCAAGACAATTTGAATAAAATTCACTTTCAAACCTAACTCAAATCAGCCTAATTTAATTCTATTAGGGCTCATTTGACTTTCTACCATTTGAATTTGATTCCTAAATCAAGAAACTGCCTCGACGGCTCCGATTTCCCCAAAATTCGAAGTCGACCGTTGCCGCAGTATTCAGTCACGTGAGACCCGATTCGCTCGGGCTGGCTCTCATTTTTTTCCCTCCCTCTCCGTTCCAAGGGAGAGATCCCTTCTCCCCTCTCGCTCGATCTCTCGGTGTGCGAACAAGCTAGGGGAAGAGACAAAGTCCTCCCACTTCCCATCTCGTTCTTCTCTGTTCTCCTTCCCGATCGCAAGGAGACCGAAGGCCCTCCCGTGTTCTCTTCGGTCGGAACCCAAGAGCTGAAGCCTCTCTCTCGTGTGGAAGTCGAAGCCGCTCTGCGTCGTCCAGCCAACGCCGAAGGCGCTTCTCCCTCTCGGTTCCTTCTTGTTCGCGGAAATAGGGAGAGGCCGACGTTTTTCCTCGCTGCCGTTCGCGAACCCCAGCCGATGGCGAGATCCTTGCCGTTTCTGTCAACCCGACGGGTAGATTGACCGAACTCCTCTACTTTGCAAGTTGATTATTTCTCCTCCTTTCTCCTTCTTTATCTTCTTCCCACCTAGCCTCCTTTAAAAAGCTAGGGCAAGTCATATAGATACGAGATTGATTTCATTTGGCTAAAACTGAAAGAATAAATGGGGTTATTACCATGCATATATCCATATACCTCTAGTTATTTAACTTCTTAGCGAATGCATCCACTCTTCATGTTGGCTCTTGCGACAACTTGCGGTGATCGGCTTGCAAGTGAAATCAATATTTGTTTTAATGAATGGGTTTCATGTACAGTTCTGACAGCAAATACATTGAGAAAGTTCATTCGGGCCGTTGGAAAGTTTGATGATATTGTCTAAGAGAATACTGAGGTTACTTTTACTGATGTTTCTCTTGGTTTGGGATGGCCTTTTATATGGCTTTGTGGTGAGCATGGTAGGCTTTGGAATTTCCTATGCCTGTGCTGAGATTAATATCATAATCATGTGGAAAATTGGGTTGGTGACTGACGTTAATCATCACTACACATGAATGACTTGGTGGAACTTTATTTCCCATGGTATGAGCATGACAGTTTAGAAACAAATTAAATTTTTCTTTTTTTTTTTAGTATTCCTCCTGGAGGTTTAGTAGTTTCAGTTAAACGTTTAAGGGAAGCTTCTTTATTCATATGGTTGGGTGGAAAGGTAGAAGCATGACACCCACCATTGATTTACTTGTTTAGCTTCGTGTTGTCGCACATCAATTATGCGGTGAAATGTTCCTAAGGGAACGTTATTATGGAATCCCTTCTCTTATCGCTTTGTTGAAACCTTACCTGGATGGCAAAAGTTAGTTTCTTAGTGAAAGCATTTGGAAGCTCTATACAATGTTTTTTTTTCTTTTAGACGAAGGTTTACTTGAATTATATAAAGCTTATTCGATGTTAGATAAAATTTTTGATATAGTTTATTTTCTTATACGTTCAATGATATTTGTGGAAATCTATTCTCTTGTCATCCATTATATGTGGTGCATATATATGTTCAAGGGAGTTTGATAAGAGCTAATGTTTGGTTCGATAACATCCTCCTTCATTTTAAAGGTTCTAGTATGCTTTGTTTAGGTTACATTGTGATAAGTCTAAACAAGTATGTGGGTAAATCTATCTTTCTTTAGAATATAAAGCATGATCCTTATAGTGAGCAATTCTATAGACCCTTGTATTGTATACTAGCTGCTTGATGAAATGTTTCAAAGGAGTTCCGGTTATATTGAAACTTTGTATTAAGATGATTTGAATTGTTGGTTTCGCCTGTGTCGAAATAGCCATTTAATTACTTTTGCAAATGTGGCCATTTTCATACATGATTATTTGACGGGCAAAGAGGTGGTATGTTTCTTTTATGTTGGAAATTTGGCCCCACGTGTAGATTCGTTCTCTAACAAAATGGTATTTTAACGCTCTCAAGTATTGATGATAATTATTGTCAAGTCATGGATAGCTTCTTATGATATAGTTGAGATTCACATGTTGGCTTACATTGCTTGGAAAATGATTCTTCATATATAAAATCTACATCGAGTTATGAATAATTATATCATGTGGAGGTTGTTAGAAAGCTTACCATATTCTATGCTTAAAAATGTGAATTTTCCTATAGAATTAATTCCATGTTGTGTTATAGTGTTATAGTGTTTTACTTGAATTTTGAGCAAAGGATTATATGCAATATGGCTGAAATTTTCTCTTAGAATTGTGGAGAATAAGCTTAGAGTTCTTTGCAAATAATGTGTTGAAATTTATTTCATTGCCCAGTGGTCTTTCATTAATGAAAAAGCATGTTTATGAGCTTCCAAATAGTTGAGTTCCTTTTCATACAAGTTGGCTTTTAAATATGATAGAAATGCATATTAGCTATCTTCTCTTGTTCAAAAAGATTAAGGTGTGAATTTGTTGGGGATCCTACTCCGTTAAGTTTGAGTGGATTTTGTTGGGCCATGTCTAGTCTTGCATCTGCTACCAAGGTAGTAAAGAAGGTGAGCCATTTTCCTCTATTTCAATAATGTGATGTTAAACTTGAATCCTTGGCAGACTGTGATTTATATGCTTATTTAAAAATCTGTGCATGCTTCATGTTCTAATCCTTGGAAGGCTTGATGGCTATGTGAGAAGTCTGCTTAAGTAATTGTTGAAGAAGTATGAGATTAATCTTTCTTTTCTCAAATTTATTTGGCAAGAACCTTGAGTTGGAATGATTAAATCGTATGGAGATTTGTTATACAGAACATCCGAATCAAAATGCATATCCATGTTGTATTTTAACTTCGTGGGAAATGTTTAAAGAGCATGTTGAATGACAAATGATTATAAAGTATGGTTGAACTTGAGAACTTGCATGCATATTTAGATCACCCAATCATATGTTTTCAAGGGGAGTCATTGAAAATTATGTTGTTTCATCTACATTCGCAAAGGGAAAGTGGAATAGAGCAAAATCTTTCTTTATACATCTATACATGCCAGAAAGCACAAAAATATGAATATTGAATTTGTAGCATTTTAAGCATGATTTATGACTTTGCATATGAAGTTAACATGTGGAGCTTATATAAACATACATAGAGTATTACATTGTGTTTTGGATTCAAAGTTTTACATGAATAGTATTGGATGGTTATATTGAGTTTTGTCAACGAATGCTTTTGGGTTATTATGTTAATACATGTGCGGAATTGTTTGGAGCAAAGTTTGCTTTACAAAAGTGATTGTTTGAGCCATGTTATCTTATGAAAGCCTTACATTATCATTGCTTATGAGAAATTGTTGAGCTTTGTAGTTGCTAAACAACAATATGAATGGCAACATTGTGTTATGGGTAAATTGTGTTAAGCAATTCAGGTTGAAGGTATTATGATTATACTTTAATAAGTTGATGTGAAATACAATAGTTTAATATCATACATTTTCTCCTATGTTAAGGTCTTTAATGGATTTCATTTAGATTTGTGTTGTGATGAGCTCAAGTTTAATATGTGGATAGATTCTCTCTCTTTTAAGATATAGGGCATAACCTTCACACCAACTTATTTGCTTAGCTTTATACTGTTGTATATCATGTATCCATGGGAATACGCCTCAAAAGAGAATGTCATGATGGAATTCTTGTCTGATCATTTTAGTAAGGATCTTTGCTTAAATTTTATGAACTTGGTCGCTAATGAAGAATGTTTTAGAAACTATTGAGCATAGTTGTGCCTCTCTAAATTTCATGTAAGTGGCTAGAGTGAAGTTTCAAAATTTACTTTCATGAAGTGGAGTTATATTTTCATTCATGTATGTGTGGGATATTATTGTTTTATATTTGTCGTTGTCGATTAATGCCATTTGGAGTATTTTGGAAAGTTTTGTGAGTGTATTTATGATTGGAAAATCTTAGGAAATATTTTGTGTCGAGAGGTTTTATGAATAATTTCATCATTGGAAATTTCGTAAAAGGCTTTGAATTGTTTTGTGTGACGAGGCTTTATATAAATTTTTTGTGGAATTTTTATAATGAAAAGCTTTTGTGAGGTTTTCTTGTTGGAACAGTTTTGTTTTACTTATGCTGAGATGATTTATAGGTAGTTTTAGATTGGTTTTGTTTTAAAAGGTTTTATGCGACGAGTTTCACGAATGCTTTACAATGAGGGGTTTTTAGAAAACTTTCTCGTTGGAAAGCTTTACGGTTTTACCCCACTCCAAATAGAATAAAAAGCACTTGGTTGTTTTCTTTGTGTCAAAGAGTTTTGGTGTTTTGTTTTCTTTTCGATAAAGGGTTCTATATATCGTTTCATTTGGAGGTTTCTTAAATGAATTTTGGGATTTGAAACTTTATGATTGGCTTTGGGTTGAAAGGCTATTCGATGTCTTTGTTTTGGAACGGATGAGCTTGTTTATGTGGGGAATTATCTTTCTTCTTGCTTGCACTTGTTTTAAAAAGTGGTTTTGGATTAGTTTATGGTCAGAGCATGTTTTGGATTCTAAGTGAAAGTCTAATTTGGGTTTTATTTTTGGGGGTTTGTTCCATTTTTGTCATTTGGAGTTTTATTTAGAAAATAATTAAGTTTGGTCAGTCATTTTAAATGTATCAAGTGCTTTATTTGGATTGTGGGGACAACAAAGGGCATTGTTAATGTTGTTTTAGGATACAATTGTCTTTAAAGAAGTGTGTCCAAAACAACAATGCCTACATCTCTTTTATTTGTAATTTTCATTCTTTTCTTTTTACTGTATTGTTATTTATTATCACACTTTCATGCATAAATTCCTAAACCCAGTGACACTCGTACAAAAATCTTAAGGGTTAGAAAACAAAACCTCCTCCTAGCCCTATAACTTTAGTGACACATAAGGACAAAAATTAAGGACCGAGTCTTAGAAAACATAGACTTAGGATGCATGCTCCCTATAGGATAGAGACATTAAAATGAAAATATAGTGACACGTCTTCCTAGATTTCAGTTTACTTTAATCCACTATTAATCAACCAACCGATTCTAATCTAATTCTAAAATATATTAAAACACTTAATTCTTAATTAAGTTATTATTAACATTTATAATTATTAAACTTCAAATCTAAGACATAAACCTAAACCAATTCTAACTAATCTAATAATTAACTCTTAACCAATCTAAAATCGAAAAGATGCAGATTTTCTTAGGAGATTAAATTATAAATTAAATTCATTAGGATTAAAATACTCTTAAAGATCAAATTTAGAGTAATCTTTTAAAATCAATAAACAAACCCCTTAATACATAACAACCACTCCAGAAGTGAAGTTTATTGGATGGACTACTCCGGGCTGCGGGGCTAAGTGTCCTAAGGAGGCCTTGTTCCTCGAGCCTGGTGGCACAACGCCACGAATGGATCCAATGGGGTGTTAAAATTTAAAATTAATTTCTTAACTGGCTTAAATCAAACCTTAATTGATAATAAATCATTTAATCTACCCTTTTCTTTTAATTTACAACCAACAGAATAATCAATCAAATAATAAGAAAATACATCTCTAAAACCAATCCTAAATTACTAATATTTCAACTTCAATTGAAATCTCCCTTTTGCCTTTTAACAAATAAAAAAATACAGATAATTTTAACTAAATCATCTTACATAGGATCTATCCAAAACTACACACCGTTACACACACCTAGACTTATTTGATTAGGACACGACTTCTAGCTCTAGGTTAGGCTGATATTTTCTTTTATTGTTCAGTATTTACTGCATGCTCATATTCTATAAATGCATTTCTTAAATTTCCTGTCAGTTATAATATTTTATTTACCTGCATTTCTTTTCTGAACAGCATCTACGCTCATTTGCATATTTTTCTCTTATCTTATATTGCGAGGTACATCGGGTCTTGCACGATCAAGAATTAATGGACAATTTGCTTGCTTGGAATTATTAAGTGGCTGCGCCACGCTCAGGTATAATTTTTGCAACCTAAACTCCTACCTATACATCGGAACTGCTACACAACACACACATTTTGTTGATAGGTATTCTAGTATGTTTAGGTAGCTATCCTTAGGTTAGTCCACTAACGAAGCTTTGGCCCTATAGGTCAAAGCTTGCCTCCCTTCTGTGAGCCATAGAGACCATTAGGGTCATTTAGGCCTGTAGAGTAGGCCACCTATTATGCCGGTTGGCATCGTTCTTTTCCTACACGAAGTGGGCATCGTTGTTTTTCTGCTAGGATTTTGGCCTTTTCCGGTTTTGGGTACGATACCCCCCCCCCCCCTTTTTTTTTTCTTTCTGAGAGCCTTAGAGACTATTAGGGTCATTTAGGCCTGTAGAGTAGGCCACCTATTTGTGTCAGTGGGCACTGTTTGAATGATTTTCTGTGCGGGTACCTTGCCTGAAGGGTACCCTTAGGGTGTGTTTATTTACTTTTTCTGTACTATGGGTGTCATGCATACGTTCTTACACACTTTTCTCCACAATGCACTTTACCTACATACATGCATTGCATTAGTGGACCTAAGGATCTTTCTTACTCGTGCATTCGTTTCATGTATCATTAACAACGCTAGATATGTTCGTTTGCATATTATAGAGTCCCTGATTCAACTCTTTCGAACTATTAATTCTTGAATCTTTAGGATAGAGCCTTCCCATCTTGCATACATATAGGGCGATTGGTTGTGCTTAGGATTTAGCTGGCTTCCTTTGTCAGGCAAGGAACAAGTCCAGGACTGCATTAGTTAGGTCGTAGATGTTAGCGTTGTGTGTACAACACTACATCTTTTATAGATTTAGGGTCTAAAGGTGGGGGGAGGGGTATAAGTGTACCTCTATACACCTTATTGGTGGGTAAGTTCTCCATTCTTTCGGAGACTATAGATCCTACCCATCTGCGTCACATAGATGACGTCACTTCCTTCTTTCTCTCGTGCATGTTTGAATGTTTGGCCTCTTTCTTTCCTCCAATTTTCTTTTCTTCAGACCGGCCGGATGTTGAATGAACCTCGTGTGTTGATCGAACCAAATTGGGACATTCCTCTTTGATTAGGAAAGCCTAGAAAATTCCTTTGCACTAAACTCATTTAGAGAAGATAATCTAACATCCTTAATCGAGAGTTTTTCTAAGTCAAGGCTTAGGATGTAATTAACTACGGGGGCTTGCGCCCGTAGGAAACCGATCCCCACAATCAAATAAACCCTATTCGATGCTGATGTATCGAATAGGAGAAATCTCGTGAACTTTTGGGTTATAGATATTATTATCACTCGAGGTTGGTAGGTGAAAGCCGCTATCCTCCATGGCTAATCGTATCTATAACTCCATCTGCTCTTCCATCGGCCTGCTTGTGCCGGGTGTAAAGGTCTACGACCATTTTATCCTACGGAATAGTGCGATCGTACCCTTTGCATTCGAACCACCCGAGCGGAATCCTTTCGGAGACCCACAGTGGACAACTTGTAAGGATTAAAATCTCGTCATATGGATCAATTGTATGCAACTTAAACCACACTAAATGGGATGTCGGCGAAATGCACTAGCCAAAGGGGAACATCTTAAAAACTTTGATGAGGGGTAAATTGGCTCTTATCTCTCAAAGAAAATTCCTCATAAAAAAGACGTTGAAGCTCATCTCTCATACATAACGATGGGATTCAATAAGATGAGGTTGATTTAAGTCATCCAAAGATGCCAAAAGATTATAAATTGGCTTAGTATAATGGGAATGATTTGTTGATTTGGTAGTGTCCAAGAGACTTTGATGAGATTGTGACAAAGGAGTTTCAATTATGATGACGAGGAAGCATTGCATGGTGATCATCTCTGGACTATTTATGTGGTGGAAGAATTCCATCTTGCTTTGATGATGCTCTTTGTAATCCAATCTCCTCTCATGATTGAAAGATTTTAATTAACATGAAGTTCTTACATCATATGTGTAAGATTCAACTAAAGTCTTGAGTGACTTTCATCAGCTAGATTGTGCAGTTATTAATTGAGAGATTCATTGTCACCCATTAAAAATGTATTTACAGTATCATGAAAATCTTTCCCATAAACGGCTCGAAATTATTGTTTTATAGAAAATTCATGACGATAAATAAATGATTTTATGTCCTAAGTTTGTATGAAGATCTTGTTGCGAAAATAGAAGAGCTGTAAGACAATTGCAATTGGAAAACATATTGAATAAGTAGACCAAGACATGTGAATCATTGTTCTTAATGTTAGATTTTTGCTCCTCTCAGATGCGAAGATATATATCAGTCTAACTCCAAGAATTCAATGGACTCTTCGTGGTGATCTACACTAATCACAAAAGGAAGCATGAACAACTTTATAGATATTTGCTTTGAACATATAGAAGTAAATGATGAAGAGAAAAATTATTCAATCCATCATCATTAACTCCACCTTACATATGTTCAGAGTAAATATCTACATAGTTGTTCCTGCTTCCCGTTGTGTTTAGTGTAGATCACCGCAAAGAGTACGTTGAATAATGGGAGTTTGACTGTTGTGTACCCTTGCACCTAGAAGGAGCAAAAATTTAACTAAGAATAGTGATTCACACTCCTCGATCTACTTGTTCGATAAGTTTTCTAATTGCGATTGTGTTACAACTCTTCTATTTTTAAAACAATCTTAAAGTTAGATCATATGGACTCTACAATGATTAATACAGCTAGAATAATTCATGACTTATAAATAATTTAGCCTTTCTCGTGACAAAATTTTAATAAGTGGCAAGCAAATGTTAAGTTTGTCATTGATATTGCTAAAGTTGAGCATGTGCTTCATTGCCACCTTCTATAGGAATGATAATTAAATTATGATACCATTCTAGCTTATTAGATAAATGGAAATAAGATTTATAAGATAATTATTCTTTCTGCTTTATCAAATAAGTTATTTGATGTCTACTACAAAATTAAATTTGCTTCTGAAATTTGGAAAAATATAGAGAAGAAATATGTGCTAGGAAATGCAAGAATCAAGAAGTACACAATAGAAAATTTCTTAGCCTTTAAGATTAATAACTTTAAGGAAATTTATGCTCAGATATATGATTCTCATATTCTTATTAGTGGGCATATGAATGAAGGAATTAACTTATGAGAATCATTTGTCACTGCATCCTTGATTGAGAAACTTTCTGAATCTTGGAAGGAATATACAAATATGATAAAGCATAAGTATGAGGATATGAGTTTAGAGCATATCGTTACTGATATTAGAATTAAAGAGACTAACAAAAAAAAAAAAATTGATTTAGAAAGTGCCAGAGATTTTACTACTATTGTCAAATTTGATATAAGAGGGGAATAATAATAGAGAAAATTTTAAAAACCTCTCTATGAATAAAAATAAGGAAATAAAAATTTTAAAGTGAAAGAAAATGAACAAATTAAAGAAGAAAAGAACTTGTTTTGTTTATGAAATCAGGTCATTTTGCTAGCAATGCAGGCACAAAAAATTGAATGACAAATCAAATGTCAACATTGTAGAGACCAATGATGTTATTATTCTCATAATCTATGAAGTTAATCTTGTTGAATAAAAAGTATGGGTGATAGATTCAGGAGCCACTCATCATATCTATGAAAATAAAAATTTATTCTCCTCCTATACCAATCTTGGTGAAGAAGAAGAACAAGTTTTCATGGGAGATTCTAGTGTTGCAATGGTTATTGGAAAAACAAATGTTAACATGAAGCTTACATCAGGAAAAATTTTTACACTCTCTAATGTTTTACTTGTACTGCAAATTAAATACAACTTAGTTTTTATCTCCTTGGAAAAATTCGTGTCAAAGTTATTTTTGAGAGTGATAAAGTAGTATTAACTTTTGGGAAAAGGCATGTGAGCGGCTATTTATAAAACTTCTTCTTCTGCTTGTTTACATGAGTGTATAGATTTATGGCATAATAGATTGGGTATATTAAGAATACTACAAAGCATATCTATTTCTAATTATGTCAAGTGTACATCCCTTTTGCGTAGATGCTAAATCAATTAAGAAAGAATGCAAATCTGTAATGAATAGATAATTTAAATTAATATATTTAATTCCTTTTGATTTAGGTAACATGAAAAATAATATAGCTAAAAGCGAAAAGAGATATTATGTGACATTTATTAATGATTATTTTAGATACACCTATGTATATTTACTTAGAAATAAAGATGAAACTTAATCAAAATTCAACAAATATAAAGCTGAAGTAAAAATAAATTATAAAGAAAAGTTAAGAGACTTAGAACTGATAGAGGAGGAGAATATGACTCAAGAACTTTTAGTTCTTTTTTTGAAGCTAATGATATTATTCATGAGGTAACTCCACTTTATTCACTTGAATCTAATGGTATTGTTAAACATAAAAATATAACCTTAAAAGAAATGATGAATGCTAAGCATATTAGCTCAAGGGCTCCTGATTATCTATGGGGTCAAACTATTTTATATGCATGTCATTTTAAAAAAACATAGAATTATTTTTTAAAGCCACCCTTTAAATTTTGGGAGAATAGAATACCCAATATAAAATATTTAAAAATAAAGGGGTCTTTTGCTAAGGTTCTTGTACCATATCAAAAGAAAAGGAAATTAAGTTCAAGAACATGGGATTGTCTTTTCATATGATATGCATAAAATAGTGTAGCTTATAGATTTATGATTCTTAAGAGTGATGTTATAGAGTCTAAAAATGTCAAGTTTTTTTAGGATACATTTCCTTTGAAATTATATATAAACAAACCTATTTGAGTTAATCTTAATAATAGTGATAAAGGATAAAAACTTTGGAGATGACTTTTACACATTCTTACTAGATAATGACCCCTTAACTTATTCTGAAGCGATGTCTTCATTAAATGCTATTTTCTTGGAAGGAAGTCATTTAAGTTGAAATGGATTCTATTATGCCAAATTATACTTGACAAATAGGGATTTACCTCTTGGAACTAAAACCATTGGATGCAAATGGATCTTTAGGAAAAGCTCAAGCCATCTGGATCAATTGAAAAATATAAATATATGTTGGTGGCTAAAGGATATACTCAAAAGAAAGATATGAATTATTTTGATACTTATTCTCCTGTTTCTAGAATTGCTTCTATTAGAGCATTTATTACTTTATCTTCAATATTCAAATTACAAATTCTTCAGATGGATGAGAAAACTGCCTTCTTTAATGGAAATTTAGAAGAAAAATATATATATGGATCAACCAAAAGATTTCATAGTATCTGAAAATGAAAATAAAGTTTGTAAGTTAGTTAAGTCTTTATAAAGCTCCTAAAATGTGGCATGAGAAGCTTCATAATACATCAATATCTAATTATTACAAGATTAATGAAACTTATACTTATATTTATTATAAATTTGATAGCCCAAAATCAAGAGTAATTATTTGTATTTTTGTAGGTGATATGCTTACTTTAGGATCTAATCTTTCTAAAATTAGAAAAACTAAATCTTTTCTATCTTTTAAATTTGACATGAAGGATTTAAGAGAAGCACATGCAATATTGGGAATAAACATAAGAAAATGAGTTGATGGAATTATAATTTCTCATGAATATTTTGTAGAAAATATTATGAGAAGATTTGGACATTTTGATTTTATATTTGTTCGTACTCCTTATAATGCTAGCATACATCTAAAAAAATTTAGGCAAAAGTGTATCTCAATCTGAGTATGCTCAGATTATAGGTAGTCTTATGTATCTTATAAATTGTACTAAGCTTGATATTGCTTATGCTATAAATAGGATTAGTAGATATACCTATAATACTAATAAAGATCATTGGACTGCTTTAGTGAGAACACTTAAATATATAAAAGGAACATCTAATTTAGGACTCCTTTATTATAGTTATCATTATATTCTTGAAGGATATAGTGATGCTAACTAGATATCTGATTCTGATGAAACAAAATCTACTAGTGGATATATTTTCTCTTTGGGTGGTGGAGCTATATCTTGGAAAGTAGACTTGTACAACTTGATCCACTATGGAATCATATTTCATTACTTTTGAAAAAGAAAGAGGAGAAGCAGAATAGATTAAAAATCTCCTAGCTATATCATCAGTGTCTCTACATTGTGATTGCTAAGCTACAATAGCTTGAGCTAAAAATAAAATATATAATGAAAAGAGTAGACATATTCACCTAAGACATAATGTTATGAAGCAATTTCTTAGTGATGGGATAATATCCCTAAATTTTATGAGGTCAGATATGAACTTAGCATATCCTCTGATAAAACCACTTAAAAGGAAGCAAGTGATGTACACATCGAGGGAATGGGACTTTTGCCTATAAACAAAAGTTTACAATGATGGTAACCCAACCTATTTTTATGGAGATCCCATAAAATAGTTTCATATGTGAAGAACAAGTCATTAGTCAACTTGCTAAATTATTCAAAATAAATATTATGGTTCATTCCTATATTATTGAATAATGTGATTTATAGCGATAGAGGGGTTGAATTTTACTCTTAATGAATTCATAATTCTAAGTTATTCTGCTTACTGTGAGAAAACTAATGAATCCAATTTTTTGAGTGTAAAGGTTGGCCTCCTTTTATGTGAATATAGCCAATTCTCTAGAGCACTCATCCATATTCATATGCATGGCCTTAAAAGTCAATTTGCGATGAACATCTATCATTTATTTGATGTAATGTGGATGGATAATCTTTCTTATACTCAAGGAATCAGGTTCATATAAATATTAAATTTTACTTAGTTCATATAAGTAAAGATTTTCTTATCCTAAAACATTGATTCATAATCCAAAAGACACCAATATTTATGCATTATATCTTTTTCTTAGAACAAATTTTTATTCTAGATTTAACTTTTCTTTTAAAAATGCGAGAGATTGATATATTTTATGTCTTTTAAAAGAAAATTTATAACAAAAATAATAATTATTATTGTAACTAAAATACTTATCACTGTTTTAACTGAAATAATTATTAATATTGTAATTGAAATACTTATTACTATTATAATGTAAATACTTATTGTTGTTGTAAAATAAATACTAATTGTTGTTGTAATGAAAATAATTATTGCTATTTTATGACCTGATTTGAAAATATTTAAATTAATTATCATAATGTTTGTAATTAAAACAATCATCTTTTTTTGGTCTATATAAGGCCCTCTTCGGCATGATGTATTAGTCAATTTTTTTTATCTTTATTATTCACTCCACCTTATATATGTTCAGAGCAAATATATACATATAGTTGTTCTTGCTTCCCGCTGCAATGAGTGCAGATCATCGCAAAGATTCTACTGAATTCTGAGAGTTAGACCACTAGGTAAAGCACTATTCTAAAAGCTAAATTAGAAAACTTATCGAATAAGTGGATCTCGTTTGGTTCCCCGACTTCTTTTTTTTTTTTTTTAAACGGAAGTATCGGAACAGGAAACGAGGAAATTTTTTTCTTCTCGGCGGAAATACAGAGGTTCGGGAGATGATATTTTGAAAAAATCATCTTAAAAAACAACAAAACCATAAATATTTCACCAATTCAAATAAGAGACAGGAGAAATTACGACCAAACAAATGAGTCCTAAATCTCCAACTAAATTTGCCTCAATCATTCAAGTCCATTTCAGAACCCCTACCTCACCAGACTTTGAAACCCCTGGAAAGAACCCTCACTGCTCCATTTTAATCTCGTCAGTAGAGCACAAGAAAGCGATAAGGTTAAGAGTGGGCGCGCAATGATTTCATGTGTAAATTAAATCGATACGGATTATAGAAGATAAGCTTTAAAGGATGTATTTTCTTTTGCGACCACAAGAATTACTAACATAATGGAATCGTGTGAAAATTGGAGATATAATGATGGTGATGCCTTTGAGGCATTATAGCCACTGGTGGAGCACAGACCTTTTGAAAATCAAAGGGCTTCGAGAGCACACATTTTTAAATTGTAGCCATGAATTCTTATTTGATGGAGGGAGTTTGTGGGGTCCACTTGTGGGGTCCAAAAAATTAGTTTTAGATATATTTAATTTACACAGCTCATCTTGACATGTTGGTTTAGAGTTTAGACTTCCAACTAAGTGATCTTGGATTGAGTCTTTGTGTATGCTTTGTGTGTATGAATTTATCTTAAATGACCTAAATGTCCCAAGAAATATATATATATATATATATATATATATATATATATATATATATATATAATTTAGATGATGGGGGCCACATGTATTATTTATATTATTGACTTCTAGAAAATATGATGGTGGATTGATTGAGGTAATTTATATTTAATTCAAAATTGCTTCATAACATTTTTAGCTTTTATTTGGGATAATTTTCTTACCCTTTTTAAAAGAAAATTATTTTGTATATATATTTTTTGAACTAGAAATTTATATACTGAAAAGCTTCTTTAAAAAATAAATAAAAAATTGCCCAAAATGAAGCCTTAAGCTAAGGTTGAAATGATCTTACCTCATCACTCATGAAGAGAAAATAGAAAGCAAAAAATTCTTAGTGAAATAATAATAAATATCATGTCTTAACGGAAAAATTATTAGGTGCGGAATGCGTACCATCCGCACAAGCATAGGGTACCTAACGGTACCCAGCAGTACCGAGTGCGGGTACCTAGCACCAAACAATACTTTTGCGGATGATTCTCCCCGTCCGCACTCCGCACCTAATAATCTCTCATCTTAACGAGAGCTCTGCCCTCAGACACCTGATTATGAATGTCCACCAATAATTAGATATGATTAATATATTTTATTCATAGGATTAAAATTAGACTCCATAACTATAAAAAAAAAAGTTATGAGGTTTTCTGTGAGGTTCATGGTATATCTATATTGTCTTTAAATTCAACCTATAAAAAATATATGGTATGGCCATTAATAGTAGTTTTTTAAAGATATTTTTATATGCTCTTTCTTGTGGAATGCTTGTTCTCTCTTCCTTCTAAATAGAATATAGAATAGGAAAGCTTTATGAAATAAAAGTGTTAAATGGCTACATCTTTTTTTTTTGTAAACTACCAATAAGAATTTCCGACTACGATCCTTCTGACCTCCATTATCAGACTACAGTCTTTCCGACCTTCGTCGCCCGCCGACTATGATTCTACCGACCAAACAAACATATTAATAGTTATTCTTCAAGTCTCATCATGTAATGCATTTTATATGATGTATATTTATTATATCAAGTCAAGGCCTTCCCCAAAGAAAGGCCCTCATATGTAATCGACTGCTAATAATAATGGATTCATTTAAATTGGGTCATGCCCCATGACTCTCCTTTTTAGGGTTTTCCATTAAAAAATCTTGGTATCTTTTTTTTTTTTATATGTATGCGTGCTTGATCTTCGTACAAAATTATGACGTTAAACTTTATATTTCTATGCCGCCGCAAATATTCCAGTATGCAACAACTTTTAACATTGATATTATACGTAGCTCATTTTGATCTGCTGGTTGAGAATTTTAACTATCAATCATAAGATCTGAAATTTTATTACAATCTAGAATCTATTTTTTTGTCGAAAAATTTTGCATATTAATTAAAAGAAGGTGAAGCTCACAAAAGTTGTAAGAGTTATTACACAAAAAAGTTTAATGAAGGAAAAAAATTTGTTGAGTTAGGACTAGCTAATTGTATAAGTTAATGCTTATAAAAGTATATTTTTCTTCCCAAACGGAAAAGATCGAATAAGAATGTCTGGACTCTAAGACTCAGACTTTATTATTGATGGGTACAATTCTGAATTCTCTAAGCATAGATCATTAATTCAATAGTAAATGCTTTAATGATGCTAAAATTAGATGATTTTGGGCTTTCTGGACTTCTCTTATCGAGATGCTCAATTTGATTATATGTATTCTAAAATTTTCAATTACGTCCACTTCACATGCTTGATTTGAGCTTAGTCAGATCAGTTCATTTTTTGTCTTGATATATTCATCTCAGTGAATAATTTAAATAGTGTTTGCACATAAGTTTGCGGAGATCGGTGTTTAAATAACCCTAAATTTTTTAACTCAAATATATATCAACATTCAAGCAAGTTCAAATTGATTTTTGATAGCATATTAGGCCTTTGTTTGAGGAGTAATTATTACGTCTGGATAAAAAACCGAAAATCCAGACATATACCGAGCAATACCGAGTTTTAGGTAACGTGGCGCATGATTATTGGTCTCTGGACGCGTCAGGTGACCTGGCGTAATAATTGCTCTTGTTTGAGACAGCTTCTTTACTACTTCTTAAAGTAACTTTCTAGCTCAAAAATTTTAATTATTGTACTAAATGTAACCTAAATCTGATAATTTTTTTTCATAATTAAATCATAAAAAGAAAAGCATTGTCAAATTGCCTTTGCTTTTCTCTACTTAAACACTAAAAAAGCGTGTAGCTTTGGACAACCTTCGTTTCTGTTTTTTGTTTTAAGGAAATAAATTTCAGCCGTCAAAGTTGATTTTAATAAAAAATGATGGGCTATTTTGGTAATTGTCCAAAAAGGGCCCACCCATGCTGAGGAATTTTGGATGCCTTTCTCAATTTGGCATAGCACAGTCATATTTGACAAATTATATTTTAAGAAAAAAAAAATATTTTATATATAATATTTGCAGTTATATTATTATCATATAAATGCCTTCTTATTAAAGTAGTACATAAATGCTACCCATAAGCAGAGGATGAGCATTAAATTATCATTGTATTGCCTTTTTCTTGATTTAGAAGTATGAGTTTAAAGCTTTATTTGAGACATTCTTTCTAAAGAAAACTTTTTAATATAAAAGTTTCTAATGAAAACTTTTGAATAAGAAAATTACTTTAAAAAGCAGAGCAGTGACAAAGCTGTCCCAAATGAAGTTAATTTGGGACAACTTTCTTATTATTTTGTTTTTCAAATTGCAATCACAAATCTGTTTGATTATTGCTTTCTTACTGCTTCCAAAAAAAATCTCTGCTAAGAAACAAATTTTTAAAAAACTAATCACCTCAATTGCTTTACAGCCACTTTTATTAAAGGTTGTAACTGTCTCAAATAGATCATAAATCACATAAATACATTCTTTATATTAGGATCATGAAAATAATTTACGTATACTAATATTTAATATAATTGATTTTTTAATCGTAATTGTATAATACGTAATAATTATCATTAAACTTAAAGAAAACATTTTCTAAATTTGATTTAAAGATCATTCACTCATATTTAAACTCTTTAAATGAATTGAAAATATCTCATATTCAAACCATTAATATTGATGATCCTTGCTTACTATGTTGTTAGGCTAAAAAGAGTCACAACCTCTTGTTTATTGGTTGCACTATTTCAATGAATTTAGTTGGTGGATAACAAATAAACACATATGCTAGCTTTATGTTGGAAGGCCTTTTTAATTGAAATTTTACTTCTTTAGTTCTCCATTTTATTTTATTTACTCTTCTTTATAATGCTTATATTGATGGGTTTCTCAGAAATTTTTTTATGATTGGCATTTTTTGGTATATTATTATAGTAATTTTTCATTCATGAGAGAGATTTTAGTTGTTCTTTGGGCAATCATGAATTTTTTTTTTTTTGGGACATTTAGGCCATTTAAGGCAAACTCACACACACAACGCATACACATAGACTCGAACCCTGGACCTCTTAGTTGGAAGACTAAGCTCTCAACCAATAGGCCAAGGAGAGTTGTGTATGGCAATCATGAATTCTTTCACAGTCATGATAGTGGCTTGAACTTTTCAATTTCTTGCCTACTTTATTACTATTCTATGGTTGCTCCCTCGTGAATGGTTAGACTCTATTTTCGAAGGATTTGTACATTCTCAGGCTTTTCGCTTCTCTTCTCAAATCATTTATTTCTTCAAGAGGTTTCGAAACTGTTCCGTTATAGTTATATATATATATATATATATATATATATATATATATATATATATATATATATATATATATATATATATATATATATATATATATAATATTTTAATTGTAGTTTTCTTTGATATCACCTTTTGTGCAATTGATCTTTATACGACTCTCTCTTTTATTATTAAATTGGGCTGAAGCTCTTACTATTCCTTTTTTTTTGGGTAGGTTGAGCGACTCGAATGCGGGACAACACGAGAGGCACGAATACCCTCAACCGCCGTGCTAGCATGGGCCGCATAAAAAAAACATCATTTATACAATTTCTAAGTGGTACTACAGTTGAAACTTTCTAGTTGAATTATATGGTTGAGATGTTTAGCTTTTTGGTTGAACGTAGCTCGTCTAGGTCTGTTGGTTAGGAGTTTTGACTATCAACTAAGGTGTATTGGGTTCAAACCCTGCATATATGATGCATGTGTAACTTTATCTTAATTAGGCTAATTGTTTTTTTTAAAAATTGAATAGGATCAAATTTATTTTGTTGATTTGATTCAATTTATTAAAGGGCGTTGAATTTCAATTTCCGATTGAGAGCAAGGGCTATTTGGTTCACGATCAACTATTTGATTTTGAAATAAATGAAAAAAATTGTTTTACTAAAAACAAAATTTTTATCAATAAATAGCCAAATATTATTTAGTTTAAGCATTGCATTATCATTTTTGTGTTTGTTAGAGAGCTTACAAGCATTGACATGGACATATACAATATCAATTGGCATGGCCATAATCAAGATGAAATTTAACTTTTTATATATTTGAAATACTTAAATATGAAATGGGTAATTTAGCGAGTCATTATAAGTCATGATAAATTATAAATTATGAGTGTTTATTAGGTTATTTATAGGTCATTAGGTATTTTGTTTATGAAAAGAAATTACGTAGGGCTGTTATTATGCAATTTGCACCAGGATAATTACTTAAATATAATATCATGAACTCTTCTAATTTCAGTATAAATTCAAGTGCATTTAAACCCATTTTGGACGCAAATTGAATATAAATATACTTGTTGCTCATTGAGAGATTCGCGGTGGTAGAGTGAAAGGTTTTACTTCTTAGCGATGTACGAAAATTCAACACACAAACATATAATGATAAAATAATATTAGAGTTTTTACGTGAAAAAACTTGAAAAGGGAAAAAAATCATGGGATCCTGCCTAGTTGAAATTATTACACTAGTGTTTGAACTGATTACAAAGGTCTATCCATCCCTTAACTCAAAGACAATGAGAATACAATATATTAGATAATATGTCAAACTTCATATGAATACTCTTAATCATGATTGAATAATGGATATTAGAAATATGATGGTAGCCGTCGGAAGAATGTTCAGTAGAGGTCTGCTGATGGTTAATTGAAAATCTAGTGATAACCAGCAGACGAGCGGAAGACTTTTGATGTTTGGAGATACATCGGTAGTCAATGGATGGGCATAAATCTGGTCACGGTTAATGGTTGGGATGAGATTCAGTGGCAGCCAACGAATAAGTGAAAGTCCAGAAATGGTCGGTGGTTGGAAAGATATTTGGCGGTGGCAAAAAAAAAGGGTGGAAGTCTGGTGATGGTCGGTGGTTAGTAAGAGATTTGGCGGCGACCGACAGAAGGGTTGAAGTCCGAAGATGGGCGGTGGCAGCATTGACTGGAGAATGCAAGTGAGCTTCATAGCTTTCTCATCTCCCCTCCTACGAAGAATGTGGGTCTATTTATAATTTTTTTGGGAGTAACATATCTAATAATATATGGGGAAGATCTATGGCAAGTTTGGAGTGTTCCATTGGACGATTGATATTAATTCCCTAGATCATGAAGCGATCTTCAAACATTTATATGCCATAACGATGAAATTAAGTGATCTTGGACTTATTGGATACATCTCATCTACCCGCTTGATTCGACTATACGCATATTATATTCGGATATCAATTGATCGTCCAATTAATGCTCTAAAGCTTTTAAATATGTTTTGATCCTTTGATTTGGACTTATTTAGGCTCGAATCGGGCTGAATTTGGTGTTATTGGTTCGTCTCTTTGAGATTTTGAAATTGCCTATAGTTTGCTGAAATCGGAGTTCGGATGGTCTGAAATTAGTTTTTGAAGCTTCCACTCATATTTGCATCGAGATTCATGTCCAAACAAGATAATTTTTTCATGACATATCAATATTTATGCATATTGTTTCCTTTTATGTGCAAAAATATAGAAAAAATGGAGCTTTAGGTCACCTTCCTCCCCCAATGCTATGTAGGTTGCAGATATTCAATAATAGCCTCTCTCTTATCTCATGAATTTTTTCTGGCGTTTTTGATAAACTTTAAAATGTTCAAAAATATCGTATATTTCTCTTATTTTTAAACAATTTTATAACAAATTATCTCTAATTATCGTTTTAATATACTTTTTACAGCTATTAAATTCAATCTTCCATTGCGTTTTGACTGATTAGATTTACTGCACTTTATTGCTTGAATGATGGAACAGATAATGCACAATGAAATTAGTGGATTCGGTAATTGGAGAGAATCCAAATTTTCAAAAATGGTTATTTTTAAACATAAAATGATAAAGCTTCAACAATGATGGTCATAAGTAAGAAAAAAAAAAAATCAAGTTGCTATACATTTGATAAAATAAGGAGAAAAAAAAACCCAGTTCCGGCACGGATCTCAAAATTAATTGAATTGAAAACTTCTTAAATTAAATTTTGGATCATTCGAATTCTGATTTTAGCAAACTTACACTTGAATAGAATTTTACGACAAGATAACGAACATAAGATCATTAATTTTTGAGCTCTTATAAGCACTCAAATATTAAATAAATAATATATAATCAATTGATTTAATATAAGCCGTTCAATAGAATTTTATGAAATTTTGGTCAAATTTACTAAAATATCACCCATAAAATACTATAAATAGACTATCATTCTCCAAAAAAGGAGGCTTAGACTTAGCATTAAAGAGTTTTTATGTAAAAAAATTGTGAAGGAAAAAAAATCACCCAGTTGAAGTAATTCATTATATACCTAAGATAACAAAAGTTCACTCTTTTTAGCATCTTAAGAAAGAAAAATTATAAATTAGGGGAACTTACTTTGAATCATAGAATTCTACTCTTTCTCATAACTAGGTGCGAACTTGTCTCTTAAGAGTTGTGAGGAAGGCCTTGCGAAGTAATGCTTTAAAAGTTTTTTGAATATACATGATAGTTGTATAGTGGACAGCTTGTAAGGGTTAAAAGCCTCATCATATGAATCAATTGCATGCAACGTAAACCACACTAAATGGAACGTTGGCGAAATGCACTAGCCAAAAATGAATATCTTGATCTTGAATGCTTTGATGAAGGGTAAGTTGGATCTTATCTCTCAAAGAAAATTCCTCATAAAAAAGACACTGAAGCTCATCTCTCATACATCAAGAAAATTCCTCATAAAAAAGACACTGAAGCTCATCTCTCATACATAACGATGGGATTCAATAAGACGAGGTTGATTTAAGTCATCCAAAGATGCCAAAAGATTATAAGTTGGCTTAGTAGAATGAGAATGATTTCGTGATTTAGTAGTGTCGAAAAGATTTTGATGAGACTATGAAGAGGAGTTTCAATATGATGACGAGGAAGCATTTAATGGTGATCATCTATGGACTATTTATGTGGTGGAAGAACTCCATCTTGCTTTGACGATGCTCTTTGTCATTCATTAATCTCCTCTCATGATTGAATGATTTGAACATGAAGTTCTTACATCATATGTGTATGATTCTCTAAAGTCTTGAGTGACCTTCATTAACTAGATTGTGTTGTTATTAATTGAGAGATTGATTGTCACCCATTGAAAATGTATTTATAGTATCCTAAAAATAGTTTCCATAAATGGCTCCAAGTTGTTTGATAGAAAATTAATGACGATAAATAAATGATTTTATGTCTTAAATTTGTATGAAGATCTTGTTGTAAATATAGAAGAGCTATAAGACAATTGCAATTAGAAAACTTATCGAATAAGTAGATTGAGGTGTGCGAAGAACTATTCTTAAAATTAGATTTTTGCTCCTCTCAGGTGCAAAGGTACACATCAGTCTAACTCCCAGAATTCAATGGACTACTATATGCAGTGATCTACACTAATCACAATGAGAAGCAGGAACAACTAAATAGATATTTATTTTGAACATATGGGAGTTAATGATAAAAAAAAGGGAGTTAATGATGAAGAAAAAAATTATTCAATCTATCATTCACTCCATCTTACATATGTTCAGAGAAAATATCTACGTAGTTGTTCCTACTTCCCGTTGTGATTAGTGTAGATCACCGCAAAGAGTCTTTTGAATTTGGGGAGTTAGACCATTGTATTCTCTTGCACTTGGGAGGAGTGAAAATCTAACTACAAGAACAATGCTTGCCACCCCTCAGTCTACTTATTCGATAAATTTTATAATTTAAATCGTTTTACGACTTTTTTTATTTTTACAATAATCTTAAAGTTAATATATATGGATTCTACAATGATTAATACAGCTAGAATAAGTCCTGACTTAACAAAAATTGAGTATTTCTCAGGACAAAATTTTAATAAGTGGCAAGAAAATGTTAAGTTTATCATTGATATTGCTGAAGTTGAGCATGTACTTACTTCATTACCACCTTCCATAAGAAACAAAAATTATGATACCGTTCTGGCTTATTGGAATAAAGCAATAAGATTTATAAGACAATTTTTCTTTCTTCTTTATTAAATAAGTTATTTGATGTCTACTACAAAATTGAGTATGCTTCTGAAATTCGGAAAATATTAGAGAAGAAATATGTTCTAGAAAATGCATGAATCAAAAAGTACACAATGCAAAATTTCTTAGGCTTTTAGATTAATGACTTTAAGAAAATTTTTTCTAAGATATATGATTTTCATATCATTATTAGTGAGCATATGAATGAAGGAATAAACTTACCAAAGTCTTTTGTTACTGTATCCTTGATTGAGAAACTTCCTGAATCTTGGAAGGAATATAAAAATATGACGAAGCATAAGCGGGAGGATATGAATTTAGAGTATATCATTATTAATATTAGAATTGAAGAGACTAACAAAAACATAATGATTTAGAAAGGGCTAGATATTTTATTACTAATGCCCAATTTGATATACGAGAGGAATAAGAATAGAGAAAATTTTAAAAACCTCCCTAAAAATAAAAATAAGAAAATAAAATTTTCAAAGTGAAGGAAACGAACAAAAGAAGAAAAGTACTTGTTTTGTTTGTGAAAAATTAAGTCATTTTCCTAGACAATGCATGCACAGAAAATTGAACGACAAATCAAATGTCAACATTACAGAGACCAATGATGTTATTATTCCCGTAATATTAGAAGTTAATGTTGTTGAAGGAAAAGCAATGGGTGACAGATTAGGAACCACTCGTCATATCTATGCAAATAAAAATTTATTCTCCTTCTATACTAATGTTTGTGAAGAAGAAGAAGATTTCGTGGGAGATTTTAGTGTTGCAAAGTTTTGGAAAAGCAAATGTTAACGTCAAGCTTACTAATAAAAATTCCTTCACTCTCTAATGTTTTACTTATACCACAAATTAGATATAATTTAGTTTCTATATCCTTACTTGGAAAAGATGGTGTTAAAGTTATTTTTGAGATTGATATATTAATGTTAACTTGTCGGAAAAGGTTATGTTAGCAATTGACTATTCTTGTTAAATGTTATCAATGGTATTAATAAATACTTCTTCTTCTTCTTCTTCTTCTTCTTCTTCTTCTTACTTACTTACTTACTTGAGTGTATAGATTTATGGCATAGTAGATTGGGGCATGTTAATTTTTCTTATATCAAGAAAATGCATGAATTAGGAATATTAGAAAACATATCTATTTCTAATTTTGACAAGTGTCTCTTTTTTGTAGAGGCTAAATTAACTAAAAAAGAATGCATCTATAATAAATAGAGAATCTAGATTATTATCTTTAATTCATTTTGATTTGGGTGACATAAAAAATAATATATCTAAAAAAGAAAAGAGATATTATGTGATATTTATTAATGATTTTCTTAGATACACCTATGTATATTTATTTAGAAATAAATATGAGAATGAATTAAAATTCATGAAATATAAAATTGAAGTAAAAGATAAATTAGAAAGAAAAATTAAGAGACTTATAACTGATAGAGGAGAATATAACTTAAGAATTTTTAGTTCTTTTTTTGAAGCTAATGGTATTATTCATTAGGTAACTCCACCTTATTCAGCTGAATCTAATAGTATAGTTGAACGTAAAAATAGAACCTTAAAAGAAATGAGGAATGCTAAGCTCATTAGTTTAGGTTCTCCTGATTATCTATAGGGTGAAACTCATGTCATTTACAAAATAAAATTATTTTTAAAATTTTTGAAAAGAAACCCTTTGAATTTTTGGAGAATAAATACTCAATCTGAAATATTTAAAAGTGAAGGGGTTTCTTGCTAAGGTTCTTCTACCAGGTCCTAAGAAAAGGAAATTTGATTTAAGAACATGTGATTATCTTTCATACGATATGCATAAAATAGTGCAGCCTATATATTTATGATTCTTAAGAGTGATGTTATAGAATCTAGTACTATTATAGGATACTAAAATATTGAGTTTTTTTAGGACACATTTCCTTTGAAATTATATATGGACAAACTTGTTTCAGTTGATCTTAATAATAGTACTGATACTCCTCATTTAAATATATAAGTAAAAGAATGAGAAATGAGAAAAAATTTGGAGATGACTTTTACACATTCTTACTGGATAATGACTCCTTAAATTATTCTAAAGTGACGTCTTCATTAAATGTTATTCTTTGGAAGGAAGCCATTCAAGTTGAAATGGATTCTATTATGTCAAATCATACTTGGCAGATAACAGATTTACCTCCAAGAATTACAAGTATTGGATGTAAATGGATCTTTAGGAAAAGGTTAAGCCTAACGGATCAATTGAAAAATATTAAGCTAGGTTGGTGGCTAAAGAATATACTAAGTTTGTAAGTTAGTTAAGTCTTTATAAGGACTAAAACATGCTCCTAAAATATGGCATGAGAAGCTTCACAATATATGAATATCTAATGATTATAAAATTAATGAAGCCGATACTTATATTTATTATAAATTTGGTAGTCCAAAATCACTAGTAATTATTTGTACTTATGTAGATAATATGCTTATTTTAGGATCTAATCTTTCTAAAATTACAAAAGAAAAATATTTTCTATCTTTTAAATTTGACATGAATGATTTAGTAGAAGTAGAAGTAATATTGGGAATAAACATAAGAAAATGAGTTCATGGAATTATAATTTCTCAAGAATATTTTGTATAAAAGATATTGAGGAGATTTGGACATTTTTATTTTATACCTGTTAGTACTCCTTATAATGCTAGCACACATTTCAAAAAAATTAGACAAAAGTATCTGAATCTGAAGATGCTCGGATTATAGGTAGTCTTATGTATCTTATAAATTATACTAGGCTTAATATGGCTTAGTTGTAAATAGGCTTAGTAGGTATACTCATAATCCTAATAAAAATCATTGGACTACTTTAGTGATAATACTTAAATATTTAAAAGAATTTTTTAATTTAGGGCTCCTTTATTGTTATTATCCTTCTATTCTTGAAAGATATAGCGATCCTAACTGGATCTCTGATTCTAATGAAATAAATTCTACTAGTAGATATATTGGGTGGTGGAGCTCTATTGTAGAAAATAGACTTGTACAACTCAATTAACTATGGAATCCAAATTCATTTCTTTAGAAATTCTTTAGAAAAAGCAGGATGAGAAGCATATTGCTTAGAAATCTCTTAGTTTCTCATCAATATATCTACATTGTGATTGCCAAACTATAATAACTAGAGCTTAAAATAAAATATATAATGGGAAGAGCATGCATATTCTCCTAAGACATAATATTATGATGCAATTTCTTAATGATGGGATAATATCCCTAAATTTTGTGGTCATATATGAACTTAGCAGATCCTTTGACAAAAACACATAGAAGGAGCGAGTGATATACACATCAAGGGGAATGGGACTTTTGCTTATAAACAAAAGTTGATATTGATGGTAACCCAACCTATTTTTATGGAGATCTCATAAAATAGGTTCAAATGGAAGAATAAGTCATTAGTCAAAATGGTAGATTATTTAAAATAAATATTATGGTCCATCCCAATATTATTGAATAATGTGATTTACAGTGATATAGAGGTTGAGTTTTGCTCTTAATGAATTTATAATTCAAGTTATTCTGCTTAATGTGAGACACAACTAATGAATTCACTTATATGAGTGTAAATGTTTGCCTTCTTTTACGAGAATATAGGTAATTCTCTAAAGCACTCTTGAAACGCAGATTCATATGCATGGTCGTAAAGTGTCAAATTGTGATGAATAGCTATCATCTATTTGATGTAATGTTGATGGATAATCTTGCTTATACTCAAGGAATCAAGTTCATAGAAATATTAAATTTCACTTAGTTCATATAAGTAAATATTTTCTTATCCAAAAACATTTATTCATAGACCAAAAGACACTAATATTTATTATATCTTTTGCTTTGAACAAACTCTCATTCGAGATTTTACTTTTCTTTTAAAAATTTGAAAGATTGTTATATTTTATGTTTTTCAAACAACATTTATAATAATAATAATTATTATTATTGTAACTGAAATACTTATTACTGTTGTAACTAAAATATTTATTACTATTGTAATGAAAATATTTATTGTTGTTGCAATAGAAATACTTATTGCTATTGTAACAGAAATACTTATTGTTATTTTATGACCTGTGAAAATATTTAAATTAATTATCATAATGTTTGCAATTAAAACGGACACTATTTCTAGTGTATATAAGAACTTCTCCAGTATGATGGATTGGACAATTTTTCCATCTTTATTATTCACTCTACCTTACATATGTTCAAAACAAATATATACATAGTTGTTCCTACTTCCCACGATGATTAATGCAGATCATCGCAAAGAGTCCATTGAATTCTGGGAGTTCTACCGCTATGTACATTTGTACCAGAGAGGAGCGGAATTCTAACTTTAAGAATAGTTCTTCGCATGCCTCGGTCTACTTATTCGATAAGTTTTCTAATTGTAATTGTCTTATAGCTCTACTACTTCAATAGATCTAACACACATACACATAGATAAGAGAAGAAATATGAGTTATCAAAGTTTTTTATTGAAATAACCTACAAGAAAAAACTATGGGAAATGACTTAGTTGAAATGATCTACTATATACTTCAAGTTATAAAAATATACTCTTTCCCACAACCGGATAAGATGAGATTATGAAATTAGGATCACTTGCTTAGTGTCCCATAGTTGTAATAGAGATTTATATGGATGAATTAGTGGAGAGATGATGATGGCAGGAGGATATTGTATGTTGCAACAGGGTTAGATGATAGAGGCCATAAAATGGTGGTTGGGCCATAATAGTTGAATAGTGTCTATTGGATGATGGGGAATGGACTATAACAAGTTAGCAACTAAGCAATTATAGTCTGACGATGAAGGTGGTTCAGCGATGCAGTTAGAAGGCATTGGTAGTTATGGTGATTGTCACAGTCAAACATTGGGTAGAGTTTTAGAACTTTTCAAATCTCTAAACTTCCTCAAATCTCTAGTTTCAACCCTCTTCATGTGAAAAATAAAAGTCTATTTATTATATTTTGGGAGGCAAATTTTGTTAAATCTAATAAAAAAATTCATAATACTCCATCAAACTACCATCATTGATACTTTGATCAAAAAATTGATTTTTTAGCATATAAGTACCTTAAGATCAATGATGTAGAAATTAAATAATTCAAGGCTCATGAATTTGTCTTATGGAGCTCCTCGATTTGTCTAAAACCATATAAGATTTGGAGAGTATTTATTCCTTCAATTAATTCTTGAATTTTTCAACCATTGCTCATATGTTTGATCTGAACTCAGATTGAATCACCTTTGATGTCATGTTTTTATTACCAAGATGTTCTATTTTTTTATAAATGTATTAAAATTGGAATATGAATGTTTCTAAAATTAATTCAAAAATTATTCAATATAAAATAATATGTCGAGATTCATGCCGATCAAAGAAGTTTTTACAAACACTTCACCAAGATAGAAAGTTCACTAATTCACAAATTTCATTATACATAAGCACTCAAAACAAATACTATTTTTTTAAAATAAAAGACTGACATATCATCAAAAAATTATATTGATCGGTCATGAATCTCGAGGCAAAATCAAGTGGGAAACTTCAAAAATTAAATTCGGGACATCTGAACTCCGATTTAAGCAAACTTATAGTCGAACTGAATGTATTGAAAATACAAACCCATGGACACCAAATTCAACTCAATTTGAGTCCAAATGGATCAAAATCGGAAACACAAAGTGCATTTGGAAGGTTCAATTCATAATTTGGATTACCTAACAGTTTTCAAACATGGCATGCTTATAGTCGAATATAGCGGCTAGATGAGTCGAATCCAACGAGCCCATGATCAAGGGATTCAACATCAGTCGTCCATTAAAACCACTCCTAATTTACCTTTGATCTTCCTCCTATTTACTAGCCATGATACTCTCAGAAAACTATAAATATGTCCATCATTTCTCATTAGTGGGGGGAGGAAGAGAGTGGTCCAAGCAAGAAGAGAATGAAGATAAGAAAAAGTCTTCATTCTCTTGCACCAGACTCCTCTTCGACCACCACCAGACTTCAGCTTGGCCACCAATTATTGCCGGACTTTTGCCCGACTACCAATGGGCGCAGGTTTTCTGCCCAGCAAAAAACTAATGTCGAATTTCTGTCCGACCACCAACTCATGCTGGATTTTTGCCTGACCACTGACTGGCATCGGACGAGTTGTCATCGGATTTCGACACTACATCGGACTTTTGCCCGTCGTTAGACTTCCACCCAACACCGGACCACCACCTATCATCGGACTTCTACCCGACGCTGGACCTCCTCCGACGTCGGACTTCTTCCCAACGCCAGACTTCTACTCGTCCCCGAACTTTCATCGGACTTCTATTCGACACCGGACTTCTGTCCATTGACAGACTTCTACCCAACGCCAGACTTCTGCCCATCAGCGAATTTCTACCCAACGCTGGACTTCCACATGTTTCCAGACTTTCGACGGACTTCTAACCGACGTCAGATTTCCATCCAATGTCGAACTTCTACTCGATAACAGACTTCTGCCCATCGCCAAACTTTCATCGGACTTCTATTCGACGTTCGACTTATGTCCATCGTCAGACTTCTACTCGACGCCAGACATCTGCTCGTCTCTAGACTTTCGTCAGACTTCTAGCCGACGATATCCTTCCGACCTCCGTCGCTAGAAAACGGTCCTTCTGACATCCATTGCCATCTGATTATGGTCCTTTCGACCTCCGTCGCCAAAAAACGGCCCTTCCGACCTTCGTCGCACTCCGACTACGGTCTTTCTGACCTCTGCTGTCCACCAACGATCCTTCTGACCTCCATCGCCCACCAGACAATGGTCCTTCCGACCTTCGTCGTTAGATAATGTTCTTTCCGACCTTTGTTGCTCACGGACTATGGTCATTCTGATCAAACAAACACGTGAACAGTGATTCTTCCTATTTCTACCATGTAACACACTCTATATAATATATATTTATTATATCAAGCCAAGGCCTTCCCTTAAATGAAAGGCCTCATTTGTAATCAATTGCAAAATACTAGTGATTCATTCAAACTGGGCTAGACCCCATAATTTTTCCCCTTTTTATGATTTTCACGTAAAAATCTTAGTGTCTCTTATGAATGCTACAACATCTCTTTTTATCTGATTGTGTGCTGAATCTTTGTATAAACTAAGACGTTAAAATTTATATTTTTCTATTGCCGCAAGTATTTCGGAACCCAATAAAGACAATAATTCATATAATTATAATTGTTGTGATCCTTTTTTTTTTTTTGATTAAAAATTTTCGGAATAATCAAAATAATCTTGGATAGGGGACATGTTGATTTTTACTAGATATCTAACTAAATGCCCCTCAATCATTCAAGTCCATTTCAAAACCTACCTCACCCGAGTTTGAAACCTCTGGAAAGAACCCTCAGTGCTCCATTTTAATCTTGTGCACAGGAAAATGATAAGGTCAAGAGTGGGTGCTCCATGCTTTCATGTGTTAATTAAAGGATGTACTTTCTTTTGCGACCACAAGAATTATTAACATAAAGGAATCGAGTAAAAAGTAGAGAGATAATGATGGTGATGCCTTTGAGGCACATAGCCACTGGTGGAGCACAAACCTTTTGAAAATCAAAGGGCTTTGAGAGCACACATTTTTAAAATTGTAAAATCTTGGAAAATATGATAATTCTAAAAGTTGATACCTTGATTGGACTCTTACTAAAGCTATCCAAACCTAAAGTGAAAGCTAAAATATTGGAGAACAAAATACTTTTTCAATAGGATCAACATCATATGCATCTTCTATCAAAAAATGAAAAGAAAATACAATGCAAACTAAACACACAACAATATAAAGTTCACCTGTTGTGCTTCTGACAAATATACACCTTCAAATTTCTATTAAATTGAGCATCTTCATGAAACCGGCATGAATCCATCTAGCCATGACAGAAATTTACAGCAAAGTCAGCCAGCTAAAGCATGAAGAAAAGATATTAAGTTGAAGTTAGTAATGGTTAGGCCATAAAAACTTAACAATAGTCATTCACTTGAAGATACGAGGAGGGTAGACACCTGACAACAACCATCAAAATTAGCATTAAAACTTACATGGGTAAAGTTTTTTGTGAAAAACACTTCTCACTAGCTGTCTAGACGAAGAAAATAGTAATTCAAAACAGATGTAAGGGAAGCTGAAGTTAGGCATAGTCCAACCTTCTCAATCGATTAAACCATTATGTTTCCATTCAAAGCAGAAGTAAGATGTGTGAATAAAATGGTCAAAAACAAGACACAAATCAACAATCCAACATTTGCATCTCATCAAGAGGAGAGATTATTCTCTGCGAACATCGGACGGAGAACCGTCCGGTTTTCTCTTTGTCTACAATAAAAGTGCAATTACTGTAGTAGCTACGTTTTGACTACGCTTTTATTGTAGACAGAGAAAACCGGACGGTTCTCTCCATCCAGTGTCCGCACAGAATAAAAAGTCGAAATCCATCAAGAGGTATCTTAAGCAATACACATTTCTCCCTATAAGAGTTGATAGCTGAAAGCTTGCCTCTCATAAGTTATCATAATCAGTTAGAACAGAACAAATGATGCCATATGTTAACAAATAAAAAAGAACGAGAGCCTGTATTATTTATGAATGAACTCCACAGTATCTTACTCTTTTTACTGGGTAAAGCCTGGTTACATGCAAGAGTGTAAGATGAAACAATCACTTCTTACTGCTCATTGCAGCAACCTCCATAAGAAAGATTTTGTAAAAATAGGAAGAGGAAAATATTTCATAAACATTCATTACCTTTTTATTTTGTTCCCTTGTTAAGTAAATTTGTTTCAGAAACATCTCTAATACCATCTCAAAACACATTATGCTCTGTTAATGATGGTTGTCAGATTCCGATACTGATATTGTATGGTTCAAATCAAATCTCCTACAAGCTTTGAATGCTAATTCTATTCAAAGATTTCAGTCATCTCTATGTTAACAACTCGGCTGCACACTAAACCCTTCATTTTAAAAGTTGAAGGATCATGATAAACATACGTTCACAATAAGCTTGCAATGGCTAGTTTCCCACTCCTACTAGTAGGGGTGTCAATTCGGGTCAACAGGTCGGGTTTGGGTCAACCCGCAGGTTGTTGGGTTAACCTGAACTAGACTCAAACAGGTTGACCCAAACCTGAATTTTTTGGGTCAGGTTTCGGGTCGTGTCAATTTTTGACACCCCAACCTACTACTCCCTCTTGGTGGCACTCAAGGCAGAACAACTTGGGGTGGTGTGTAATGTATCACTCATGTTATTATCCAGCTACCAATAGTCACCACAAGAGCATGAACCATCTCTAAACCGATGAAATCGAATTGGGTCCCTTAACACAATCTCTCTTCCTTCAACTGCCGAGAATAACTTCATTGTTGTGTGGCAATCCACACACACCCTCAAGTTTTTCATCACCCTGATGGGAGCTGCTTTTGGCAATGATAATATTCCAAGCGTCACTGCCAACTTCTCACTATGACAGTTTAACAAGTTCACCTTCTGCTCTAAGCCCAAGTCATCTGACTCTGAAGTTGCATTTCTGACATAATCCAGCCTCTCTATCCTTGGAATCATCTCCTCCAGCCATGCATATATTTCCTGTCTTCGGGGATGGATCTTGTCACCTGCTACAAAAGAATGAATTGATCCTCCCATCTCAATCCAACTAAGTCCAGGTTCCTTTTTCACCCCTCTTTCTTTCATTAGCTCTCTTGTTCTTAAAGCCATAGATCGTCTACCAGAATCCAAGTACATATTGTAGAGAATGACATAGGTAGCAGAAGCATTGGGATCAAGCTGCATTAACCTCTCTGCCACTTGTCTGCCTCTTTCAATGTCATGATGAATTCGACAGGAGCTCAACAATGATCGCCACACAATGGGATCATCTTGAAAGCCAGAATCCATTATGAATTTCTCAGCCTTATCAAGCCTCCCAGATCGACCAAAGAGATCAACAATGCAAGCACAATGCTTCATATTAGGTACCATTCCATAGTCCCTCTTCATGCTTTCAAAGTACCTATAATAAAAACAAGCAAAAAAATGATCCTTTTTAACTTGGTTAGGGTATAACACTAAATGTTTCTTCCAGTATTTATCTCATGATATGAACAGTAGAATATTAGAAAAGAAATAAGAAAATAAGGAAAAAAATAAAGTATTTTTAGAGAAGCCCTTTAAGCTAAGAAAAAACACGTTTGAAATTTGAGAGTTAAAACTGAAACCAATTTTCATAACTTCAAAAAAATACATTAACTTAATTAGATTGTCAATAAGTAGTCTAAAATCATTATCAATTTTATGTCCCCAGCAATCATGTTTAATAATAAGTAGTGTAACATCATTATCAATTATAAGTCCCCAGCAATCATAATTAATAATAAAGAAAAAACTATTTTTTCTAACCTTTGGTGCAGCAAAATGGGGGGCTTCAATCTATCCCTTTTTATTTATCACATCAGTTGCAAAAGAGCACAAGGTATGCAATTTCTATTAAATTACGAACCTTTGATTCCATACCATGAGATTGGCCTAAATTTAGGTCATATGGAAATATCAATGCAGCATCAATGAATTTACATAAAATTATTCATTATAACTTGTATCGACGATAATAAAGAGCATTACTTTTATTTGGAATTGTTTATATAATGTTTGGTATTTCAATACCACATTTCTTGGACCTTTTTCAACCACATATAATTTAAGTTAAAAGTAAATAAAGTTCCGTCCAGCAAGGGGAAGTAATTAAGTACTAATTATGGATGATTTTGAGAGGGAAAATTCAAAATTAAGGGTTGTTTAGGGATTAGTTAAATTTATTTTTGCTTTAAGTAGATTTCATTCCCTAGGGTTTGTTTTAACTTGAATTTGGTCTGAAATTTGAGATATCTTCGAGATTGCTTGGGCTCTAGTTATCAGCTAGGGATTGAGAGAGTCGGATCTTCCTCTCGAATTGAAGATTCGTTGTACTTTGCTTGTTTTCTTGCATCTACTAAGTGCCTCCTTGTTATTTCTCTACAAAATTCTCAAAATCGGCTCGAGGAAGTGCTAAATTTATGATTTCAGCACAATTTTTTTTCACAATTATTATTATTATTATCTCCTATCAAATTGGTATTAGAGCCCTTCAATCTAAGGTACCAATGGCCAGAAGGAAAGTAAAAGTGCTGGAGGGAGAATTAGGCCAACTGAAATAAGATTTTGAGAATAAAACAATTCAGATTTTCAAAACATATTTGCATCCATCCATGAAAAGATGAATTAAAAGTTCACCGTCGTGGAAGACATACTAAAGAAGTTGCTTGAAGCCAAACCCAATACGACAACATCTGAAATGAAGGAACCCACTAGTGGCCAAGCAAGAGGAAGAAACCCTAATTCGTTTAGGAAAGGGGAGAATCAAGACGTGGAGTTTCTGGAGGGAGAAGACACGATGCATCAGCTAGAGCCTATTTCTAGGGAGGAGATGAGTATCATGTACGAGCGTAGGGGTGTTGATTCTAAAAGAAGAGGAGTAGATTATGAGCATTGTGGTGATGATTTTTAAGGAGGGGAGATTTTAAAGAAGGATTTGGTTTGAGCGCAGAAGGGATGATTTGGACATCTGGGGAGCACCTCCCCTTCGTGGAATGGAAGGCTATGGAGGATTCACGGGAAACGGAGGCGATCCAAAAGTGAGGAAGCTGAAGATGCTCATCTTTGTGGTAGATGATGCGCATGGGTGGATCTATAAGGTGGAGAGGTATTTCGCCAACAGCGGTTTGACGGAGGATGAGAGGTTGATGGTAGCGGACCTATGTTTGGAGGGGAAGGCCTTGGTTTGGTACCAATAGATGGACATGTGACGACCCATACAGAGTTGGAGAAAGTTCAATGATTGCTGGTTGGAACATTTTTCAAACCAACAGTGGAGGAGACTTCTACGAGCAATTTTTCACCCTGACATAGGAGGGTTTAGTGGTAGAGTACCAGGAGATATTCGAGTATCTCGCTAGCCGTTTGGACATCCTTTTAGATACTGTGTTAGAGGGGAACTTCTTAAAAGGACTTAAACTAGAGATATAGGAAGCGATTAGAGTGATGATGCCTCGAGACTTGGGAGAGGTTATGGACCTAGCACAGTTAGCGGAGGACCAGAAACACCTGGAACGATGGGCCAGAGGCAGCAATTCAGGAGGCCCGTACAGGATGACCACCACATTCCTAGCTCATAAAGTACCAACACTGAGAAACTTTCGTGAGACCCCAAAGGAGAAGCCTGTAGGAGGGGGATTTGGGAGAAATTTTAAGAAACTCACTAAGAATGAGCTGTAGGAGAAGCGGATGAAGGGATTATGCTTTAGATGTGAAGAGACATACACACCGAGGCACAGGTGTAAGGACCAAACTCTTAAGGCTCTCACCGTCTGTGATGACGAGGAAGCTGAAGAGGGAGGTGAAAGTAGGGCAGTGGTGGAAAAGGAGGAAGAGTTGTATCTTGACATTGGCGAAGTCTCCTTAAACTTAGTGATGAGGTTCACCCCGAATCACACCATGAAAGTGAAAGGAGAAATAGCAGATAGAGAGGTAGTGTTGCTAATCGGCAGTGGGGCTACTAATGATTTCATATCCAAGCAGGTTGTTGAAAAGTTGGAGGTGAAATTGGTGAAAATATGGGGCTATAGGGTGATGATGGGCACTGGGAAGGTGGAGATGGGGAGAGGAATGAGTAGGGGAGTTGTACTAACAATGCAGGGGGTTATGGTGAGGGAGAATTTTCTTTAATTGGAGTTCGGATGCAGTGATGTCATATTGGGGAAGAAGTGGCTGCAGATCTTGGGAGATACCAAGGTCAATTGGGGAGCACTAACGATGGAGCTGGTGGTGGAGGAAAGAAGGGTGGTGATCAGGGGAGATACAAGATTGTCCAAAACTATGGTGTCTCTCAAAATCATGATAAGGACCATAGAGGAGGTGGGAGGATGATTCCTAGTGAAACTACAGAGTCTAGAAGGGATCATAATAGGAGGGGGCATTCCCCTTTTAGTGCAGTTAGTCAGTTACTCAAACAACAGTTCAATGAGGTCTTTCAGTCACATGAAGGCTTACCACCACCACGGAAGATGGAGCACGCCATCACCCAAAGGGAGGGGTTTCTCCGATTAGTGTCTGACTGTACCGTTACCCTCATATTCAGAAGAACGAGATTGAGAAGCTGATCCAAGAGATGTTAGAGGCGGAAATCATTAGGCCGAGTGTGATCCTTTTTTCTAGTCAAGTTTTTCTTGTCAAGAAGAAGGATGGAAGCAAGAGATTATGTATTGACTACCGGGCCTTGAATAAAGAGACCATGTCGGACAAATTTCTCATACCAGTGATCGATGAGCTACTGAATGAGCTATGGGGAGCAGTGGTTTTCACCAAGATGGATCTAAAGTCAATATACCATTAGTAGGGGGGGATGAACCTAGACAGATTTCAGCTCCATTGTTGGGGGATGAACCTGGACAGATTTTGGCTCCCTTGGTGGGGTATGAACCTAAACAGATTTCGGTTCCCTTGGTGGGGCCCAACAAACAAATAATTACTTATGGTAGGAGAGGAATTAAGGAGAGAATTAATTATGAAAGGATTTCCTCATGGTTTAAAATTGCGCAATATGAGGCTCGCCTTGAGGCCCGCCTTTGCGCAATTCCAGTAAAAAACGCCTCGATGCTTACGCCTCAACTTTTTTTTATGAGGCTTGCGCCTCAACTTGGTTGAGGCCCGTCTTGAGGCCCGCCTCGTCTCACTGGCATGAGGCTTACGCCTCACGCTATATATATTAAAACTTACATAAATATTAAAGTAAATGCCCAATATTGGACTCTATAGGAGAGGAGGAAGGGGAGAGAGCAGTTCACCATAATGATGATTCAAATGAAGAACCCCTTAGTGATGACCGTGCTGATGACTGAGTTCTTATGTAATGTCAGGAGATTATTTATTTTTGGAAATTAGAATTATATGTTAATGAAAAGAATATTGGGATTTGGAAAAGATAGAATTTTGAGTTGAACTATATTTCATGTTGTCTTATTATTGATATATTTTGATTTCACTTCATATCTTATGCTTTTATATATTTTATATTATTCACTCATTAGATATAAAAATTTTATCATTTTATATTTACGCAATCTTTTGATTTTGAGGCTTACGCCTCAAAACGCCTTGAGGCTAACGCCTCGCCTCACGAATGAAAAACGCCTCAATATCCGAATACGCAATTTTAAACATTAGGATTTCCTAATTGAGAAGGGGATTAATTAGGAGATATTTTCTAATTAAAGAGGACAAATTTGAGGGTTAATGTAGATGGATTAATTAGGAGATATTTTCTAATTGAATATGGTAGATTTTGGAGTTGATTTGGAGGGGATTCATTAGGAGATATTTCCTAATTAAAGAGGAAAAATTTGGGGGATGATTTGGATGGGATTAATTAGGAGATATTTCCTAATTAGAGAGAGCAGATTTGGGAGTTGATTTGAGAGGAAATTAGGAGAGGGTCGTTTTGGTATCTGTTATTTGTTGTTCGCTATAAGTAGTAGGGTTTAGGTTATGTTTGGTATGTAGAATTTTCTTGTGAGTGTTTGTTGTAATTTTCTTTTATGAGGGACCCTAACGGCGTCTAGTGTTTGGGAGAGAAAGACCTCTTGAAAGAGAATTATTGTATCTTGCTTCCGTTATTTGATTTTCTAGTAATAAAAAAAATTGTTTTGTGCTGAATTTCTCTTATTCGTTGGTTGTTTTTGATACCAAAGCGTATCAAATTGGTATCAAAGCAGTGTCCTAGACCGAAATATTAGCTTTTCTCTATGATGTCTGCTGAGTTTTTCCTCTCCATTTGCTGAATTTTGCAATTTGGTGGCTAGATTTGTGTCAAAGTTGCTAATTTTTGTTGTTAAAGCCATAATCCGAGTATCGATGGCCGGAAGAAGAGTTTGAGGCATTGGAAGAAAAGTTGGAAAGGGAAGTATGGCAACTACGAGCGGATATGGGATCGATGAATGAACGTAATTCAACAATAGAAGGAATGCATAAGAATTTGAAAGATATGATGAAGAAAATAATCGAGATGAAGTTGAAATCTTCACAAGCAACTCCTAGGGTTGAACCAAACAGAAAGAAAATTATGGAGCTAATGAGAAAGCTTATGAAGATGCAATCCAAAATCCTTATGGTAGGCCGTTTGAGGGAAAGATAATCATGATTTGGGAGTTAATTTGGGTGGGATTAATTATGAGATATTTTCTAATTGAATAGGATAGATTTGAGAGCTGATTTGGAGGATAGATTTGAGAGCTGATTTGGAGGAGATTAATTAGGAGATACTTTCTAATTAAAGAGGGCAAATTTGGGGGTTCATTTGGAGAGGAATTAATTAGGAGATGTTTCATTAATTGAAGAGGGTAGACTTGGGGGGCTGATTTGAGAGGGAATTGGGAGAGGGTTGTTTTGGTATTCGTTATTTATTATTTGCTATAAATAGTAGGATTTATGTGATGTTTGGTATGCATAATTCTCTTATGAGTGTTTGTCATTGTTTTCTTTTATGAGGGATCCTAGTGGCATCTAAGGTTTGGGAGAGAAAGTCCTCTCGAAAGATGACCATTGTATCTTGCGTTCTTTATTTGATTTCCTAACAATAAAAATGTTGACCTCTAACAAGGAACAAAAAAAAAAAAAACAGGGAATAAAAAAATGCATACCTATGTTGAATCCCTATTCAAATCGGCGACCCATACCCATATCTTTGTCGAAATCCTATCAGAGTCTGCGATTCGGCAGTGTTTCAGAAGAGACCATGCTCAAACCCTGCGATCACGCTCCCACTTGTGTCGTTAAAAGGGAATGAAATGAAAACTTACGGTCTTCTTCCAACTCCACATTCAAATCTCGCAGCCCTCTTCCTCCCACGTCCGAAGCCACAACAAATCGACTCCTCCTCCTTCGACTTCGACGACATTCTCCTCTTGTAAGTTCGGAAGTTACGACACTTTAATCGGAAGCAGTGACGGGAATCGCTGCCTGTGAAGACAACTTTCTTCTTTCCACACAAACAAGTCCTTCCTCTCTCGCTCATTTCAAACCACACACAGCCGATTTCCTCTTGTTGTTGCTCTGTCCGACCTAATACAGGGAGCCGACTGAACTCCTCCATCTCAAACCGTAGCTTCACCGACCCTTCCTCTCAACCGGCCGAACTCCACAAGCCCAAACTCTCACCTGTTCGACTAGATACCGTCGACTGCCCTTGCCAACACCAAGCCAAACCTCCTCTGCCTCCTGGTCTCCTCTTCCCGTTGCCCTTCCTATTCGCAGCCTTCGAGGTTCCTGTGGGAGAGAGAGAGAGAGGAGAGAGAGAGAGAGAGAGAGAGAGAGAGAGAGAGAGAGAGAGAGAGAGAGAGAGAGAGAGAGAGAGAGAGGGAGGAAGCTTTCATACCTTGCTCCTCCAAAGCCGAATCTCCCTCTGATCCCCCCTACCTTGCCAATCTCCCTTAAGGCCTGCCCGATCTCACTATAGCCGCAAGCCAGGACTTCCACTCCTTCATGGCAAATTATTGCATCAGGTGACCGAATGGAAATATCCGTTCGGATCCTCTCTCTCTCTCTACAGTAAAGCGCAGGTCACTGTAGCTGCTACAGTGACCTGCGTTTTACTATAGACAGAGAGGATCCGGTCACCTGATGCAATAATTTGCCCTCCTTCATAACCACAGGAGGTTGCAAGCCACATTTCCTCTGTTATTACCAATAATAGTTGTTACCGATTGTTATTGCTTATTACTAACCTTAGTGGTATCACTATTATTGTTGTACTTTAATATTAATGTTAATATTAATGCTTATATTAACATTAAAATTAATATTTTTATCATAATTATACTATCATTATTATTATTATGATAATAGAATAATTTATTTGTTTTTTTTAATATTATTATTATAAATAATAATAGTATTATTACTCATATTATTATTATTATTATTATGCAAAAAAAAAGAAAAGAAATACAAAAAAAATGTTCTCTCGATTTTCGTGCCATCCACCCCGCCGGTCGCCAAGATATAATCTCTTTAAACCCTAAAACTCTGAGATCCCGCTTTCGATGCTTACAGCGCGATAAAACGACTACCTATACACGCTTTTCTCTGGCGTCGTGGGAGGAAGTTCATCATGGTGTTCTCAATGAATCGGGTGATCACCTAAAATATCTTTTTTGGCGTTCGTGGCACACCGGAAAACCGCCTATACACGCTTTTCTCTAGCGTGGTGGGATGGGAACCTGGTGCGGTGCTTACGGCGAAACGGGGATTTTCATAAGTACCCGCTCGAGGGGAAACAATTGCTTTTCTTGTAACAGGTACCGAAAACCCATACATGCCTTTCTCTGGCGTGGTGGGGATAAAGATTTCACGGCCGCGGTGTCCTCGTACGAGGGAACCTATCGTACACGCTTTTCTCTAGCGTGGCAGGAGACCCAGTTTTCTGTAGTTTTCCCCTATCGGGGGAGACGCCGGAAGACTGCCGAAATTTCAGGTGAACTCAAGATCACACTTGGACTTGAATTTGAACCGAAGGTGAATGAACATGAACTTGATCTTGGTTCAAATGAACATAAAAGATTTAATTTAAATTTGATAAACGAATGAATTTGAATATAATCAAGTCGAACTTGAACTGCACAAGGGATCTGAACTCGAATTGAAGTAGAACTTGATTTGAACTGGGACTTAAGTGAACTCAAACCTTAAATGAACCACAAAAGGCTTGAACTTTAATTGAAATTCGAACAAAGACTTGAACAAAAATTTGGACAGCAGGG
>CM028346.1:22946073-23303551 GCA_016618105.1 Dendrobium huoshanense | reverse complement strand
GAGGGATTAATCTCAAATATTTCAAAATGCCATCAAACTCCACAAAATTCAAATATTTTCAAGTGACTTCAAAGTCACCCCGATAATGACCGTGTTGAATTGAAGATCTCAACCAAATGGGTTAATTTCAAGCATTTTTTAATGCAACCCAAATACCCACAAAATCCAAAATCTCAAATTCCAAAAAAATCATCCAAATTGAGATATTTAAAATTGAAATCCATCAGTCCGAATACTTAAAGCAAATCTATCCACCCTCCATAACAGTTTGCCGAGATGGATAAATTAAAATTTACTTCAGCTCACATTGAACTAATGCCTAGTCGAAAATATCACTATGATCCATTCTCAAACAATCTCCTGCCAGTAAGGACGTGGTACGTATCATCGATCTAACCGACGATTTTGCCGCTAAATGACACCGTAGGATAAACGGTTATGACCCGGGGCCCTCTGAACTGAGTGGTTTTACAGCCAAATGGTACCACAAAATACCGGTTATGACCAGAGCTAATACGCTCCTTAGTGGCATCAAATCCTTGAGATATGAATCAATAGAATATGATTGATAGATCATGAAACCCTCTGTTAGCTAAGGTAGATTCAAATTTGTCCCCTTAGACAAACATCCTACCCAGATCTACAAGGTACCCTTAGACGAAGCAACCCATGGCTTCCGACAAGGATGCTTCTGTCAGGTTGGGTCGACTACCTCCTCTGAGTAAGTAGACCAGGGAGCACGATGTTCCGGGATGACGGAACCATGGGATCTTGATCGGGTCCATCATCTATTCCCCCACCATCCGCTTTAAATGCAAGATGGTGAAATTTCTAATTTTAAATATTAAACCCATCCAATTTTGAATACACATGCTGCTACTATATGCCAGATACCTCGTATCTACAGATATGATGTATTCATTAACGACTAGCCATAATCGAAAGTTCTCTCGTGATCGGGAGGGGTAATTAACTATAGGGGTTTGCGCCTATGGGAAATCAGAACTCATATCATAAAGTCCTCGCAAAATGAGGGTGAAATCTCTGGGTAGTGTCTCATCTACAAACTCATCTGCCTTCCAAAATTTATCCCGAAACTTAAATCTGTTAAAACTTCCCTCGCCAAAGAAAAAGTCAAATCAGCAGGCGGAGGCTGGGGCTGAATTTTCGGAGCCCATAGATTTCTGGCGACTCCGCAGGGGATTGGTTTCTCTTTTCATCATTAACTAGTTGTCTCAGTGTTATAGTAGAAGCTATTTCAACCCATATTTAAAATTTTGAATATTTCAGCTGGCAAATATTGTTATTGAAACTGGGAATGTTGAAGCTACCATCCAGTTTGGTAGCGTTGACTTCCCTGCTATTGTTGCAAGAACTGCCGCCATCCCTATGAATGGCGTGAACTCTAAAAAGCCTGCGGAGAGACTCCATCTTGATAGAGCTCTTATCCGTCGGGCGCATCTACCAACGTCACGGGCTGCTGCTACTTCTGAAAATCCTTGCAAAAAGGTTTATGTATTTGAACGACTTTCAAAGTCAGAAACCCCAACCACCAAGAGAGTTGTGACTGGTGGGACGATCTCAGTGGTGTCTGCCAACACCACTACTCGGCCAACCGGGTTGTTTGCACTCGTGAAATATGATGTTGAGGCTTCCTCATCTGGAGGAAGGCTCACCAGGAGGCAGAGAAGCAAGAAGAATGCTGAACTTCGAGCTCAGCAATAATTCTCAACCCATCCCTCCAACCTACCGGCCCAAGAGCCTGAAGTTACCATTCCAACCTGGAATGGGTTTCCAAATCTGAAATGGGTTAGGAGAAATAGCTCTACTGGGGAGCTAAAGAAATCCTTTTGGGATTAACGGCCTGAAGCTCCAATCCCTCCAAGGAAAAAAGAGCCTGAGACTCTTTCAGCTTGGGTATACCGAGTCCTGAAGATTGTGAAAGAGAAAGGTCTGAGATGGTCGAGACTAGAAGAACTCTGCCGAGGGAACGCTTGTCTGTTGCGGTGGAGAGAAATGAAAGAAAATATATCCCGTACGGTGAACATCAGGGCGTAACACATGAACCATATATTCAAGGATCCGCCGCCGAGAGGTCCCAGCGGAAAGGAAAAGAAATCTGGAGGCCAAAGCTTTGCAGAGAAGATAGAAGAGAAAGAAGAACTGATCTGGGCGTGACATCCGGTACGGTTTCCCGGAGATCCGCCACCATCTACAAAGAACGTCAGAAATTGGTCCCAAAAAGGATCCAATATGACACTTCTCCCGACAGTCGACACCTTGGAGAATCCTCCTGGGGATCCCGTCGCTCGCCATCCCCTCCAAAGGAAGAGACTAACTTCGACCGCAATCCCCTAATCGAAGAGATCTCCTTGCCTAACCAAGAACCGGAGATCCAGTGGCGTCGCCGCTCGGAGATCCAAGTTTTAGAAGAAAATATAGACGAGAACAAAATATAGAAGGAGAAGAATATCTCGAAAAGGGAGAAGATATGAAAGAAAATATGGAAGAATACTTAGAAAAGGAATTAGAAGAAATAAATAACACCTTGGATATGGAAGTGGTCTATATGGTGAGGCACACTAATGTCAATGATGAGGCCTACAATGATGATGGTGAAGGTGACGACCGTTGGCAACCTCCACCTAGGCAAGCACACCGGCATCTCCATGAAGTTATGTCCACCACTAGCGGAGGTGTTCATTCCCAAGGACAAGACGAAGTTGAGGAAGTAGATGGGAATCCCCTTGATGATGAAAATGTCACACTCGCCGACATGAGAAGGCAGATGAGGCGACAAAATGAGAGCCAAAGATAGAGAAATCTCTCAGTTGAATGAAAAGATGACTGAGATGATGGCTCAGATGGGGGCAATGATGCAAATGATGCAGAGGGTTACTGTTGTTGGTGCCGTGCATAATCCTCCTGCCAATCTGTCAAACTTCCAAATGCATCAAGTCTCAGGAGTACATGGCGCTCCTGAAGGCGGCAATGAAGTCAATAACACTACCCGCCAACCCACTCCGCAGAATATTGCAAGTACTTCTAAACCTATGACTGCTGTATAATTGGAAGGAATTATCATTGAGAAGATCAGGGCCATTATAGTCGTTTATCAGACGGAGAAACTAGTTGGCAAGGTCGTCCATACCCTGCTGAATACGACGAAGTGCCATATCCAAAATGATACTCTGTACCAAAGTTCAATACATTCAATGTTACTAACAACTCCCTACAACACTTGGCACAATTTAAGGCCACCTGTGGGAATACATGAGAAAATGATACATTGCTCTTCTAACAGTTTGTCAGCAGTTTGACAGCAACTGCTTTGGAATGGTACGCTGAACTGCCTAACAATTCTGTGAAGACCTTCGTAGAATTGGAAACCATATTCGTAAAGAGATTCACCAGTGCCACGGAGAAAATAACAATCGCTGACCTTGCTCTGGATAAGAGAAGAAGGAATGAATCAATGACAAAATACATTACTCGTTAGCATAACTTAAGCATGAAATGTGAGCAACAATTAGAAGAGGAGAATGTTGTGCAGTTATTAATAGGCAACATTGATGATAAAATACAACATTTCCTATGCATGGCTACAATTACCACATTTCAAGATTTGTTAAACAGGATGGCCAAATTTGAGAAACTAAGCTTACGCAAATCAGAAAATCACTCTGATAAGCCCAAGAAGGCTAAGGCCCCAGGTGCTAGAAGGGGTGAGGCCGACTCTACGTTCTTCTCTAGAGCTGATAGAGAAAAGCAGGTTATTTACAACTTAGACAAGGGCAAACAACCAATGCAGTATGAAGAAAAGTCCAAGCAGGCCTACAACCCTAACCCCCAACCAAAGCTAATACTAGGGGGGAAATGATGAGCTACGAACCTTTCAAGGTGGAGGAGAACGCCCGAGACAGGCAATAGGAATTAGTGATAGAATGTTTCAATCTCTCAAAGGCAAAATGAATAAATAATATTTAATCAAAAGGGAGAGTGTCGCCAAATTATTTCGACATGCGTTGAAAGCGGGCTTCGAACTGCCTGAATGCAAGACGCCCGAAGAGTCAAAGCACACTGGTGATCCAAATTATTTCTCATACCATCAGGTAGTCAGCCATCCTATCGAAGACTGTTACATCTTCAAAGATTGGTTGGAAAGAAAATATCGAAAGGGAGAGCTCACATTGTCAGACAATGTGTTGACTCATCCCAGGAAACAATCAACTCGAATGGTTATGTCCTCTTTCGTACCCCCCAGTTAAAGAAAGAAGAAATGAAAAGAAGTCAGCTCAAGAAGAGCAGTGAGAGATTGCAGTCTCCAACAAAACTGTAAAAATGCTGAAGCAGCTTGAAAGAGTTTCAGGTATAAAATGGAAGTCTCTATTGAGCCAATGTTAAATTTGAAAGCTCTGCCTGTGATACAACCTTTTACTTCAAAACAATTCCCCAACCAAGCTGGCACTTCGAAGCTTGAAAGGGTGAAATCCTCCAAGAAAAAGTCTAAACTAAAGAAGCTGAAAAAGAAGATGACTGCAACTCAAAGGGTTATTGACAGTTTGGATGAATACTACCAGATTGTGAGGCGACCTATTAAGCTCGCTGATTTTATATCAGAGCTTAAAATAGATGGAGCCGAAGAAGGTGATAAGAACACCCTTCTCACAGAAGTATTTCGGGTCACCTCAGTGGCACCAATTACCTTGACAAAAGAAGGATACGCTAAAGAAATACCTTCTGAATCCTGTATGATGGTGTTACCAATAGATTACAGTTCGGAGAATGATCTGTATTTTCCAAAGACAACTGAGTCGGACCCTGATATAGCGTCGCAGATGGGGTATATAAACCTGGGTGGTGACTGTGAATCAACAGATGAATCCCTAGATACAACAATGACTGACTCTAAAGAAAACATCTCATTAAATAAGTTTAAGCTAGAGGAAGTCGATCAAGTACAATTAAGGAGTGATAAAATACTGTCACCTCCACCAAAGAAAATGATCTCCAACAAAGACAAGGGTAAAGAGATAGTCATCAACAATGATATTATCCATGAAGATCATAAGAAAAAAAATACTTCTGCCAAGGGGTAGATTACAATGTCTTATCCCATCTGAGGAAAATTCCGGCGCAACTCAGTATATACGATGCTTTAGTGATGTCCAAAGACTTTTGGGAGACTTTGATTCAGGCTCTCAAGGACCCTGAAAGGTACGAGACATATTTTATTGAACGTAATATGACAGAGGTCTTGCAAGCTCGAAATGAGCCGTTCATCACTTTTTCTTAAAAAGATATGATACTCGAAACGGCGGATCATAATCGCCCTCTATACGTTACTGCAAAAAGCGATGGAATGATGATTAGTCAAATCCTAATCGACCCAGGGTCGTCCATAAATCTAATGAACTTAAAAGCACTAAGAGCATTATGTCTCGATGTGGAGCATCTTGGATCAGATAAGCTAATGGTACATGGCTTTAATGAGAAGGGGTAGAATACCTAGGATCATTTACACTCCCTCACATATTTGAAGAACTTCATACAGATGCTAAATTTTATGTGATTGATGCAGATACTGTCTTTAAAGCACTCCTTGGCTGCCCTTGGTTGCATGAGTATAGTATTATCCCGTCCACACTACACCAATGCATGAAGTACCTCAAGGATGGAGAGGAATTCAGAATCTCTGGTGACATTCAACCCTTTGCAGTTCATGAAGTGAAGATATATGAAGATGCAAAGTACTTCATCCCAAAGAAGCTAAAATTGTCAAGCTCACTTGAGGCCCAAGCATCAAACCCAGAAACTCTAAAGCATCCTAAACAAGAAAATAATAAGAAGCAGATGCAGAGAAAGAAGGCAACGCTGACTCTTCCTAAGGCACCAACCATCCCAAAAGAAAGGAAATACGTACCTCATTTAGGGAGTGACACAAATGAAAGTGATGCCACCCCTACAAAATCCTGGAAGATGTGCCAGTCAACGACCAAATGGAGCACATAAGTTTAATACTCAAACGATAATTATGACTACGACTCTATCTACATGAACACGGTTCACGGTGTGTTCTCCAGAAGTATAGATAGTCTATCAATTTCAGATAGTGTACTCGTAGTCACACGTGTTCCCTTGCAGCACTTCAAAGAAGTCATTCCTCGAGAGGTGCATAATATTGAAGAGCTCGTGCCATTCTATGTAGCTCCCCCAAAAGAAAAGAGTACTCAATCGAAAAACTTGAAGAAGAAATAAATTGTGACTAGTTCCGTACACTCGTCGATTCCGAGGAATTAGTAACTACAAGATTTTCAAGGTATAATACCAAAAATATTCAAAGAATGTTGTGGAAGCGAGGTAAAACTCATTCCTCCAAACAACAAGTTCGTTTCTGCTTGAGCCTCTGGTATCGAAGGAATCCTCACTCCTTAAAGAAGAAGGATATTTTTGCCAAAAAGGGTCTAGGATTCATCGTACGTAAGTACCCCAAAATGAGATTTGCCGAGCAATAACATGCGGGGAAATCAAATCCGATGACGATGGTGATAAGGAGGCGTACGAAGTTGATAATTATGATGATCAACCCGTAGAGGCCAAGCCCGCACCAGAAAAACTTGAAGATGGTGGACAGGTAGCCACTATGGATGAGTTAAAAAAAATCAACTTAGGAACTGAGGAGGATCCTCGCCCAACCTTCATTAGCTCCATTCTACCCGATGTGCAAGTAGAAGAAATAAAAGAACTTATTTGTATATTCAAGGATTGTTTTGTCTGGACATATGCTAAGATGCCCGGCTTATCCCCTGATGTGACAGTTCACAAGTTAGCCATCAAGCATGACGCAACACCCGTCAAACAAGCTCTAAGGATAATGAGATTGGAGATTGAAGAACAGGTGATTGCAGAAACAAAGAAGCTGATAGATGCGGGCTTCATCCGATAAGAAAAGTATGCCGATTGAATTGCTAATATTGTCCCTATCAAAAAGAAGAACGAGCAGATTCGTACTTGTATCGACTTCCGGGACACCAATAAGGCGTGCCCACAAGATGACTTTCCACTCCCTCTATCTGAACTCCTGGTGGACAATACGTTCAACTACGACATGTTCTCCTTCATGGATGAATTTTCAGGATACAATCAAATCAAGATGGCGCCTGAGGATGAAAAGCACATGTCGTTTAGAACGTCCATCGGCATCTTCTATTATACGGTCATACCCTTTAGCTTGAAGAACGCTGGTGCCCCCTATCAACGGACAATGATGTGTATATTTGATGAGCCAATACACAAAAAAGGTCGAATGTTATGTTGATGACCAAGTCATTAAGAGCATGGATTGAAATGACCACATAAGCGATCTAAGAATCGTATTTGAGATAATTAGAAAGTTTGATCTGAAGATGAATTCTCTCAAATGTGCTTTTGGGGTCTCTTCCGGCAAATTCTTAGGGTACGTTGTTCATCATCGGGGCATTGAGATCGACCCTAACAAGATCAAGGCGATTATGGAGATACCACCACCAAGAAACCTGTGACAGCACCGCTCATTGCAAGGGAAACTGGCTTTTATTCGACGATTTAATCGAATCTGTCGGGTAGGTGTCAGCCATTTTCAAAGCTAATGAAGAAAGACGTCCGTTTCAAATGGGATGAAGAATGCTAAGAAGCGTTTAACAGTATCAAAAAATACTTGTTAAATCCTCCCATTCTAACAACGCCAATTTCGGTGAAGCCTCTTATACTATATACAGCAGCTCTAGAAGAGTCCCTCGGAGCAATATTGGCCCAACATAATGATGAAGGCAAAAAAATGCAGTTTACTATATTAGTCGAAGATTAATCGGAGCAGAGATCTGCTATTCTCCAATTGAGAAGCATTGTCTAGCGTTGATTTTGCAGTTCAGAAACTCCGCCACTACATGTTGTCTCATAGAATCACCCAGATATCAAAGATCGATCCACTGAAGTTCTTGATAACAAGACCAGCGTTGACAAGTCGCCTAACTAGGTGGACAGTATTATTACTACAGTTTGATATCACATATATGCCACAAAAGATGGTGAAATGACAAGTCTTAGCAGATTTTCTCGCTGCACATCCCATCCCAGCAGACTTTCTACTCAACGATGATTTGCCTGATGAGCAAATCATGCAAGTCGAGGAAGATGAAAAACTAGAATTTTGGAGGATGTACTTCAATGGGGCATCGTCAATTAAACCTGCTGACCTCTAAATATTGCAAGGGCCCGAGCCAGCATCGGTCTCATTTTCGTAGCACCTGAGGGAGGCATAATGAGGTTTTTATTCAGTTTAACTGAACCTCGGACCAACAACGAAGCCGAGTATGAAGCTCTAATAGCAGGACTGGAGATTGCGATTGACGTTATAATCCAAAATCTCCAAATCTTTGGTTATTCTCAACTTGTGATAAACCAGGTCATCGGTATTTATAAGGTTGGCAAAGTTGAACTGGCCCACTACTACCGGCGAGCCCTTGAGCTTTTAAAGCAAGTACCAAATATTAAAATAGCTCGAGTTCGTTGAGGACAGAATGCTAAAGCAGTTTGTTTTGCTAAATTAGCCAAGAAAATGGCAAATATCAATGAGGAGAGTCCTATATTCATTGGGGTTTACACCCGTAGGGTCTTGGAGCCCGCTCTGTTATAATTTCCGAGAGTAGAAGAAGTACCAGATTCAAGCTAGCGAGTTACAATTCCAATTGATCCTCAACATCTCCATCAGATCATCATGAAAATTTATCCGAAAGGATATCATATGGCCAAGAGGCGTAAAGCTAGTCAAGCTTCAGAATCGTTGTGGCATTGTTTAGATATTGAAGTCGAAAATAATTGAAGACATCCATTCATTGAATACTTCAAAGATAACAAACTCCCAACAGAAAAATCTATGGCTGCACAAATCTGAAAAAGGGCGTTGCGATATGCATTTGTCAATGACACATTCTACATACGAGATTTTGATCAAATGTGGCAAAGGTGCATAGGGACCAAGGAAGCTGATAAAGTGGTGATAGAAGTCCATGAAGAGCTTTGTGGAGCACATCAGCCAGGTCCTAAAATGGCCGCCAAAATCAAGAGAATGAGTTATTATTGGCCGACCAAGGTAAGAGATTGTATTGACCACGCAGAGAGGTGTCACGAATGTCAGATCCAAGGTGATGTTATATATCAACCACTAAATCCTCTTCACCCAACAGTAGCATCCTAGCCATTTGAATGTTTGGGCACTGATGTAATCGGGTCGATAGATCCGCCATCATCGGTAGGACACCGCTTTATTCAGGCAGCAACAGACTACTTTTCTAAGTTGGCAGAAGCAACTCCGTTCAGAGAAGTTACGTCCAAAAATATGATTAATTTCTTTACCCACAACGTTGCCTACATATTTAGTGTGCTATGCCGCATAATCTCAGATAATGGTACAGCTTTCAAAAGCATAAAATTTATAAATTTGTTGATTGACATAAAATTGATTAGCAATACTCATCTTTATATAATCCAAGGGAAAATGGTTTGGCAGAAGCTTTCAACAAGATGTTGGTGAAATTATTGAAGAAGATTCTCACAAAAAATAAAAGAGAGTGGCATACGAAGATGGGAGAAGCGCTATGGGCATACCGTACAACCTACAAGACTCCAACCAAAGCCACTCCTTATTCACTAGTGTTCGGAGTTAAAGCTGTATTGCCGCTAGAAATTGAACTACCATCACACCGGGTAGCAATCCAGAATGATCTCACTCATGAGCAAAATGCTCGCTTAAGAATGGAGGAGCTCGACGCACTTGATGAACTTAGGTTGCAAGCTCAACAAAACCTAAAAATCTACCGATGAAGAATGGCAAAATCATTCGATCGAATGATGCGTCCTCGGACATTTCAAGAAGGAGAATTGATCCTGGTGCTAGGAAGGCCCATTTGTCATCAAAAAGGTATTTCAAGAAGGAGCTTATCAGTTGATCGATTTGGAAGGTCAGAGACCTATGCCATAAATCAACAGTTGATATCTGAAGAAATATTATACATTAAATTGCCCAAGAAAATGTTATATTCAATGTGTTATGTATTTTATAAATGTCTGCTATCACATACGCATTTTAGATTTTGAAATTCTCTTGTAGAGTAAGAATGCATTTCAAAATCCCCCATCAGACTGGGGGCGTTTTAAATATTTATTCGGGTTGACATCGCGCTGTATGCTGAGATCCCCGAATAAATATTTAAAACCTCAGAGATACAAAGCCTATTTATAATGTCCCTGTATGGTAGGATATTTTAAATATTTATTTAGGTAGAAATCATGCTATGCATCGAGATCTCCAAATAAATATTTAAAATCTCAAAATTTCAAATTTATTCTCTTCTAAAATGTTCCTACTGAGCATTTTAAATATTTATTTGGGTCGACATCGCGCTGCATGCCGAAATCCCCAAATAAATATTTAAAATCATCAATTCAAATATTCTCTTATGCTAAAAAATATAAATAGTTTTCTTCAAAGCATATGCAGATGATATTTCAAAAATTCAAGACATCATGTTCTCCAACGTACAAAGATTTCAAAAGTTAAGAAAGAGACTTTTGTGGCTACACACTCCTACAAATTGAGGTAGAAAAGCTTGAAGTCTTTCGACAGCTTGAAGATGAAGATTCGAATGAGTTTAAGAGGTCGGATCTAACAAGCCCAAATATGGCCTGATCGCTGACAGCTCGGTCTACTCAACAAGCCATAAGAAAGACCGTAGTAGCGGAACCCCCACTTCGTCAACCCATCAGTAAGGACTGTAGGAAGAACGAAGACAATTTGACTCGACCAGTTCAAGTGATCGTAGTCCACCGAATTCTTCCAAATGACAGGAGAATCAATGTTCTAATGGGAAGATGAGTCTCGAGCAACTACTGAATGTTCGTAGGCTCCAAAATCTTCAACCACAAAGGATGACTCCGAATCTGCCAACTTCAATAAAATCAACATTGGGAAGCACAATCCTCATAGCTCAAGTTTGAAGCCTGAATGGGTGTAAGAGGTCAAATCCAACAAGCCTAAATATGGCCGGATCACTGATAGCTCCATCTACTCAATAAGCCATAAGAAAGGCCATAGTAGAGGAACACCCATCTCAGCAACCGGAGGATGAAGAGCTGTCAAATTCTAGCTCTCCCGATCTGATGAACTCAAGTGACTCAGATTAAAGTCTTCTCAAGTGGTTAAGGATCAAGATACTACCTACATTTGGTACTATCGACCGAATCCAAAACCTGCAAATCCTTCAACAAATCCAGAAAGCACAAAGCGAGGATCGAAGGAATTCTTCTTCACCAAGTCCGTCAAAGCACAAAGCAAAGGACCGAAAAAAGTTATCCTACAGTCAACACAAAGCCTAAGGCTGAACTAAAAGGATTCGTCATCAACAAGTTCGTTATGCACAAAGCTCTAGACCGATGACTTCTTGCCACCGACTTAGTATAAACCTAAAGGGTTTAGGTCACCGGCATATACCCCTTCATCAAGCCCGCCAAAGCCAAAAACAAAGGGCAGAAGGCATAGAAATTCTCTAACAAGTCAATAAAGACAAATCAGATAATCATTCACTAAGTTCGCCACTCAAAGCACTAGGCAGAAGGAATCAAAATCTCATGATTCAAGCCAAAGCTATGGAATGAGCACCCTGGATGACATTTATAAATCTCCCTAAAAGACTGAGGGCATTTTAAACATATATTTGGGTCGACATCGCGCTGCGTGCCGAGATCCCCAAATAAATATTTAAAATTTTATCAAGATACAACCAGATGATAGAATAATGTTGAGCATATATAGAAAAGTTATAAACTAAAGTGACGGTGATGATTAAAGAGAATAAATGGTCGTGATGTTATCTACTAGCATCAATCTACAGAGTGATGCTTTAAAGATCTAAATACAAAGTACCATATCACTATCCCGTGAATCTCTACTTGACCAAGAGCAGATATATCAACTATACTGAAGATTACAAATGCATCTAAAGATACATGAAAGCATAGAGGTGAACTTTTGGATATCCACCAAATGAAAACCTTAATGTAACATCCAAGTAAACTTTTGGAGATCCGCTAAATGAAAATCTCAGCATGACATCCAAGCAAGTTTCTGGATATCCACTAAATGAAAGCTCTAGTGTGACATCTAGAACAAATATCTAGAGGTTCACAGAGTCAATCAACATACAACAAACGTGGTTTGCTCCAAATGCGTACCACATTTGTTGGGGGGCATTTGTTGACCTCTAACAAGGGAAAAAAACATGGAATAAAAAAATGCATACCTCTACTGAATCCCTGTTCAAATCGGTGGCCCATACCCATATCTCTGCTGAAATCCCATCACAGTCTGCGATTTGACAGTGTTTCAGAAAAGACCATGCTCAAACCCTGCGATCACGCTCTCGCTTGTGTCGTTAAAAGGGAACGAAATAAAGACTTACAGTCTTATTCCAACTCCACATTCAAATCCCGCAGCCCTCTTCCTCCCACGTCCATAGCCACAGCAAACCGACTCCTCCTTTGACTTTGACGACATTCACATCTTGTAAGTTCGGAAGTTACGATACTTTAATCGAAAGCAGTGACGGGAATCGCTGCCTGTGAAGATAACTTTCTTCCTTCCACACAAACAACTCCTTCCTCTCTCGCTCATTTCTCCCAACACACAGCAGATTTTCTCATGTTGTTGCTCTGTCCGACCTAATCCAGGGAGCCGACTGAACTCCTCCATCTCAAATCGTAGCTTCACCGACCCTTCCTCTCAACCGGCTGAACTCCACAAGCCCAACCTCTCACTTGTTTGACTAGATATCGTCGACTGTCCTAGCAGACACCAAGCCGAACCTCCCTGCCTCCTGGTCTCCTCTTCCCGTCACCCTTCATATTCTCATCCTTCAGGTTCCTCTGGTCGAGAGAGAGAGAGAGAGAGAGAGAGAGAGAGAGAGAGAGAGAGAGAGAGAGAGAGAGAGAGAGAGAGAGAGAGAGAGAGAGAGAGAAAGGAAGCTTTCATACCTTGCTCCACCAAAGCCGAATCTCCCTCCTATCCTTCCTACCTTGCCGATCTCCCTTAAGGCTTACCCGACCTCACTATTGCTGCAAGCCAGGACGTCCACTCCTTTATAGCCACAAGAGGTTGCAAGCCACATTTCCTCTGTTATCACTAATAATAGTTGTTACTGATTGTTATTGCTTATTACTAACCTTACTGGTATCACTATTATGGTTGTACTTTAATATTAATGTTAATATTAATGCTTATATTAACATTAATGTTAATATCGTTATCATAATTATACTATCATTATTACTATTATGATAATAGTATAATTTCTTTGTTTTTTAAAAATTATTATTATAAATAATAATAATACTATTTTAGTAATATTATTATGAATATTAATAGTATTATTACTCATATTATTATAGATATTATTTACTATATATATATATATATATATATATATATATATATGGAAAAAGAGAAAAGAAAAATGCAAAAAAAGAAATACAAAAAAATGTTCTCAATTTTCATGTCATCCACCCCGTCGGTCGCCAAGGTATAATATCTTTAAACCCTAAAACTCCAAAATCCCGCTTTTGATGCTTACAACGCGACAAAACGACCACCTATATACGTTTTTCTTTAGCGTGGTGGGAGGAAGTTCATCGTGGTGTTCTCAACAAATCGGGTGATCACCTCAAATCTCTTTTTCGACGTTCGTGATGCACCGGAAAACCGCCTATACATATATGATCTTCTCTTCTTCAAGTAGAAGGACTTGATATGTAATGAAGATAATGATGTGATATGTCCAAATACATTCATGTGAAAAATTGAAGCACAAGCAATTACATCAAACTTCTACAAGCAAAGAAGGCTAATACACTATGAGCCTAATGATCTGAAGAATATGCAATGAATACTACGGGTATTCATACAGTCAACAATAGCTTAATTGCAAGCAACTGCTACTACCTTATATAAATAGAACGATTAAATGTGCAATGAATAATGCTCTCGAAGATAGAATTTAACGTTAATCTACATAGTAGTCATGTGAGAAGACATTGTATCATTTGTGATTAGCAATGATGAATACATTGCAAGAATAATGGGTCCCCCTGTGAATGCATGTATACATCTGTAGTGCTGTTTACAGGTGACTATAAGAAACTAGTCATAGCAAAATTCAAAATTTTTATGGGTGGTAGTTGAAAATCTAAGAAACACTTAGCAACATACACATAATAGACAACAAATGATAGATGATGGAGATCACAACCACCCAGGGGAAGACAAGTATATGAATCCCTTATAAGCGAAAGATGATTTATCAGCTGGGCAATGAATTGCAAATGTCTCCAGGGTTGTGGAAGACCCGTTACATATACCACATGTTATCCATAAGCGAACACTGGATGATACATCACAAATCAAATGTAAATATCTATGACATTTTGGAGAAGACCGATTGCATTCTCAGTGTATCAACCACAAGCAAAATACCAAAGGACAACAACAAGTAGAAGCTCCTATGAGTCACTATAGGAAACTCGTCATACACATAGTATACTATCTACAAACAGGTATGAAATAACTACAGTAGATTCAAGTGTCCACGGGTTTAAAACAGGAGACTAGTTAGTGCACTACAATCCACCTGCATAAAGAGACAAGTAGTGTACGATAGCCTACCTGTGCGAAGCAGCGAATAATTCAAATCAAAAGCTGCTACGCTACGCCACGCCATGGGATCCACAACATTCATGCAAGCGACAGAAGGGGTTTACCAATATTTCAAAGTACCACCCCTCCACCCCCCCCCCCCCCCCCCCCCACCCCCCCCCCCCCCCCCCCCCCCCCCCGCTCATGCACCATAGTTTGTATACACATAGGTACAGAAGGGGTAAGTACAATTACAAACACTCACATGGGCCCTGGCGAGCGTGTATTGGTACACACGTGACGTCTAAGGATGCTACGTGGGTCAACAAATTTAAATCCGATCCTCCTAAGCAGGTAAAAAGGAGTCGACAATGTTTAATTATAAAATGCCCCCAAACACCCGTATGGACCTCGGCGAGCATGTTATGGTTACACATGTGATGTCTAGAAATGCTGCGCGGTTCAATAAATGAATTCAAGTTCAAACTCGATCTTTCTATGCGGGTCAGTAGTAGTCGAAAGAGTTCGAACCATCAAATAAATATACAGTTATGGTGACCGGTATATTTGTCTTAACACATTCATATTAGGCTTTCAAGACCTATAACAATGAGAATTCACTAACAAAAGCATAAAGCTTATAAAACTTGATCCCCTATCAGCAAGTTGATATGGTTGATAAGGTTTAATAAATGAAAATGCCCCCACACACTCCGATGATAGCCATGTTGAATGTAGATCTCAACCGGATGGGTTAATCTCAAATATCTCAAAATGCTATCAAACTCCACAAAATTCAAATATTTTCAAGTGACTTCAAAATCACCCCGATGATGGTCGTGTTGAATTGAAGATCTTAACCGAAGGGGTTAATTTCAGACATTTTTGAATGCTACCCAAATACCCACAAAATCCAAAATCTCAAATTACAAAAAAATTATCTAAATCCAGATATTTAAAATTGAAATTCATCCGTCCGAATACTGAAAGTAAAATCCATCCACCCTCCGTAATAGTTTACCGAGCTGGATTTTCTTCTTTACGCTCCTTAGTGGCATCAAATCTTTAAGATATGAATCAATAAGATATGATCGATATGGCATAAAGCCCTATGTTAGCTAAGGTGGATTCAAATTTATCCCCTTAGACAAACATCCAACCCAGGTCTACAAGGTCCCCTTGGACAAATCAACCCATGGCTGCCGACAAGGATCATTCTGTCAGGTTGGATCGACTACCTCCTCTGACTAAGTAGACCAGGGACCACGATGGCCCGGGACGACGGAGCCATGAGATCTTGATCGGGTCCATCATCCATTCCCCTACCATCCGCTTTAAGTGCAAGATGATGAAATTTCTAATTTTAAATATTAAACCCATCCAATTTTGAATACCCATACTGCTACTATATGTCGGATACCACATATCTACGGATATGATGTATTCATTGACGACTAGGCTTAATCGAAAGTTATCTCTCATGATTGGAAGGGGTGATTAACTATAGGGGCTTGCGCCTATAGGAAACCAAAACTCATATCATAAAGTCCTCTTAAAATGAGGGCGAAATCTCGGGGTAGTGTCTCATCTACAAACTCATCTGCCTTCCAAAATTTACCCTGGAACTTAAATTCATTAAAACTCCCCCGAAAATAAAAAGCAAACATCGCGGGCGGAAGCTGGGGCCGAATTTTTGGAGCCCACCAAAAAAATCTATTTTGTGCTTAATTTCTCTTGTTTGTTGGCTATTTTTTGATACCAAGGCGTATCAAAATTGAAGAGGCACTTGCTAAGAGCTTAACAAATCATGAACAAGCAAGCAGATGCACGCAGGAAGAACATCCAGTTTAAAGTTGTGGAGAATGTGTTTTTAAAACAGCGACCTTACAGACAAAGGATAGTGGCCAATAGGAGGAACGAGAAACTTGCCCCGAGATACTTTGGCCCTTACGAGATATTGAAGGTGGAACAGTGGCTTATCTCTTGAGGTTGCCCCGACCGCCACCATACATCCAATGTTCTATATGTTACAATTGAGGAGAGCTTTGGGGGAGCATGCAGCTAGTTTTGAGTTACCTGCAACACTAACTAAGGAATTAGAGGTGGTGTTGAATCCATTGGATCTTAAATGGGTACGAAAAGGAGAAGGAAGGATCAAGGAAGTGTTGATTAAATGGAAGAGCATACCTGACTATAATGCTACCTGGGAGCCATATAAGAGGGTGAAGAAGAGAATCCCCTCATTTCACCTTGATGACAAGGTGAGTCTTTGAGAGGAGAGTATTGTTAGACCAGTCTAGGTATCGGCTGAACCGGTCCATCCTGGACTAGTTCATGTGTATGCCAGGCGAACAAAAGTTCTGCCCAGCAAGGTAGCCGAACAGTATGGTGTGGCCATCACAGTAATTAAGCACTAATTGTGGATGATTTTGGGAGGGAAAATTCAAAATTAAGGGCAATTTAGGGATTAGTTAAATGTGTGTTTTGCTTTAAGTAGTTTTCTTTCACTAGGGTTTGTTTTATCTTAAATTTGATATGAATTTTGAAATCTCTTCTAGTCCTCAGCTTGAGATTGGGAGAGCCGGATCTTCCTCTCGAATTAAAGATTCATTGCACCTTGTTTGTTTTCTTGCATCTACTATTAAATTCTAAGTGTCTTCTTGTTATTTCTCTACAAAATTCTCAAAATCAACTTGACGAGGAGCTGAATTTCTAAATTCAGCACAGTTTTTTTCATGGTTATTATTATTATTTCCTATCAAAATCATGACAGACAAAGAAGCATGCTGATTTCAAATCATAATTTTGTTGTTCATGATGGATAAGTTACGTATTTTACCTAAATCCTTCATCCACTAAGCCTCCATGGCTGCAGGCAGTAAGAACACCAAGAAAAGTGATGTGATTAGGGGCAACTCCACAGCATTTCATATCGCCAAAAAGGGCAAGAGCATCTTTAGCACAACCATACAGTGCATGGCTGGAGATCATTGCAGACCATGATACCACATCATGATTAACCATCTCGTAAAAAGTTTGACTGGCAGCTTCAGTATCACCAGATCTTGCATACATGAAGATTTGTGCATTGCCACAAATGATATATCGGTCAAATCCAGTTTTGGTCACATAACTTTGAATCTGTTCACCTGACTTTGATATAGCCAAGTTTGCACAAGCACTCATAACACTTGATAGAGTGAACTCATCTGGCTTTCTTCCAATCGCCAATAGATCATCAAACAAGCTAAGTGCCCTTTCAAAGTGCTCATTCTGAACATAACCTGAAATCATTGATGTCCAAGTAACAATATCTTGTTTAGGTATAGAATGGAAGCAACTAAGTCCATCTTCAATAGAGCCTGACTTAGAATACAAGTCTATCAGTGCACTTCCTATGAATTCATCAAATTGGAGTTTGCATTTATAAACATGAGCATGGATTTGCTTCCCAAGCTCAAAGGAATCAGTTAAGTTACAAGCTCTCAACACGCTGGAGAAAGTAAACTTGGATGGCATCATTCCTTTCCGTCGCATCTCAGAGTATAAGGTAAAAGATTCACCTGCAAGCTCATTATGTGATTCCATCTTCAACTGACAAAATCCAGATATCATGGCATTGAATACAACAACATTAGGATCAGCCATTCCCTTAAAGACATTGATTGCTTCCTCCAAGATACCATTCTTAGAATACATGTCAATCATAGAACTTCCCACAAAAACATCATAATCCAATCCAACCTTAATAACAGAGCTATGCACCATTCTACCAAACTCCAGCAACTCATTTGAGTATGAGCAGCACTTGAGAACGCTTCCAACTGCAAAACAATTGATTTTGCACCCTAACAAATGCATTTGAGCAAAAACCCTTAGAGTTTCAAAGACCAAGCCAATTCTAACATGTGCCGAAACCAATGAATTCCATGACACATCATCTAAATGATCTGAATTATCAAAGACACGCCTCACTTCATCAATCCGACCACACTTTGAGTACATGTCCAAAAGTGAATTTGTAAGAAAAGCATGCTTTGTGAACCCACTAACAACAATAAGGCCATGCACCGCCTTCCCAAAACTCAAGTTCCCAGTGCGAGAACAGATGCTTACTGCACCTGCATAAGCGAAGCGGTCTAGCTTGATTTGTGCGTTTCTAGCAACTTTGAACACACGTATGGCTTCATCACTAAAACCTGACTGGAAATATCCAGATACAAGCACATTCCATGACACAATATCTTTGTTGGGAATTACATCAAATAGCTTATGGGCATGGTTCATGTCCCCACACTTGCAGTACAAGTTAAGAAGATTGTTTTGGAGAAAAAGATTTTGCTTGAAATGATTTCGTATCATGTGGGCATGAACGGATTTCCCAAGAGCGAGAGAATGAGTATCAGTGGAAGATTGCAGAATATAAGAGTAAGCTAAAGAGTCCATAGATTGGAGTAAGGTGGAAAAGCCCTTACATAGTTTGAAGGATGTGCATTCTAAATAGCCAATCAAGTACTTGTGAGAGCATTGCATTTCTAGATTGGATAAGCCCCTGGAATCTGATTGTTGTTTGCTTCTTGTTTTGCAATCAACCTAATAGAGATGAGTAGTAATTACTTTGTCTCATTATAAAATGGTCACCAAAAAGTTCTTGCAAACCACAACTAGGAAGAGTGTACTATAGATTTAAGACAAAATACACAAGCAAAGAATGCCAAAGCTGCAACTAAACTGCGTGAAAAAGAACATTTTTATGTTTGATTCACATAGACATGAATGCGCAACAAGCTTAATCAACTGCTGTCTATACCTTGTTCTTTATCCTTCTTCGGTCCCTATTAATAAACTTTGCGTGCTTAGCCGGCGATGATTAAAGGATCGACTTTGGCAAAGCCGGAGGTCTCATGGTATGGCGTGTCCGTTCCCACATTCAATATTTCTAGCTTCTTTTTTCCCCTTCAAAATGTGTTATCAACTCGCACAAATTTGATCTTTCATGCTTCTTTTTTCTCTCCACTCTTCCACATCGATTATTTCTTCAATTATTCAACAATTTGTAGGTTAGAAATTTGAGTTCAAATATTTCGCAATGATCAAAATTGAAGAAATATATTAGTCACTTCTTTTTAAGCGCGTCCGAGAATTTGCTTGGGACAAATTTAAGTTTACTCTAGACTGTAGATTATTTTTTTTAATTTGCAACCAAATTTGATTCTAATAACATTCAAATAAGATTCTATCAAAATTTGATCAAGTTTGAGATCATATATGATAAAAATTCAATCAGTAATCAAACAATTTTGGAACCCTAATTTAATATTAATCTTTCTAATTTAAAAAAAAAATTATCTTGGTTCAAACATGTTTGAATAAAGTTAAAATATATCATAATGTAATCACAGCAGCTATAACACAATCAAACAAACACAATTAAGAATAAATTTTAACAAGAAGTTTTATATTAAATCAAATTTATTGAAATATTTCATAGTAACATGTTGCATAAACGTAGTAGACAAAAAAATTTGATGCAACTAAATATAATAACAACATAAATCCCACTTCCATATCAATATAAAATGCTAAAATTTAACTATGCATAAATCACTATAAAGTGCTCAAATGATCACATCTATATAAATATAAAAATCACAAATTTCATCATATTACCGGAAAATGTATTCTTGACGAGCATTATGATTGAAGCTATTTTCAAGTAATAGCAAGTGTATTTTTAAATTTATAATTATGAATTCAAGGCATCAAATTTTGCATTGATCTTTAGCAATATATTCAATGAAAGTGTTAGCATATCAATTGAAATATCAGTAATGGCTCTATATATAGGTATAAGAGGAGACATTTGAGTATTTAGATATTGTGTGCTTGTTTTTTATATTAGATACAATGATGTCATTAGTCTCAAATGGTTCAAATTGCCTAACTATTTTCTCCACCACACTAATAGTGCTTGTTGCATCCGGGAATATTCATAGCGATAGTGAAATATAAGTTCAAGATCCTAGCGTTGTACGAAGGTCCAGCTTACAAACAGATAAGAGATAGGGGTGCTATGTTCATAAGAGACCAATATTTTTATGTGAAAAATCCTGAAAATGGGGAAATACTATGGGTCCTGACCCAGTTTTGAATAAATCCATAAGTATGTGTTGGTTGATTATGAATAATACCCCACCTCAGAGGAGGGTGCTAGCTCAATGTAGCAAATACACAATGTATAGATATCGTCACATGATGATTGTTTTTAAAAGAGTGTTGATATGTCTATTTGGTCAATATGAACATAGTCGATGGGGGAATGGGGGATGGTCGAAGGGATCATAGTCGGCGTGTGACAATCAGAGCAACAATAGTCAGTGCATGATGGTGGTCGGAGTGTAGAAGAGTCAATGAGCGATGATAATCGGAGGGACCATAGTTGGCAGGCGATGGTGGTCGAAGGGACCATAGTCAATGGATGATAATTGTTAGAGGGATTGTAGTCAGCAAGCAATGGTGGTAGGAAGGACTGTAGTCGAGCAATGGTGGTCGAAAGGACTATAGTCAAACGACAGTGGTCGAAAGAACCTTAGTCGAACGATGATGGTTGGAAGAACCGTAGTCTGTAGGTGACAGTAGTCGGAAGGACCATAGTTAGTAGGAGACAGTGATCGAACAAAGGCTCGTTACTAGCTTACATATGGAGGTTCAATGGTAATTATCAACCAGAGGTTCATCAATGGCAGCCTGGTGGCACAAATTCGTCAGCGATGGTGCCGAGATGGAGCTCTAGGAGTCTTCAAACTTCAAGGCTCTTCCCTTCTTTCTTTCCCCTCCTAAATCCTTTTATATGAAGAATGGAGATATATTTATATATTTTTGGAGTAGCATAGTAAATAGGGAGAAGATAAAGGGCATGTTGGGATTGTTTCAATGGACGATCGATATCAACTCCCTTGATTATGGACCGTTTATCAAGTAGGATACCATTTCATCATACAATTAATGATTTTAGAACTCAACGATCTTGGGCTTGTTGGATTTGTCTAATATAGCCGCTTGATTCAACTATAAGCACTTCACATTTGGATACCATTTCATCATCCAATTTATATTTTGAAGCTTCCAAATATGCTTCAGGACCTTGATTTGGATCCATTTGGGTTTGGATTGGATCGAATTTGGTGTCATTGGGTTCGTCTCTTCGCGATGTTCAATTTAAATATAAGTTTACTAGACTTGGAGTCAGGTAGTCTCAAATTTAATTTTGGAAGATTCTGGTTCATATTAGCATCAAGAATCGTACTTGATCAAAATAATCTTTTAATGACCTATCAGTTGTTCCCCCCCCCCCCCCTATTTTTGGATGTTGAAGCCTATGGAGTCCGAAAATATGTGTCAGAGGTTTTCAAACTATTGTAAAATAAATTCATAATTTCCAAATAATTACGAGGTGCAACCTTTCCCTAGACATCAACATGGACCTCCCATCGAAGCCTTGAACTAAATGAAATACCATTAATTTTAATTTTAGCATGTCTCAAAGTTAGCACATAGATCAAAGAAAAAAATATAGAATAATGTTATTCTAGAAATTTTTAAATTGTTCAAAATTGATTGTAGAAGCTCCTTGGCTTCAAAAGGGCAAAAAGTTGGCTTGGAAGGCCGAAAAATGATTCTAGCGACCTCAAAAATTGTTTGAATTAGATCTTTGGGGCAAAAAAAAATATTCATATTCTCCTAAGATATTCTAATTCTTCCATAATTTCCTCTTCTCCTTAAAACCCTACTTAGGTTAGGGGAAAAGCACAACTCTTCTTCTCTCTTCTTCTCATATTAGAGTCATTATATTATCTTGGATAGGTGAAATCCCTTATCAAGCATCAGTGTCCCTCTTTTTGTAGAAGGAGTAGGTCTTATCTGCTTTTCTTATTCTTTCATGTCTTCTTCTTACATTAGAGGCATTCCACAGCCTTGGATAAGTGGCATCCCCTATCAAGCTTTAGAGCCCCTCTTTATGCAGAAAAAGTAGCCCTTGTATTTCTTCTCATTCTTTTGTGCACTTCTTCTTACATTAGAGACATTCCACTATCTTGGATAGGTATCATCCCTATCGAGCTCTAGTGCCCCTCTAGCGATAGTAGCACCTGGGAGGAGAACTAGTGATTATCAACAGACAGGCAGAAGTTTGACAATGATTGATAATCAGGAAGAGATCTCGTGATCTTAAATTAATCCTTTGATATAGAGAGAGTTAGATAATATGACTATGAAAGCCTAATATAATGTATATGTGGTATTCTGATGTTGGCATTCAAGCGGGGAGATGATGGAGATAATTTGAGGATGTGCTCCTAATAGTATCCAAACGAGGGATCGATGATAGCGGTGCTCAAATTGTATTCTATTGAAAGTAGTAGGCATCCATGCTAATGGAGAAGGACATTAAACAACTTGAGGAGATCGAATACTATATCGACCTTAATAATTTAGCAGTACACTCATGGTGCAAATTTAGTGGAGGCTTGGTGATCTTTGCCCCAAAAAGATCCAGCTAGATATATACTTTTCCACTGTGATTATATTGTACGAGATGATGCTAATGAAAACAATACAATATTCTTTAATTTTAGATTCTTGTATTAGATGAAGTATACTATATGTTTGAATTTTTTGTAGAGCATACTATATGCACATCCAATAATATTATTTATTTATGTGAAATGTTTATATGAGCTCGATGTTTTTTTTTTTTTCAATTTATTTGAAGTAATGATTGTTTTATTTTTATGTAAGAATACTTCTGATTTGTGAACTTGTCCCCCTAAAAGGAACTAAGTTCTTTAAGCATCTTTGATATATACTTTAATATATCCCCCCCCCCCCCCCCCCCCCCCCCCCAAGTAGATCAACAAGATTAAAAGAATTTATCCCTTTTGGAGCCTTTTACCTTTTGAAGTTCTTAAATAATTAAAAAATATTTTTTTTTTTTTGAGGTCCTTAGCCTTTTGAGACTTTGATGTACCTGTGCCTTATGAAGTTTTTATCCTTATAAGTATTTAATGTACATGTGCCCTTTAAGGCTTTATCCTTCTATGGTCTTTGGTGTATCTATGCCTTTTGAGTCTTTTAGTCTTCCAAGGTCTTTGAATGAGCGGTGACCTTGTTAACCACTTAATTTCATGGAGTCTTTCTAGTAAGGACCTTGTTTATAACTATCTTTCCTTCGAGGTTATCTCATAAGCAGACCTTTCTAGGATTATGAGTGGAGATCTTGTTTACCACCTTCTTATGAGGTCTTCCTAATGAGGAACTTTTTCACTACTAGCTTCCCTTCGATGCAATCTTATAGACAAGCCTTCTTGGGTTATGAGTGGAGACTTTTTCTACCACCTACCCTTATATTGGCATTCTAATAAGGACCTTATCCACTACTAGATTTCCTTTGAGGCTAACTTATAGGCAAGCCTTCCTAGGCTATTTGTTAGAGCATTGCTTGATGACTTTAACTTGTGTATTGAGAGAAATCCACAAAGGATGTTTGACCTATCAAATGTTATTTTCCAATGCATTATTTGATAGAGTTAACCTATATAGAAGTGGCTAGAAGAATCCACCAAGAATGTTTTACCTATTTGAGGTAGTTTGTCAAAGCATTTCTTGATGGAGTTAACCTGTATAGAAGAGACTGAATCAAACCCCCTAAAATTGATTATACTTATATTAGGAGAAGGTGAATGTCGCATGTATCCTAAATCAATGAGAAGATTGGTCAGTCATTAGATTGTTACTGACCTTTTGATGTCAAGGTTAAGACATCGTCCAAAGAGTAGAAGTCTAGTTATGAATTGTATAGTGCTTGAAATTTATTAGAAACATCCTTGTTGCTTGGAGCTTTGTGAAAAATGGTGTCCCAAGATATTGTCTTGGATGTTGAAAGTATTGGAGAAATTTTTCTTGGCCAATGTTTCCTTTGATATTGTAGCCAATATTGCCCCGAGTTCAAATTTACTTATTATATTGTAAAGCAACTATGGCTGATAACTTATGAGAGATAAAGCAATAAAGATTTATAATTGCAGAGAGGTTGCACTCAATATTGAATGGCTTCATTTGAACTTGATAGAAGATCATAATAAATGGATGACCATGCCACAATATTGCTTAGATAATTGACATGAACGACCTTTCAAAATTATAGCAAAGGTTGCCCCCCAACCAGGAATCAGTTTCTACAGATAACATCAAACTGTTGCATTATGGAATATTCATAGTGGTAGAGAAAAATAAATTTAACGTCCTAGCTTTATACGAAGATACAACTCACAAATATATAAAGAGATAAAAGGTGTATTGTTCATAAGAGAGAATAAGATTTTTATGTGGAAAATTTTAAAAAGGGGAAAAATTATGGGGCCTAACCTCGTTTGAATGAATCCACTAGTATTTGTTAGTTGATTATAAATAATACCCCTTCTCGGAGGAGGGTTTTGGCTTAACGTAGCAAATATATATTGTATAAAGCTCGTTATATGATAGCTATTCTTAAAAGAGTGTCAACATGTTTGTTTGGTCAGTAGGATTGTAGTCAATGATTGATAGTCAGAGGGACCATAGTCGATGAGCAATGGTGGTTGGAGGGACCATATACAACGGGTGATGATGTTTAGAGGAATCATAGTTGATGGGCGATAGTGGTCGAGGAAACTGCAGTCGACGAGTGATGGTGGTTGGAGGGATCGTAATTGACAGGCAATGATGGTTATAGTGTACCATAGTCGGCGGGCGATGGTGGTCGAAGTGGACCGTAGTCGATGGGATCGAAAAAAATAATTGAAGGGATTGTAGTCAGCAAGCGACGGTGGTCATAGAAATCATAGTCAGTGGATGACAATGATCATAGGGACTATAGTTGGCGGGCGATGGTGGTCAGAAAGACCATAATCGGGTGACAGTGATCGAAAGAACCTTAGTTGGGCAACGGTGGGCGAAAGGACAATAGTTGTACACCGGTGGTTGGAAGGACCATAGTCGACGAGCAACGATGGTAGTAGGAAGGCTCTTTAGTGGCTTCCATATGGAGGTTCAATGGTCATTGTTGACTAGAGGTTCATTAGTGGTGGCCTGCTAGTGCAAATTCATCGGCGATGATGCTAGGGCAGAGCTCCAAGATTCTTCAAGCTCCAAAGCTCTTCCCTCCTTCCTTTCCCTTCTCCCCCTTTAATATGAAGAATGATGTTTATTTATAATTTTTTGTGAGTGACATAGTTATCATAATAAGGAGAAGATTAAGAGCATATTTGAAGTGTTTCAATGAACGGCCGATATCAACTCTCTTGATCATAAACCATTTATCAAGCATTTGAGTGTCTAAATGATGTTAGAATTCAATGATCTTGGCCTCGTTGCATTTGCCTCATCGAGCCACTTGATTTGACTATAAGAACATCACATTTAGATATCATTTGGTCATCCAATTAATATTTTGAAGCTTTCAAATAGGCTTTGAGCCCTCGATTTGGATCTATTTGGGTTCGAATTGGACATATTTCACTGTCGTTAGGTTCGTTTCTTCAAGACGTTTAGTTTGACTACAGGTTTGTTGAAATTGGAGTTTCGATGGTCCCATATTTAATTTTGGAAATTCGTGTTTAATTAAGATAATTTTTTGATGACATCAAAGCTATATGTGACAAGAGCTTAATTACATCTACATGCATAGCAAACAACTCAAATGAGTGCGAAATTGAATAATTTAAAATTCGTGAACGAAAATTACCAAAGAAGAAGAATGCAATGAGAATATGAGGGATAAATCAATTTCTTGCACGAAAGGTTATTTATATAAACTATAGAGTCTCTTCAAATTCTAAGGGCATTTTGATCCAAATGAAACTTACAATCATATATATTTTTTTAAAAAAATAAAACAACCAGCATTTTTTTCTAATTTTGGACATTATGGGGGCATATTAACTCAAATTTCCCTTGAATAGCTAGATATTATTTGGTTGAACGTTTTGATAAAATTTAAATGTAATATTTTCTAAAAAAAATTTGAACGTAATATAAATAAAATAAATTTAAATATTTTAAAAAATATTATATATTTTTAAATATTTTGAGAATAAAAAAAACCTTGAATAGTTATATAGATTAATTTAGGTGTGTGTCACACTTCGGCTTCGTTTTGACATACTATTGGAAATGTGTATGTCACACTTAGGCTTCGTTTGTGACAACTTTCTTATTGCTTTTTAAAGCAGCTTTTTAGTACAAAAAATATTTTTAAGAAGCATTAAGAAAGCCATCCCAAATGAAACCTTAGAGGGGTGAATTGGACTATGATTTTTGAAAACATAAATAAAATATAAAGTGCTGATATTTTTTAAATTATTTAATTTCAACCATAACTCTTCTACCATTATTTCCTCAAATACTTTTATTGACAATGCCTCTTTCATCAAACAGGAATAGACCGTCAAAAGAGCTTTTTTTAGAACATTTAGGTCATTTAAGACAAACTCACACACACACGCATACACAAAGACTCGAACCCAATTAGATCCCTTAGTTGAAAGCCTAAGCTCTCAACCAACAGGTCAAGAAGAGCTGTGTTCAAAGGAGTTTCTACCCCACATCTCTCTTGTCTTCTTCACTATTTTATTTTTGACATATTCAAATGCCTCATAAGTGATTTCACAAATCTTTACTAAATAATAATTAAGGGATTTTTACATACATAACACTTAAAACTATTAAAAATACATATTCAACACCTAAAATCAAATATTTACTTATATACCACCGCTCTCTCATTCTTACCATTCGCTATAGCACTCCGTTAGCGGACCGTCAAACCCCTCTCCCCGAACCCACTCGATTTTCCCGAAGCGAAGAAAAAGCCCTACTTGCGCCTCCGCTTGCCTTCAGTCGCGCAAGGAAAGATTTTGGCTCCGCTCCATCACTTTCGCACGCGTTGGCTATCCTCCAGTCGAGAGAGGTAATTTCTTCTCCATTGCATCCGAATCGCACGCCTCTCCATTGGCATACATCTTCTAAGCTCGAACGCATCTGCTTCCCTTGGCATCGCAACTTGTAAGGTTTTCCTCTCGCACGCATTTCTTCCTGATTTAGCATTTCTTACTGATTTTAAGCATTTCTTACTGATTTTAGCATTTCTTAAGGTCAGCAAGGTAAGATTTTGTTTGAGTTGATTATTTCAATTTCAGTTTTTCCAAAATTTCTCAAAGATTTTAGCATTTCTTAAGGTCGGCAAGCATTTCTTACTGATTTGAGATCTGTTTCTTAAGGTCGGCAACCATTTCTTACTGATTTGAGATCTGTTTCTTAAGGTCGACAAACATTTCTTACTGATTTGAGATCTGTTTTGTTTGTCTCAAAAAGTTGATTTCATCTTTTAGTTGAACAATTTTAGTTTTTTTTTTTTTTTTGACAGCAACTATGGGTTCGAGCTCTTCAACGATGCCAATTAGAAACCCAAGTAACCAAATTTATTGTCATTGCAATTTGCAATGTACAGTATACACGTCACACAAGTCGCATAGTAAAGGAAGAAAATTCTACAGATGCTCTCGGAACCTATCAGAAGATGATTGCAGCTTCTTCCGTTGGTGTGATGAAGTAAATGATTTGCCGAACGATTCAAAATCACGTTGTGCTGAAGAGCTTGCTATATCATCATTGAGAGATGAACTTTTGCAGATAAAAAAATTGTTGGTTATAATCCTAAGTTTAATTGTAGTTATCGCTGTGAAAAAATTGCTTACTAGCTGAAATTGTAATTGTTGATTAGGATTGAAACTTTTGGATGTAACTTTGACTATGAAATGTAATATTAATTCTGGAATTTTGTTGCTATAGTTTATTGGTTTGCAATTGCTATCGAGATTTCATCATTACAGATTATGTAAGCAAATGTGTTATTCGGAGCAAACAAGAGCAGATCATCGTATTGCAATTACTCTTGGTTTGCTCTCGGTAATTCATCTTACAGGGAATATGGTCCTTCAATGCAAAGAGCAAACTGAAGATCCCACAAGCAAGTTCTTTTCAATTTCAAACTCATCTGGAATATACCCAAAAAGTCTAAAAGAAAGGTAAAATAAATTTACCGCAGATGATTTCAAACTCATCTGGAATATATCCCAAAAATCTCCATAGAACCCATAAATGAAGCATCAGACTAAGCATAGTAAGTGTATTCAGAAAGTTTAAAACCTGCATTAGTAAGTGTATTCAGAAATGTAGATGCCGCATCATTACAAACTGCGGTAATCCCATATAACAAATATAGCAAAAATTCCTTACAGGATAGTACTTTGGCTTCAGCCGAATTGAGCAAAAATTCCATTTAGGTAAGTTTTTTGGCTGAAGCCGAATTGAGCAAAAATTCCATACAGGTTAAGTTTTTTGGCTGAAGCCGAATTGAGCAAAAATTCTTAAAAGAAATTCTGTAAACAAAATCTCCAAAATTCTTGAACTATGCAACATCTTGAACTATGCTCTCATTACCAATGTCTTCTCCAACCGCATTTAATGGATTCTTGCAGGTACTTCTATGATGGCCCAATAAATTACAACGACTGCACCTGTGTCCAAGTTTTGTTTTCTTTCCTACTTCTAAGAAATTTTTGATTCGCCTTTTTTTGGGTCTGCCACGTGGTCGAAGTGTAATAGCTGGGGTAACTACCACATTATCACTGACTGCAGCCCACATCTCCTTTCCTGGTAAGGTTGAGATCGCACCATCATATGTCATTTTATATCTGTTCATAAAATCAACGAAAGATGTAACAAACTAGCATAGCATGTAGAAGGCAATTAATTAAGACATTATTGGAATACCTATTAAGATAGTAGTGATCATCAACATATGTATGCCATAATATGTGTTGTGTTGTTCCAATAAAAGCTGCACTATGTATGCATGGTAGACCACTAATTTGCCAGAATCCACAGCTACAAAATTTCATTTATATGTCCACCTCATGCCTTTCATGAATACCTTCAATTTCAGCTCTACTTGACGTCGATTGGCGAATGATATAATGAACTTTCCTTGTTGTAATATCTCTAATATACTCTTCCACATGAGGAACAAGTTGACTTCTCCAGGATGCAGAAATTATCATTCTTTGCGAGCGTTGTTCCATAAGCTTAACTCTTATCATATCAATCAAATCAACAACAGGTTTACTTCTCGCATCTTCGGCCCATGCGTTAAAGGATTCAGACATATTATTTGTATTGTAGTGATTTTTAATGTGATAAGAGAATGTCGCCTTAGACCACTTGCATGACAATGAATTCAAGTAAAAGTGCAATTGTGAACTAATTTTGAAGATCTCCTCCATTTTCTTCTGCAAGTCATGTAGGTTGTAACTATTTGCGGCTGTCCATACTAGATTTTGGAGCTTGTTGCCATCCTCACAACGAAAGTATTTTTTAATATTTTTCCATAGGTGTCTCATGCAAACCCTATGCTCGGCATTTGGAAAAATAAGTTTTATAGCTTCACTAAGGCCCTTTTCCATGTCAGAAATGAATGCTAAATTTTCTATATCACAAGCCAAGCTTTCCAACAAGTTCTTCATAAACCATTCCCAAGATTCTTAGATTCTAATTCTGCAATAGCATATGCTATAGTGTAAAGCCCATTATTTCCATCCAAACAATTCGCAGACAGTAGTATGCCAAGATACTTTGATTTTAGGTGACATGCATCTACTCCAATTAAATGTCTACATCCATTAATAAAACCTTCAATACACACTTTGAAAGAAACAAAGAATCGCTTGAATGCATTGCTTCTGCTGTCACATATGTATGTAATGTGAGAGCCAACATTCCTGTTGAGTAATTCAGATCGCAACGTAGGAACCCACATATAGTTATCATCGACAGATCCAAACATGACATCTCTTGCTAACTCTCTGGATTGCCAAATTTTCATATATGGTAAGGATAATCCATAAGTAGCCTCCAAATTATTGCTAATATCTTTGGGTGTGATATCAGGATTTCTCTTTACAATGTCCATGATTTCATGAGCAACCCAACTAGTAGTTGCTTGTTTGTTTCCTGCTCTATTAACCCCAGGGCATAAATGACTTGATTCAATTTTCCTGACTTAGAAGGAATGCCCATCATGACACAATGAAGCACGTATTCTCCAAGGACAAACCTCTATACGCACAAGTAATAATCACTCCGGATTTGTCACTAGCCTTTATCTTAATAGCATAATTCTTTAAAATTGCAGCCGACCTAACAGCTTGCTTGAAACTTTGGGAATCGTCAAACCGCGAACCAACAATTAGACTATTTGCCTCATCAATTTGTGGTACAAAAAGATCATCACACACATAATCTACTATAATATCATTATAGTCTCCAATATTCGAGCAGTACTGATACATTTCATTTGATTGGTTGTTTAATTCAGTTTGAATGTTCTGGGACATATCGACCTCGTAATGTTTCATTGCGACTGCTATCTCAAATCTATTTCTGTCATAGGAACTGCTCAACATGTCAACTAAATCTGAATCGCTTGCAACCAACATGTAATTCTTAGGTGAAGTTCCGATGACATGATAGTGTAAGTCGAACGGTTGTCCCCGTATCTAATGACAAAGTGCTTCAACTCGTTGTTTTAGCAACACCAAACTGATTTCATCTCTTTGAAGCTTTATGGTTTTCTGACTTCCACCTATATACTTCATTCGCGTTTGACCTTGCACCTCACTCCAATATCCACCGAATTTCAGAACGATGTAGCAAAAATTAATCGAACTCATTTCTGTGCAAAGAAATAATAAATAAGTTAAACAAAATTAGTTAAAAATCAAATCCCGTAGCATTGGTGAAAAGAAAAACAAAAAATTAGTTAAACTCATTTCTGGGTAGGATGAATAAAAATCGGTAAGCATGAATAAAAATTTTTTCATTTGATGCTAAGCATTGCATGTGTAAACGAGTCCGTAAGAGTTACTTCGGCCGAAGCTTCATCTCCAATGCTTCGGTTTGCCAGCATTGGCTTCGGTTTGCCAGCCCGCATTTTTTACCTAGGGCACGCGATGAACGGTGATCAAGAGATGAAGAAGCAACGAAGGAGAACCGGGATTCATACCTGCACGAGAGAAGAAGAAGCGACGAAGCTTGGCCACAGCTATTCACGCGGGAAAATCGAGTGGGTTCGGGGAGAGGGGTTTGACGGTCGGCTAACGGAGTGCTATAGCGAATGGTAAGAATGAGAGAGCGGTCATATATAAGTAAATATTTGATTTTAGGTGTTGAATAGGTATTTTTAATAGTTTTAAGTGTTATGTATGTAAAAATCCCATAAATTAATTGCCCACATGCATTGATACTCTATAGCTCAAAATTCTTATAGCTACCAAACTTTTGATTTTATATTTCTTTATAGTATTTCATATGAAACTCAAATGCTAGTTGTTAGAAAAAAATATATCATTTTTATATGAAAGCTATGACTAAGTACAAATATGATGAATGAAAACCAACAATAAAGAGATCGATCACCATAAGATAACCTCAACCCTTACATGATTAGGCAAAAATAATAGCTTTCTTAAGATCAAAATCAATCTTTTAATAATAAATCATATAAATTTCTAAATACTATAGGAAAAATAAAAGATTCTTCTTAAGATCAAAATACATTACCTTAATGTTCGTAGAATTTCAATTTATTAGGTAGAATTTCAATTTATTAGGTTTAAGACTTCGTACGTGATAACTTTCTTATTGCTTTCTAAAACAGTGCTTTAATGCAATAATTTTTTAAACTAAAAATCTTTGTAGTAAAAAGCTGCTTTAAAAAATATATAAAAAAAAAACTTTCTCAAAGGGAAAATTTTAAAAAACAGCATGTTTAGTGTGTAATTAAGCAAAAAAAGCTTATTTAATAAATAATTTAAAAAAGAGCAACAACGCCATTTCATTTGGCGTATTGCTCATGAGAAGAGAGAGAAAGAGTAGAGTGGAGAGAGAGAGATGAGGGAAGAGAGAGAGAGAGAGGCACGTTGAGGGAAGAAAGAGAGAGAGGCAGGTTGAGAAAAAAAATGTTAAATTTGGACAAATTTTATAACTTAATTTAATTAGAATTTTATAACTTATAAATACAATTTATAACTTAATTTAAAATTATAATTTATAATTTTAATTTAATTATGTTATAGTTTAAAATAACTTTATCTAATTTAATAACTTTATAATAAAATAACTTCTAATTTTATTTAAATAAATTTTTTAAACTTAAATAAAATTATAAAATTTATACATTAATAACTTTATAACATAATTTATAAAGTTATTAAATTTAATAAACTTAAAAATTTAATTAAATTTAATTTATTTACGTTACAATTTTATTAAATTTAATTTATTTACGTTACAATTTTATTAAAATACTGGATTAAATTAAATTAAAATTTATAACTGGATTAAATTTGATAACTTATAACTTTGTTTATATAATTTTATTAAATTTAATAACTTTATAAATTATGTTATAAAGTTATTAATTTATAAATTTTATAACTTTATTTAAATTTAACAAAATTATTTAAATAAAGTTAGAAGTTATTTTATTATAACATTATTAAATCAGATAAAGTTATTTTAAACTATAACATAATTAAATTAAAGTTATAAATTATAATTTTAAATTAAGTTACAAATAATATTTATAAGTTATAAAGATAAATTAAGTTATAAAATTCTAATTAAATTAAATTATAAAATTATCTAAAATATAACAACTCTTTCCTCAACCAGCCTCACTCTCTCTCTTCCCTCAACCCGCGTCTCTCTCTCTTCCCTCATCTCTCTCCACTCTGCTCTTTCTCTCTCTTCTCATGAGCAATACGCCAAATGAAATGACGTTGTTGCTCTTTTTTAAATTATTTATTAAATACGCTTTTTTTGCTTAATTATACAATAAACATGCTGCTTTTTAAAATTTGGCCTACAAAATATTCCTTCAATTCACAACAATTAAATAAATTAAACATTTATTACAACTAAACTAATAAATGTATTAACATGCAAATAATATTCGTTAGACTCAACCAAAACTAATTTTATTGATAAAATTTTTTGTTTTTTACCAATTTCGTTTAGCTAAAATTTTGTCTTCTTTTTTTTTTTTTTTAAATTATTTACTTCATCTAATTAACTTATTATATAACATCATTTATTTACTCTTTAATTCGGCCACGAACTCCAATTTATTCTCAAATCTAATAACACTGCCAAATTCACAACAAAAGAGTCTAATCATAATTGTAATGCATACCATATTATACAAAAATTAAAGGCAGACAATTTCTTTAACATCAACAAATAATAAACAAGACTACTTATTTGCAACTTCTTCAAAGGTGCATACACATATAAGAAATTACAATAACCAAAAAACTATAACAACATCTTACAAAAAAGTTAAATTTTTCAACATTTACATATTACAATTTCTACAAAACTTAATAGAACTAAATTAATTACATAAAAGAAACTAATCAAACTAAAGAAAAATTAAACATACATGTTCTTCTTCTAAATACCGATATCTTCTGATGAAATAAGCTGTGCGTTTCCTCCTCAACTCATGAGTTATTTATAGCCGATCTCCACTCTTCTCCCCAACCACCCAAATTCATTTCTCTCATTTATTTCCACGCCAAGACGCGCGCAATTAACGGATCTGGTCGGGCTTAACGACAAAGAAATCCGAAAATTTCTGCCATGTCGAAAGCTGGCTGATAAGAGAGAGCTGGCATATAAGAGAGAGAAAGATATTATGTAGAATGAGCCAAAAGTTCAAGCGCATTCTTAAGAATGCGCTTAAACGTTCCGAGCATTCTACATAAATATAAAGAATGCGCTTAAACGTTCGGCACATTCAAAGAATGCGCCATTATGTTCGGCGCATTCTTTGAATGTGCTAATCCGTTTGGCATATTCGCTGCTTTTTAAATTTTATCTCTACCACGTTGTTTTTGCTTAATTTAATAACAAATGCGCTCGTTCCTAAAAAATGGCCTTGATCTTATCCGTTCACCCCTCACATCCCAGGCCAAATTTTCGGATCGAGCCTAATGGATATTTATTTTAGGTGAAGGAGCGCGATTGCGGCAAAATTTTAAAAAGAGCGAATACGGCTTATAGTTCGGCGCATTCATAGAATGCGCCTAATAAAGTGGCGCATTCTTTGAATGCGCCATTAAATTCAGCGCATTCAATGGAATGCGCGGTTGAACTAAGCGTATTCTATAGAGTACGCTAATATGGTTAGCGTATTCTACCTTCTTATCCACAATCCAGCGCGAAATGAGGCATTTTTTGGCTTATAGCTGGGGGCACGATCCGGGAAATCCGCGAAAGCTGTTAAAGAGAAGGCGAAAATTTATGCCGGTTGTTGAATTGTGGGTGGATGGGAGATGACTATTAATGATGGAGTGAAGACCGAATTCCTTTAAATGGAGGACTTTGCATTCGTTCTCTCCCATAGCCCCGCTCATCCTTCCACTCCTCCGTCAGTGTAATTCTTCTCCAACCTTCAGCTCAAATTTTTGGGAAGGTATGTTTTATTCGAAATTTTTTAGATTCTTAGCTGTAGATAAATTTGTCTTTGTATCACAAGAAATATTGTGGTAGTGTAGAGAAAGTATCTGTTGAGTAAATATAGATTTTTGTGTTAAGTTCCTACATTTTATGAAAATGAGAAAGTTTACTTTTGGTTTCAAACAATGTTTAAATTGGTCATTATATATCTTTCTTCATGTATGATGATACCCTTTCTAGCATTTGTAATGTTTTGAAATGCAGTTTCAAATTGATTCTTATTCCATAATTTGAATTCTTGTTTAAGTATTTTTATTTTTAACTAAAGTTAAATTATACCTTTCACATGCAAATGAGGGATGTAATCACCTATTTCAATGAGAAGGTCGAATATAACTACTTAGAAATTTGTATTTTTTTTAATATTTTTCAACCATCAAGTTTATTTAATTTCAACTTAACATACCCTTCTTGTGATCCCTCCAAGATTTCAAATGTCAAACATCAAATTTTCAAAATTTTGAATTATAAAAATTTTGAAATTTCAAAATTTGAAATTTTCAAAATATGAAATTTTCACTTTCATGCCACAATTACAATCACTTATTACAAATTAAGAAGTACATAGTGGTTTACACCAATTAACATGCACACATAAAATAGAAATGCTACTTAAGGTACACACATAAAATTAAAATTCTACATAAGAGTTTTCTTTTTGCTTGTTATTGTGGGGTCTTAAATATTTTTCTTGGATATGATATCTTGTTTCACATAAAAAATCTAAAGAGACCACAAGTTATAAATAAAACTAAAAAAAATTGCTAGATTAAATTAGAAGTAGAAAAGGATTCAAGAACATCTTCAAAGAGAATTCAAGAATTGCCCTTATTCCCCAAAGCTAGAGCCACAATCCATCAAGTACTTGTTCTCCCTATAAATATTTTATACTAGGCATAGTACTACAATGCAATAAATAGATCCATAATGCTAGTCTATAAATGAAGTAGACATGTTAATGAATGTGTGGAAATGTGATGTTTATTTTGGAAAGTGGTGCTAGGGTAAGTTGTAGAACAAAAGTTACGACATTATGATGCAACTACCTTAACAATAGCACTATGGCATAGAAGTAATCTATTGTAATTATTTTTTTTATGTAATGATAAAAAATTGGTGCAAATTATTGAGGAGTTATAAAAAAGATGAAATTAGGATTTTTGGGAGAGCTTGGGAAAATAGAAGAGAGCAAACAGCTAGAGGAAGAAGTGGGGAGCAAGAATAAATAAGTTTGATCATCATATTTACCTTCTTCTTCTACTTTCATCTCCCACCTATTCATATTAATTTTGATGGGCTACTATTTTACTATTGTGTTCTAAATACATTTTTTAAGTGTAAAACATAGCTAGATATTAAATTTTTCATCCTTCTAGTTTAATTGTAATATTATTAATTCCAATATGGTTATATTTTAATTAATGTATTATGCTTACGAATTTTCTATGTTGAATTATCATAGATATGTCATGTTGGCTCCACATAAGCCTAAATTCATATCACATATTTTGATAATCACAAACATAATTTATTTTAACTATTAATGTATTATTTTTTGGACTAATACACATGACACAGAAATTATAATTAATAAGTGAGGTGTACACAATGAATAAATTCATATGTAGTGTTCAAAGCTGGGACTAAGATGCTCAACTAAGAATATGAAGAAGATTTGAGGATGAGTACAGAAAGTAGATATCAAATCATTAAGTCTAATCATTTCTAGTCCAAACTGTAAAGCATAAGAGTCAATTTAAACTATACTTTTTTATTTTTATTTTATTTACTATTGCTCCAGGTAAAAAAACCTTTTTAAAATAGCAAGCACGCTTGCATTTTTAGAGGCCAAAGAAGGGTAGGAGTACTAAATTATGTGAAACTTAAAAGTACTCAAAACTACCCTATATTAGGCTTAAATATACTAAAATTAGAATTTATCATTGGAGTTGAGCATTTTACTAAAAAGTTTGGAGCTCATATTTCATCAATATCTTCATTGAGAAATTACTTAGGGGCGAGGGTTTACTAATATAGCATATCATGTGGATAAAAATAATCAAACTAAAAGTTCAATTATAAGAGATATAATCAAAGCTCAACAAAAGGATCAAATAAAAGGTTCAATTATAGGAGCCTAATATTGAGCCCAAAATTTTAAAAATTTTAAATGTAGTTTATATTTTATTTATTATTTAGAAGCTTGTATGATCTGCCATAAAATTATTAGGTAGGGATGAGGCAATTAGTCTAAATTGTATGTGTAATGGGTCAGCAGAGCTCCTCTTGAAAATCATCCTTTAAGACCAATAAACTAATAATAAAAAATATAAAATTCTTCTAAACACTTCCATATAGTCATCAGGTCAAATAGGGAACACTTGGACCTTACTTTAATCCATAAAATTCAATATCCTCTTAAACTTAACCAAACCCCACCATTAACTCCAAATCATAATTTCACAGCCTAAGCTAACCATAAATGCAAGAGAGCCAAGTCGGATTGTGAGCCTGCTCTAACTCGACTCTTTAATGAGCTCACATATTATATGAGCACGAGTTTGGCCTGACTTTGCTTGTCGCCTTGCAAGATTGGTTGATTAATGTTAATTAGTACATCAACATTGATATTATATTAATTAATTTTTTTTTTAATATTCAAAAAAAAAATTGAGCTCCCAAAAGAGTCACTCTCGAGCTTTCTTATATAGCTATTGTATTGAAGTTGAGCTTGAGCATCATATTTTTCACTTAAGCCAAGCTCAAGTTCAAGCTCAACAAGTGAGCTTGAGTTGAGATGAAACCTGAGTTCAAGCATAATATGTATTAGTTGATCAATTTTTTACAAGAATTAAGTGGGCTACCTTTGGAGATTTTCCATATTGTTTATGTTTTAATAAATTTAACAAATATTTTTAATTATTTAAGCATTATAAATTATAAATACTTAAAGTATGATATAATATAAAAATTTATTATGATATATGCCAATACATCATTTGATTTTTTTAATAATTTTATCAGATAAAACTCTCCGTATAATAATTAGTTTCTAAGTAACTCCACAAATGAGTTCACAAAATATATATGCGATGATAGTGAGTTTGAAAGACCTATAATTTTGTACTAAAAAGAAATATATTCTATTAATGTTTTTATATTTTATATATAATTACGCTTAAAATATATTTTCTAAAACTAAAGTATGAAAAAAATTGTTAAAGAATATTAAAATAAATAAAAATAAAATGTCTTAATTTTGTTCAACATTACTATTTTTAATTTACTAAGTAATAATCTTAAATTGTAATTAAACAATACACAACTTATACTTTTGGCTCATTTCTAAAATATTACATGGTATTGAATTCCATTTTTTTTTTGTGTTATATGTTTGTTAAGTTGATGTCAAAAGAAGATTTTAGAAAAAATCTTGAAAGGAAATAAATTGAGATATGAGTAAAATATACAAAGACATTACGATAGAATATAAAGGCTTGCCATAGACAGCAAGCAAATACGAATGGTTTAGCGTAGGTAAGCAAGAAGGATCCAAAAGATCAGTTTATTTTACTTTGAACATAAATTCTATTATATATAAAAGAAATTGTATATTTAACTTAAGATAATGATCCAAGGACCTTTAAAATTAATTGACATTTAAGTAGGGAAAAGTTTAAGTAAATTTGAACTTTATATCATCAGCAAAATTTTTACATAAGTTTCTCTTATCTTCTTAGTATGTCTCAGTTGTTGCTATATTTCAATGGTGAGTTACGCATTTCCGGCGAGTTCACACCAGCTTATATTGGGGGGAGAAATAGACCGCTCATAATCGAAGGAATAATTACTCTTGAAATGTTAAAATTAAGGATTATGCGTGCACTAAGGATAAATCCAACAACAAACACTATTACCCTCACATGTCGTATTCGAGATAATGGTGGATTTTTTGCGACCAATGTCTTCGATGATGAGGTATGTGAGTACATGTTGAAGGAGGCCAGAACACATATTGTCGTTGTATATGTTGAGGTTGAGCAAATTAGTGGGAGCCAACCAGATGGCCCATCAGCACAAGCTTACATGTGAGTTCCAATTATTAGTTTTCATTATTATTTGAACGAACTTCTCCATTGTCCTCATTTAACTTTTGTGTATTAGGCCCACACCAACCTCTGAGGCCTTTATGCCTATTGTTAGATATATTTCGAGTAATGTTGAAGATCATTTACATGGGCGTAATTGGATCTGTGAGCGACCTATTCATTCAACGCAACAACTTCCAAGAGCTGAACCTAGACGTAGTGTTCTTGAACATCCCTCTTGGGAAACAACTAACTACGAACATTCACAAAATATCCTACCCTCAGTAGTTTCAATGCCTCGTAATTCACAACCCGAGCTGTACACGGGTGAACATGTTGATGGTGAAAGAGATGAAGTTGAAGGGTATGAAACGATGAATAGCAGTAGTAGTAATTCATCGGATGATGATAGCCCAAGATTATACTCCCAGTGTCCTATGTAAGAATTTAACAACGTAGAATGTAATGGCCAAGGGTACATTGAAGATCACGCAACACAATATTTAGGCGGGTTAGATGGGATGAACATGAATAACGAATTTGTCGAAACTGTTAGGACTACACAACAGTGAGATGATGATGAAAATTTTGATGCTCCATGTGTAAACATTGTCAGCCCGACAGAAGCAACTTCTGCAGTTGATTTATATGAAGGGCAGATTTTTCATACTAAGGTAGATTTACAAGCCGCAGTTAACGGTTGGTCCATTAGTCATAATGTTTAATTTTTGAATTCAACGTCAAACAAAAGTCGTTTGAGTATCATGTGTGCCCAACATGGAAATGTTGATCGTCCCTGCCTTTGGCGCTTACATGCATCACGAAGTAAACGTTTAGGTGGGTTATGGAAAATTTTTACATGTGGTCCGCCACATACCTGCACCCACCCAATTTTGGCTAGCGCACATCATAACTGCACAGCGAAGTTTATTTGCAGACTTATCATTCCTATAATTAGACAACAACTATACATGAAGCCGAAGGAGATCATTGCGAGGATGGAGTCAAAGTTTGACATCAAGATTTCATATATGAATGCATGGGACGCACGTAGAAAAGCTATTGAAGCCACCTTTGGTAGCTACGAACAATCTTATCGTTCTCTTTTTTGTTTTATGGAGGCCTTACGATTATCACAACCAGGCTCTGTATATAGTATTCAAGTCGTGCCTCCCACACGCTTTAAAGGTCTTTTCTGGGCCTTTGGTGCAAGTATATGTGGTTGGAAACACTGCCGGCTAGTCTTAAGCATGGATGGGACTTTCTTACTTGGAAAGTATCGAGGTACCCTATTGGCTGCGGTAGGAATTGACGGGAATGGTGGATTATTTCTACTCGCTTTTGTAGTGGTGGAATCGGAGAGCAATGAATCATGGATTTGGTTCCTACAAAAACTATAAGAATTAGTACCAACTGTAGCTGCTCGGGATAAGTTAAGCATTGTTTCTGATAAGCACCCCGGATTGGTACGTGGATGCAGGGACGTATTTTCAAATGCAGTTCACAGGCACTGCCTTCGTCACTTGCGTGAAAATTTTAAAAAGATGGTTCGTCGTTTAGAAACTTCGGATAGTGAGGGATTAAGTAACAAAATGTATTTTGCCGGAAATACAGATGATTACTCATATTTCAATCGAATGATGGATGAAATTAAAATGATAAAGCAAGAGGCATTCGAATGGTTAGTACAACGTGACGTTTCCAAATGGTCACTACTTTTTGATGAAGGACATCGATATGGTATTATGACCACCAATGCATCTGAATGTTTTAACGGTGTCCTTAAACGAGCCCGTGGTCTTCCAATTCAAGGGCTAATTATGTCAATTTACTATAACCTCGTGACACTATTCCTTAAGAGATCAGCTGAATCTGGAAAGTGGGTTAAGGAAGGTCAGTCACCCTTCATTCCACGAACAATGACTGTGATATAAAGAGCCGAACATGATGCTCGACATTGTCTTGAACCTGTGACGATTAACAGAAATGAATTTGAAGTCATTGATACATCATCCCGAGCAAACAAGATCGAGATAATAAATGCAGCCTCCTGTACATGCACTTGTCTGAAACCACAACTTTATCATGTCCCCTGCCTTCATGTCGTTGCAGTAGCTGGAGCTAGGCGGTGGGATCATAATGCTTTTGTATCACCAATTTTTACGATTGAGAACTACATTGCTACGTATGCCAATTTATTTCATGTCTTCCCCCCGAAAGACATATGACCGCCCTTTAATGAAGAGCATGGATTAATTCCTTTACTGGCTCCAACTTTTAGACGTCGTGCTGGTCGACCACGAATGAATAGGTTTCGAAACACGATGGATGAGCGGCCGAGTAGTTCAAATAGAGCTTGTGGATTTTGTAAACGAACAGGCCACAATAGATCAACTTGTCAGCATAATCCTTCTTCATCAAGGTTATCTTTACTTACTACATATTATGTTTCTTTTAAAATTTACTGACAATAAAAATCTGAAATTTATTAATTTTATTATTTGCTAGGTATGGCCGATAGATCTAGACGTGCGCGTTCCAGCCGACGCACATCTCATCGGACCGCCGATGAAAATGTCCCAAGAGACCTTAGTATTGCGTCATTGGGGGAGTCTCACAGGGCGCACGATCCTGATCATGTAAGTTACCTAAATGCAGTTAAAAAATTTATTACTTATGGCATTCATAAATATCATTTTAATTTTAATTTATTTCAAATTTTCAGGCATCTCCTTTGGTAGCGTCATCTCATATGCGAATGGCTAGGGAATGGCCAATTGATTGCCCACGGATGATTTACGTATTGACTAACCTGGGATTTCAAAATCTCAGGCATTTGTAGTTTGTTAGGTTGGATCACAACCTAATTCAGGCATTGGTGGAGAGATGGTGCCCATTAACAAATACATTTCATTTAACAATCGGCGAGATGACTATCACATTGTAGGATGTACAAATTTTACTGGGGCTTAGAATTGATGGACCTGCAGTGGTTGGCCCAAATGTTGTTGGGGAAGGACGTATTTGGCCCACATGGCCAAATTGCTGTGATGAGTTACTTGGTACGCATCCCGGGCGGGAGACAGTTTACCATGACCCTAATGATGAAGAAGACGTAGCGACCTTCAGGATGGGTTCTTCACAAATTGATTCTATGCTCCCACTACGTTGGCTCCGCTGGACATTTTACAGAGAATCCTATGATGATTTGGCACTAGATGTTTTCCTACGACATGTTCATGCATACATCCTTTTCATGATTAGTTGTTTTCTAATACCAGATACATCACGGAGTCATGTATCGCTACAATGATTACCTCTACTTGCGGATGTTGACAGCTTCAGTAGGATGTCTTTGGGAGGTGCCGTTCTTGCACATCTTTATAGGGAGCTCTGCTACGTGACTAGGCCAACGAGGACATATATAGCGGGATGTGTGGCACTCCTACAAGTCTGGTCATGGGAAAGATTGTACATTGGTCGACCAACGCTGCGAGTGCCTCAGATTATTGACTTAGCAGGACGACCACTGGGTTGCAGGTTAGTACGCTTTATTCATTAAAAGCTTTCTTATTATTTCAATAACAATGGTTCGTACAAATTTATAGGTGGGCTGAAGACAGGATACGTGAGCTTCCTGTAGGCAATACAATGACGTATAGAGATGAGTTTGATGGGTTGCGTATGAGTCAGGTATACTAAAATTTTTATTATGTCATTAATTTAATTAAAATTTTTTCACATATTTTAAAATTTACATGTAACATATGCTTAGGTTATCATGACGCCATATACCCAAGCGGTTCTAGCTAGCCTTCCATTACAATATCATGATGGAGAAGAGATTTGGAGGGCACAAGTACCGCTTATCAGTTGGAAACGTGCAGAGTGGCACCTACCTGACCGGGTTGTTAGACAATTTTCAGGTATGCCAACCATTGATATTGAGCCTATGGATCCATCATTCAGGCGCATCGATGGCCGGGGTTGCGCTGATCAAGATTGGACAATACAATATCGTGACTACCTCCAGATCTAGGAGGAGAGAAGGGCTTACGTGGTTCCTATCACCCCACTAGTAGGGACAAGCAACCAAGAAGTAGGAGCCTATCTACGGTGGTATAGATCTTGGGCATCTATCTACTTGTTGCAACCTCAAATTGAGCCTCCGGAGAGCTTCTTTCCTCGATCACCTGGCGAGAGATTGGTGGTATGTACTTATTTGTTTTCTATGATATATTAATTATTTCACATAATTTAAATCATTTGTAGTAATGCATATATATTTACTCTTTAGGCGGATTACTATATAAGATCATCAGCGATACTTGAGCCACTAGCCGGGGGTGGGGGACAAAATGCTAGTTCACTGCAGATGGCCATTGACCAGGTTGCTGAATTGTCTGCTAGAGTTCAACAATCGGTTTATATCGATTACACTACCTTTGATACAACTACGGAAGCAGAGCAACAGAGGAAAGATCGCGCAGAGACCTCTCATGGGCAGCAACATACTAGACGATCTGTTTCTAATGCTCCGTCACGATCGATGGGAAGCAGGCACCGTCGACCTGTTGTGCCGGACCCGCATCGCCATTCCATGCATACACCATCCATGCCCTATGATTACACTGGAGCAGGTTCTTCGACCCCATATTGGAGCCCACACGTTGGTCAATCTAGTCAAGCAGGTCAAATCTATTATGAGACACAATACCACCAACCTACTGGACAATCTTTATTTTCAATGGCCATTCCATAGTGGATGTCATCAGTAGGAATACCTTCATCCCCAACGCAGCAGGACATGATGTTAACGGGAGGTATTCAAGCTCAACCAGGCACACAACTTTTACAGCAACGCACCGAGGTTGAGCATGAGGAGACAGAGGTATCAGAGGAGCCACAATTACAGAGGAGAAGACGAAGGGCACCAAATAGATTTACTCCAGGGAGTGGGGCATTACCTAGGCATCGTTAGAATGAGATTTGAGATGTATTCTAGTGCTGATCTTTGGGATTATACTACATGTTAAAAAAATTTAATTCATAATATGAAATCTCCTTATTAAATTGTCCGACTATTCATATATAGTAGTTACAAGATATTTTGCACTAACGACTTAATTTAATTCTGCATTACTTTGTGATCAATAATAAAGAAAAATTCTATAGTACTCAAGGTCTTCTGCAAATACTTTATGACAGATTCATTATTCAACGATGTACTCCAACAACTTAGATGCTAGCAGCAGTTCCGAAATCAAACAATGGATTACAGAAGGTACCATACGGGTGCGTGGAAGCTTATCTTATGCTGTCGATGAGGACCTTGAAGCTAGGGTTGCATCAAATGAGCTATTCAGGTGTATTATCCATACTTGGGATGAAGATGAAGATTTCTTATTGTGGCACTTACACGAAGATACGATGAAGGAGAAGGAATATAGAGGCAACCATGGACGTCGAGAGTTGGGCTGGAAATGTATACAAGAAGGATTTCCAATTTTTAAGCACCACCTAGTCTGAATAGATTTCCTAAAAGGTCGAATTCTAGAACTTTGTCGTACTAAAAATGGTGACATTAAACCCGATTTGGGAAGGTTTATGATGGATATAGACAATCATATTTTATACTCTAACTGGAACCCTCGCCATGATAAGCACATATTACATTCTTATAAACAGTTAACGCAGACTTCTAAACATGCTGAACCAAAAGAATTTCTTAATGGAGAAGATTGGCAGGAAATACAACAACAATTTCAGATCGACTTCGACTGTTGTCCTACACAAACACAGCAGCAAACTCGTCTACGATATCTATTAAATAATATGAAGTAGTGCGTTAAAAAAACAAAATAATCTGTTCAGCACCACTCCTATAACCGTGGCTCGGAAATATACTTTATGGTGTTACAACATTCTAGAAATATGTACTTCTTCTTGTTATGTTCATGCTTAATATCTATGATTATTGTTAGTACTCACCTTATAATTCGTTTTATTTATTAGACTCTTGCTCTTCAAATCATTCTTTTAGAAAAAGTTTTTCATATTAAATTTCTAATGAATACTCAAATTGCATTTTCTAAATATTCAGCATATCATGTCATCATCATCAAGGATCTCCTCAATCAAGCGCTCACCATCAAGGGATTTCCTACATATTATTCCAAGAAAAAAGTTGATTTATGATGGTACAATTCGATTGAGAAACTCTATGTCATATCCCATGGATGAATTCTTGGAGGAGAAAACAAGAGTGAATGAAATTTTTCGATGTTGTTTACATGAATGGTCATGGTACGAGGACGATAATTTATGCGACGTATATCATGAAGTTATCAAATGTCGTTATCCATTGTATGTGGTTGGAGATATAATTACTGATATGAGTTGGAAATTTATACGACAAAGATTTATGGATCATAATGGTCATTTTGCACCTATTAGTATTCTTAGAACTAGAATGTGTGAAATCGCACGAGCAAAAGATGGTTCAGTCGTGGTCAATGTTGACAATCCGATAGCTGATATGCAACATTGCATCCTTTACAAAAGTTGGGATACAAATCAAGATGCATTTCTATCAGAAAAATATCAAGAGCTAAATATTATAGATGGTAAAAAACAGAAAGAGTTCTTAAACAGCAATGATTGGCAAATCATCCAAAAGCAGTTCACAGAAAAATTCTTATGCTGTCCAACTTTAACCCAGCTGCAATCACGTATGCGCATAGTACTTAGCCATATGTAATACTAATTTTTTCGATGTTGATTTCGATCATTAATACATGTATTAACATGAGCTACTGTTAAATACTTCTCGCACTATTTCTATTCCAAATTTGTATTTTTTTTCTTCTAGTAATTCACAACACTTCAGTTATCATTAATAAATATTTTTAATTATTATTTAAAAAAACAATTATAACCTTAACATATCTAAATCAATTAAACCAACTTCTAAGTTATAAATTCGCTAAGGATGGTTGTTTTTTCTTCTCAAATACTTTTCCAATCCTGCTTTTTCTCCTAAAATTATTTGCTTACCAGCTCGTTTCAAAAATTTGGCCTATTTTCTCACATTAAAATAAAAAATATATATTTTTTACATTTTCATAAAAAATATCTTTAGAGCACTTGATATATATAAACATGAAAATAATTCTTTAAAAAATTTAATTTAAAGAAATAATTATATGAAATCTTTCACTTCATTTATTATTATTATTATTCTATATAATATAATTATTTCACATTAATTATTAATTAACTCTATACAATTTAAGTTTATCAAAAAAATTTATAACTAATTTTTTTTCATAATTAAATGAGAATGTATATATAATTATATATTCATTATTTGATTGATAATTTAAAATATCTTAAAGCCTAAAATAGTTCTAACAGCAAAATAAAATTAATATTTACCTTACAAAAGACTAATCATTTCGTTGCAAAAATTCTTTTATTAATTTGGAGAATGTACTTACAAAATGTACAACCTAATTCAACTCTTCTAGTTTGAGAGCCTGAAAAATGTAACTTCCGAAAAATTTCCCATAAATTACATACCTTCTTTCTCTGATGAATTCTTGAGAGCTGATGGATGCAGTGCATTCCCTTCACCTAATCCCTTATTTATAATCTCTCCGGCCTAACTCCCCAACGCCCCAAAATAATTGCTTGCATTCAATTCCATCGAAACACCGGAATTTCCGAATTTGGTCTGCGGTAACGGCAAAGTTAAATGGAAATTTGAGCTGGGAAATGTCGGCCATGTCACTACAATACGTTTTAAAAAATGGCGCATTCTTTGAAATGCGATTGAATAAATGACGCATTCAAAGAATGCGCCATTTAGTTCGGCGCATTCTTTGAATGCGTCAATCAATACCGCGCATTCAACTGATGCGCCAAACATTTTGACGAATTTGCTCGTTTTTAAATTTATTTATGCTCACGCTGCTTCCGCAAAAATTAGGAATGAATGCGCTCGTTCCGAAAATTTGGCCCACATCCCACCATCTCTCCAGACCTTTTTAAGTATCCATTTGCTTCCCTATAGTCTTCTGCACATTTCCCAGACTATTTACCGTTGTTTGGAACTGCCGCCGGCGAGAGGATGAGGCGACCGAGAGATCATGCGTTCCAGTAAATCGAACTTCTCATCCGTTTGTTTTTCCGAGTTTGAGATCTTATACAAAGTGATAGAGGACCTCTATACGAAGCAAAAGAATCATTAAAATCCTTCTGAGATCGCTTGTGCAGAGGTAAAACTCGAGCCCTTGGTTTCTAAGTACGTTTCTAAATAACTCTGTGAATATTGCATCAAAAGTATTAGGAACTCTTCAAAAATTTTATTTGTCTTTTTATACTTCTGTTTAAATTTTGAAACCATTTAGCTCATTATATCGGGTGTTTAAGATCAAATATTTTCCTAGGGTTTCGGCGTGTACGCGAGGAAGAGAAAATCACGATTGTCGTTTTAATCTATTTGATTTGGACGGTCGAGATTTCGTCTTCTCCGATGTCCGTTCGTCCACACGGATCAGCCAGAACCGCGGGTGACCAATGATACGTGGGATTCATCCTGTACGTGATCGGAAGATCGGACGGCTTAGAGTAATGCCATGCTTAGGGGTGTCAATTCGGTTCTACGGTAGGATTCGGGTTGAACCTAACTTAACCCAACCTTAAAAGTGTCAAAACTAATCCGACCAGATTTTGCAAACGGATCAGGATACTCAACCCAGACCCGACCCGTGTGCGTGGGTTGACCCGACCCACGAGGGAGGGATGGCGTCAGTCTTTGGCTCCACGGCTCTCAGGCGGGACGGCGGCATCTCAGGCGGGTTCAGGATGGTGGCAGAAATCCAGCGTCTGGTAGGTTGGTATACCGACAGCAGATGAGCGGCATCTCATGCGGGTTGGTAATGGCTCGACGGCTCTAAACTGGGAAGTGACAAAACAGATATGAGAACAAATAGTCGCAGCTGACAACTAATTAATCAATTAACTGAATACAGGCACTAATGGTTGGCGTGTTCGTTCTAATCTATTTCCCATTTAAGCCTTCTCTTCACTGTCAATCCACCTGGAACGCATTGACGTTAAATACAGGCACTAATGGTTTTGGCGTGTTACTAAAATTAAACTTTATTTTTTGTTTATTGGGAAATGTTGGGTGTCGTGAATGTAAATAATAAAATTTAGGTATTAGATATATAAATTTTTAATATTTTGTGATGCTATGTATGTAAATTCACCTTAAATAAATTGTTAAAAATATGTTAGGATTATATATATAGAAAAAATATATAGACAAAAGACAAAAAAACTTTCATAGTATGATAGTAAGCAAAAAAATTGGTCTTCAATGAGAGCATAGGTATCAATGCGACTGGGCGATGCTAAAAGATATTGAAAAACCTAATGACGATAAGATATTGCAAAGCACATGGCGACTAATAGTCGCAGCTGACAACTAATTAATCAATTAACTGAATACAGGCACAAATGGTTGGCGTGTTCGTTCGAATCTATTTCCCATTTAGGCCGTCTCTTCATTGTCAATCCAACGAGTTTTTCAGAGCAAAAAAAAAAAAAAACGCATCTGAGTGTAGCTTCGGCCTTCGAGTTCCAAGAATGAACAAAAAAAAAAAAAAGGCAATTATGAGAGAGTTAAAGGCCGAGAGATGAGAAGCGATCAGTGAAGCCTGCGACAAGACTTTAAGGCAAGAGAGATTACCTATGTGAAGAGAGGATGAGAGCTGGGACTCGGCAGTTGTGTTGCGTGCATAAAAAAAAAAAAAAAGATAAAATAAATAAAACATAATACGTTTTTTACATTTTTTTTAAATATAGTTTATTATTTCGTTTTTGTTTGGAAAATGTAAAACTGATTTTAAAACATAAAAATGATTTTCATTTTCTCAGAAAATATTATTTTAAATCATGTACTTACTCATATTTAAATTATATTCGTATTAAGCTCTATTTACTTATTTTCGTTATAAACCTGCTCCTATTAAAAAGGTTTTTGCGGGCATGGGAGCTTGTTTCTTCGCTTCTGGCTGGGGAATTTTCTTAACAGGATGTGGCTTCTTGGTTCTTCTGCTCTTCTTTTGGTTACCTGGACAATTCTGCCGTTTTGGGAAGGCTGAGAACTTATAATGACAACTTGCATCTATTTTTGCTTATCAATCTGCACCCGGAAGCCTTATACCATGATGCATTGAAGTTGTATTGGGTGGGTATAGTGGCGGTATAGATTTGGTTTCTTTCTTTTGGCTTGCATAGTTGCATAAGTTTTTGTTTTTGCTTATGTAAATGGGTTTTTATTTGTATTTTCTTTTACTTGTAATCTCTTTTTTTTACTAATAGATGGGCTTAGGCCCCAAATTTCCCCAAAAAAAAAAAAAAAAATCTTGCCTTTGACAGCAGGATTTATGCCGGATTTGAGCAGAATTCCAGCAAAGTGGGTGTGTCCATTAATGGAGTGATAAACTTCTTGGCCAACCGGAAGGACCACATTCCTGCTAGAAACAAATAAGAGGGGGGCAGTTTCGGTATTTTACACCCCTACCTAAATAAATGTTTTTTTGCCCTTATGTTTGGCGTTGCCCAGCCCCGCTTCATTCATCTATTCACGCACGCAACACAGTTGAGGCGAGGGTTCGAAGTCGAAGGCCGAAGCTACTCCCCAGTCCCGGCTCTCATCCTTTCTTCAGGCAGGTATCTCTCTTGCCTTCAGTCTTGCCGCAGGCTTCACTGATCGCTTCTCACCTCTCGGCCTTTAAGCTTTGTTTGTTTGAGCGTTTCTTTGCCTTTGCCCTTTGGAAACGAAGGAAATTTAAATTTTTTTTTTTGTTGTTTGATTCGTCAAATCATGTTCTCAATCACTCATTTTTTCATTTTTCTACAGTTTTGAGAAAGCTTTTTATATATGCTTCTCCGTTAGAAAACTCCCAGTTTCTGAACTAATATTTTTTGAAACTGTATTTTACAAAAGCACGAAAAAAAAAAACAAACGAAGCCTGAAAGTTTTTTGTGCATATACCGTTTTAAAATGACAAATTCATTTCTTTTTTAATGTTTGTCTCTTCAAATCACGTTCCCAAAAACTCTATTTTTTCATTTTTCTGATGTTTTGAAAAAGCTTTTTTTACTGTACGATAAAAAGAAAGATAAATCACATAAGAGTTCATTTTGTGTATGTTAATGTTGGAGAATAATATATTTTGTTCGGATCCATTGCTTTACTGAAACCTTTCATATCAGTCTAAATCCATAATAAAGGGGGACTAGAATGACAAACATGAACTTCCAAATTTTATATTTATGAAATTATAAAAATTTCGTTGGAACTTTTGAAGTTTGGAGATGTTAATATATGAAATTTTCATTAGGAATAATGAGAATGAGAATATTAGATCATGACCCATCTCAAATATCTAAAATTAGGAAATAACTTTGATTTTTGTCCATATTTATGCTGAGTGCTAAGGGTTTGCAAGTCAACTTTTTTATATTTTTGAGAGTTGAAGTGCTTATATTAGTTACAACTTTCTTGCTAATTTTTAAAAAATTCTTAAGCTGTGAAGCAATTTTTATAATCATATTTGCTAGAGTGTGATAGCCTTAAAAAAGTCATTGTCCTTTTTATTTTTTCAAAAGGGAAATAATCTATAATACCCACAATAGATTTAAAAAGATTAGATCATTTTATTGTTCTACAGCTATTTTTACAACAACTCAAGAATCTAAACAGACTCGAAATCACATTTGATTGTTATGTTAGTGTATAGTTTTAACTATGATTTTATGTTATTTGTTAAATACTTGAGAACTTTAGTGATGATTCCATTTTACCCTTGTGATGTATATGGATTTTCCACTTAGACCTGATGATGTTAAGACGTATTGGATTTGATTTTATGATAGATATTTGTGTTATTTTATCTCTTGATTGCTAATTGATGAAATAAAATAGTAAGATAAAAGCGATCCTCTATTCGAGAGGAGGATTAATCTCTTCAACTCTCTAGATGTTGCTAGGGCCCAAGAACACCAAAGAGCACTAAAAAATCAGCCACCAAAAAAGATGCCCTAGCCCTTATACAAATTAATCACCTAAATTGATGTAGGTGAGCAGTCCAAATGTCAATATTGACATCACACTGTTCACATGTAGAATTTTGGCGTGAGATTTGGAGTTCAAATGCAACAAATGGCTGGTGGCATATGATGGTATGCAGCTCGGTTTGAGATGTTATAAATAGGGAAAGTGAGAAAATAAATTAAAGCTGCGTAGAGAACAAAGGTATTAGGTGAATTATCATATTGAGGTTATGAGAGACTATATAGTGAAAAACATAAATGAAGGATATATACTTGATGAATAGAGTTAAGTTAAATGCTATTTTGCTAAAAAAAAATTTACTCAATCTTAACAAATTTAACATGTGATCCTAATTTCCTAATTTTAAAAATTTATTAAAAAAGCTTAATTATTTTTTATCGTATTCAAATTATAATCGGGCTTAACTAATTATATATTTATGTTCAATAATTTAAATGCATAACCATATTATTAAGCATAGATTATTATAGATTTTAATTAAATTTTATCATCTAAATTTTGAATGTACATATGATATAAAAATATAGAAAAAGTAATCAAATACATTATTAGGTTATCATAAAATGAGCATTTTAACAATCAAATCTTAACAAATTATTATTTAAATAACAAATAAATATATTGACAAACGCACGGAACCGTCACTCTGACAAGGCAGCTGCAACCCACACGCTACTGTAAATGACTATTCACCTAAAACCTTTGTTCTCTACGCTGCTTTAATTTATTTTCACTTTCCATATTTAGCTAAGGTCGCGGACTCGCGGAAGTGAAAGGGACGAAGGGCGGAAGTCGGAAGTGTTTGAATCGCAAGGATTCAGCAGTTCAGTGGTTTAGACGAAAAGCTTTCTTCTAATCTCGTTGGAACGCCGAAAGCCTGCCCTTCACCTTCAGCGGCTCACGGCGGCTTGCGACGGGTCGGCGACAGTCGGCATGCATGCTAACATTTTTCTATCTCTCCGCTTTTCCGGCTTTCTCTCCGTTTAAATGTTTAATCCTTTTTTTTAAAGACTTGCACAAATTTTCGCTGATTTCAGACACTTTTTGTTGATTTCGGCAGCCCGCAGATACTGGCTCTCCCAACAAATCAAACGGATCCGGTCATTCAGGGTTTCTTCTTTGGACGGGAGGTGAGTTTTCAGCTTTTTCATTCCTCAATGGAAATAATATTTAGTTTTGTTTCTTTGTTTTGTTATGATTATTCTAGCTTATGCCATTATGTTTGTTTGCAAGTTTTTAGTAGTTTGTTAGTAGTTATTTCACCTTTAAATAAGGGAAATCTAAGTCCTGTAAGATATTTTATGGAATGTATAAGATTCTTATTATAAAATTCTTTACTAAATCCTAAGTTGGTAAATCCTGGTTGCCAAACAGCCCCTAAGCTTTTATTTTCTTCTTCAACAAATTTAGACATCTTTCCCTCTCCTCGGAAATAACTGCAAACCATTTTTCCCTGTTTGCTTCTCAAATTAAAACCCTAAGAAGTGTAGTTTAATAGTTTTACAGAAAAAAAAAAAAAGTGAGCTTCGTCAAATTTACAGTAAAAAACTGGGAAGTGATGCATAACAGCTTCTAGTCAATTCGGTTTAATGCCTATGTTCCAAAACGGATATAAGAACAAATACCAGTGGCTGCTTACTAAATAATTAATTAACTGCATATAGGCACTAATGATAGTTGAGTGATTAAAGTCCAGCACTAATTCTGGAGGCGTGCTGGTCCGAATCTATTTTCCCATTTAAGGCTAATATCTCATTTTAATTGTGACTAACAGCTAACAATTCCCTTAACAATGTGATTAAAAGCCGTCTCTCTCCGTAGCTCTTTATTCTAATAATAAAGAGAATTTCATTTTTTTTTTAAATTGGGCCACTTGGGAAAGCATGGGTCCGCCCCTTATTTAATCTTAGGCGTTAAAAATAGAAAATGATAATTTGAATAAATCGATTGTACCTTGACAATTGTCATGACATGATTTATGCAGAGAATTCATATCTTTGCTTCTACAATTCTAGCCTTTGTCAATGGCTATGTATGCGATGCAGGATGGAATTAGTATTTGTCCATTTATTGGGTGATTGGGGCATTCTTTTGGCTTATATTTGTCCTTCGATCAAGCATGAGTGAAGTTCTAGGACACCGATCAATGGGTTGTCACAGAGCAGGGAAATAAGTTGGGGGGTTTCTTTCGTCTTGTTATCAGCGTGAGGTCTTGCTTTACGCGTACACCCAAACAAAATCATCTAGGCCGGGCATGACTGATTCACCTAAGTTGTTGGAGTATGACGAACTCGTTGGTAAACTCGTTCAGGAATGAACATGAATGAAGACTATGCTCGCTCGTTGATTTTTCACCTTCGTGGCTTCAATCTTCAAGGACAGTTGTTTGACAAGGAAGAGGGAGCCGGGAGGGGAGAGCTGCTTGCGATTTAGGAATTCACGCATGAATAGGATCGGCTAGGGAAAAAGGGAAGAATATGAGATTTAGTGGGTGATGCGGATCATCGTTGCTTGGCGTCTTCTGGAAGAGCCACTTACCTTCAATACACACCAATTCTTTTATAGTGTTGAAGCTCCACTATCTTACTGCTATATTTAGTATCTTAATACTTTTTATACCTTTTACTTGTTTAGCTTTTATAAGTATAGCTGAAAGGAAGTAGCATATACTCAACGGAACCCTGTAGAGAGGCATCTTCTTGGTTTTATTATCAATACAAAAATACATTTTCTGGTTTCGTTTCTTGTTTTTCCTCTGTTTCTCCTTCTTGCAGGTTTGTCTACACCATAAATTGGTATCAGAGCTAAAATCCAAGATGGCGGAGGGAAGCAAAAGGGTGGCCACCGGTGAAGAAGAACACAGCCTTGAAGCCCTATGGGCGGAGCACGCCAGTTTGGCGAGACAAATCGAAGCTCTCTCAGTAGATTTCAATCGTTTTTTTGGTGAGATTCGGCGTGAGCTACGACAGATTAACGCCCGTCTGGATAGGAACCAAACCGCCTGGACAGAGCTACCGGCAACCATACTGGCAGCGACGACAAGACATGGGTTCAGAGCAGATAGAGAGCGCGAACGACTGATTCAAGACACATCGGGTTCTGAAGGAGAGCTGGATCGATTCAATGCTCTGGAAGTGTCGGATTCAGACAATGAGACGGGAGTAATTGGCAGGTGACGTCCGACTGAGCGAGATTGACATCACGGTGACTTTCGAGTCAAATTAGATATACCGTTCTTTGATGGAAAACTTCATATTGAAGATTATTTGGATTGGGAGAGGGCTATTGAAACATTTTTTTAGTACATGGAGATTGATCCAGAAAAACAAGTATGGTATGTGGCATGCAGGCAAAAGGGTGGCGCTAGTGCGTGGTGGTAACAAGTTATCCAGTCTCGGAGGCCAGAAGGCAAGGGAGTAGTTCGGAGTTGGTTTAGAATGAAGCAATTGTTACGGGGCCATTTTTTGCCAATTGATCACGAGCAAATGTTATATGTGCAATATCAACACTGCTCTCAGGGCTTCAGGATTGTGAATGACTACACAGAGGAGTTTTATAGGCTCAATGCTCGGAATAATTTGAACGAATTAGCTAATCAAATTATAACAAGATATATTGGGGGCTTGAAAGATGCAATCCAAGATAAGCTAGAACTAAATGCGATCTGGTCACTCTCGCAAGCAATTAGTTATGCTCTTAAAGCCGAAATGCAACTGATCCGTTACAAACACAGCAGATCGAGCCGGCGTGGATTTGAGATTTCCACTGAAAACAACAAACAGCCATCTCAAGCTGCGGCCAACTCTTCCAAACTGCTGACCACGCCACCTTCAGGCTTCAGCAAGTCAACCCACTATTGTTGGCCAAAGGGTAAATGAACAAAAGACGTATCCGAAGGGAAAGTTACCACTGAAGGAAATCCCTATGCCAAGCCTTCTAAAATTAAATGCTTTAGATGTTTCCAGTTTGGACATAAATCCAATGAATGTCCGACCCGTCCTCAATTACAAATGGTGGATGCCGAAGGCGAAGAAGAAGCCGATGCAACTATTGGTGGCCAAGAAGATGAATTATAGGACATTGCAGGAGATAAGGGAGAGCCTTTAATTTGTGTTTTACAAAAACTGTTGATAGCTCCGCAGCAGCTGACTCATTCCCAACGAAATGCCTTGTTTAAAACAAAATGCACCATTCTCGGCAAGGTCTATGATTTGCTATTCGACAGTGGGTGCACATAAAACGTCATCTCCCGTATTGTGGTTCAAGCTTTGTAGCTAAAGACAACAAGGAATCCGACTCCATACAAGATACGTTGGGTAAAATGCGGAATGGAGATCTCAGTGACGGACATGTGCAGAGTAACATTTTCAATTGGGCGACATTATGTAAGTGAAATACTGTGTGATGTAGTGGAGATGGACATTTGTCACTTAATCTTGGGAAGACCGTGGCAGTTCGATGTAGGAGCTATTTATGATGGCCGAACTAATACATACTCCTTTGATTGGAAAGGAAAAAGGCTAAGGTTGCTACCCTACTCGCCGGACCGGGATCTAGCCTAACCAAAACCGAAAACAGCTCTGTTTGCTGTTTCTGGAACAGCATTTATGAATGCTTGGTTAGAGTCATCTTGCATTATGGCATTACTTATACAAGAATCAAGTTCTGTAGCAGAAGTGGATTCCTTGCCAAATGAAATTAGCTCATTACTTAAGCAATATGAAGATGTTTGCCCAACAGACCTACCAGCCGAGCTACCCCCAATGCGAACTATCCAGCATCAAATTGAGCTGACACCTGGAGCTTCGCTTCCTGATTTACCTCATTACAAGATGAGCCCCAATGAGCATAAGATATTTCAACAAATTATAGATGAACTAATGGAAAAGCAACTAATCCAACCAAGTTTGAGCCCTTGCGCCTTACCAGCATTATTGGTGCCCAAAAAAGATGGTAGCTGGAGAATGTGTATGGATAGCAGGTCCATAAATAAAATTATAGTAAAATTCCAATTTCTTATGTCGTGGATGGAGGACATGCTGAACAAGCTTGCCGGAGCTAATATCTTTTCTAAATTAGACTTGCGCAGTGGATATCACCAAATAAGGATACGTCCCGGAGACGAGTGGAAGACGGCTTTCAAGACTCGTCATCGATTGTATGAGTGAAAAGTCATGCCGTTTGGATTATGCAATGCGCAAGTAACTTTCATGCGACTGTTGAATGAAGTGTTAAAACCATTTCTTAATAAGTGTTGTGTTGTGTATTTTGATGACATACTAGTGTATAGCACCACCGAGGATGAGCACCTACAACACCTGGCAAATCTATTTGAAACATTGAGACAGAACAAGCTTTTCCTGAACACTCACAAATGTGTATTTGCAACAAAGCAAGTCTCGTTCCTCGACGGCCGGAGTTAGTGTAGATCCAAAAAAGGTAGCTGCTATAGTTGAATGGTTGATGCCCAAATCTCTGTTTGACATTCGTAGTTTTCACGGGCTGGCTAATTTTTACAAACGCTTCATTAAAAGTTTTAGTATTATTATGGCTCCCATCTCAGATATATTAAAATTAGCCAAATTCACCTGGTTCGTTTAGCAGTAGAAGAGTTTTGAAGCTACCAAGGTCGCATTATCCACAGCTCCCGTTTTGGCTTTACCGGACTTTGATAAACTGTTTACAGTGGATATAGATGCCTCAACCGTGGGGATCGGCGGGATCGGCGCCGTCTTGTCTCAAGATACCAAACCTGTGGAATTTTTTAGCGAGAAATTGTGCTCCAGACAGAGGTGGATTGTATATGAGCAGGAACTTTATGATGTTATTTGAGCATTAAAACAATGGGAGCATTATTTGTTACATCAGGATTTTGTTCTTTGTAGTGATCACAAAGCTCTCTAATATATCAATGCACAAAAGAACATAAATAGAATGCATGCTCGTTGGATCATATTTTTACAGTAATTCACTTTTGTGTTAAAACATAAAAGTGACACAAAATCGTGTTGCCGACGCCTTGAGCCGCCGGGCTGCTCTCATTACTCAATTGCAAATTGAATTCTCTGGACTAGAATGTCTATAGGATTTATACCATGAGGATGAATACTTCCAAGACTATTGGACCAAGTGCTTAAACCAAGAACAAGTGGCTGACTACTCTATTAGGCATGGCTACTTATTTAAAGGAAATCTTCTTTGTATTCCTAACTCTTCCTGGAGGCAACAGATTATCAAAGAATCTCATGCAGGCGGACTGGTATGCCACCTTGGCAGAGATAACACTATTAACCAGCTACAACAGAGGTTTTATTGGCCCCATCTAAGAAGAGATGTCACCAAATTTGTGGAAAGATGCTCCATTTGTCAAATGTACAAAGTAACAGGACAAAACTCTGGATTGTATCAGCCATTACCTGTTTCGAAAACGATCTGGGAGGATTTAAGCTTGGATTTTATATTGGGATTACCTCGGACGCAATGTGGTAATGATTCTATAATGGTAGTTGTGGATCGATTTTCTAAAATGACACATTTTGTTGCCTGCAAGAAGACGTTCGATGCCCTCAATATTGCAAAACTTTTTTTGAAGTTGTTTGTTTGCACGGTATTCCTAGAAGCCTTACTTCGGATCGTGATGTCAAATTCATTAGCCATTTATGGAGGGAACTTTGGAAACGCTTACACACTCAAATTCAATTGAGCTTATCCTATCACCCTCAAACCGACGGGCAAACGGAAGTAGTCAACCGAACACTTGGTAATCTACTTCGTTGCCTAAGTTCAAGACCACCCGAAGAGCTGGGATGACATTCTCGGGCAGACGGAATTCGCTTTCAACTCGATGCCAAATCGTTCGACCGGTATGTGCCCTTTTAGTATTGTCTACACTAAAATGCCAAGCACTGTGCTTGATGTTGCAGTGCTCCCAAAATGCAAAACAAAGCTGCATCCCAACTAGCCGACCATTATACGGAGTTCTTATCTGATATTAGAGCAAAACTATTGCAGTCCAATGCAATACAAAGCAGCAGCAGACAAACACCGGCGGGAGAAGCTATTCAAACCGGGTGATTTAGTTCTTGTTCAAATGCGCAAGGAGCGCCTACCTACCGGCAGCTACTCCATGTTAAGCAAAAGGAAATGGGGTCCTTTTCCAATTACTAAAAAGATCAATGACAATGCTTATGTTGTTGATCTACTAGCTGAGTTTAATACCTCTCACACATTTAATGTGAATGATCTCTATACTTACATACCCCCTGATGATAGCACCACTCACATTGATTCAACTGATCCAGAACTTTTTTCACGGTGGGGGGCGTATGATGCAGAGCATCGTTGCTTAGCGTCTTCTGGAAGAGCAACTTACCTTCAATACGCACCAATTCTTTTATAGTGTTGAAGCTCCACTATCTTATTGCTATATTTAGTATCTTAATACTTTTCATACCTTTTACTTGTTTAGCTTTTATATGTATAGCTGAAAGGAAGTAGCTTATACTCAACGGAACACTGTAGAGAGGCATCTTCTTGGTTTTATTATCAGTACAGAAATATGTTTTCTGGTTTCGTTTCTTGTTTTTCCTCTGTTTCTCCTTCTTGCAGGTTCGTCTACACCAGTGGGGCAAATTACTAAAGTAGGTGCGGGGATATTTTAATAATTTTCACTTCTACACCTCATATTCTACCTTTTGTCGACAAATTTCTCATTTTATATGAAAAAAAAAAAGATAACGATGATTGATAGCATGCAGTTAGCCAACAAAAGTATATCTAATACATTCAATTAATTTAGTTCAAGTTGTAATGATTTACTTTGGAATATTTGCAAATATTATTTCATAATTTTATTTATCTAAATTCTGCATGTATACCGGAATATGAATCATCCAAATGTTATCTATAGCATTTTAATTTGGATCTGAAAGCTCCTTTCAGCTTTTCAGCCTCGTATCATTTCTTACTCTTTAACTGCGCCAAAAAAGGCTTGGAAGACGGTGCAAGGAACTGGAAGCATGGAATCAACCTAAACCTGCTTGACGTTGATATATAATCTACTTTGAAGACCAATGAATTTCCATTACAGCCTTTTAACGTAAAATGTTTATTTCGGCTTTGTTTGGCTTCGTGTGGGACGGCTTTTTTTATTGCTTTTTAAAACGAAATTTTAATAGAAATAATAAAGTATTCACGTAATCCTTTTGAAGCCTTCCATTTAATTATTTATAATATAATTATCTTTCATTAATTATTAACTATTTTATTACAGCATTTCCATACCAGCTAGAGTATTCATTCAACTCCAATCATGTAATGCTCGGTATGCTTTGTCGACTATGAAGATGAGGAGGAAGGGGAGGATAAGGTATATTAAGGCTTTTACCGGATTGTGGCCATTTATTTCATGTCATGTGGGTGGATCAATGGTTGCAATAACCTCCAACTTGTTCGATGTGTCGGTCATTGGTGATGAATGGTGCCGTGCCGATGCCTTTAGTTGGATCGAGTACAAACCTTGGAAGCCTAAGCTCCTTTGGCTGCTGGTATCAAGTTTGCACTTCAATCTGTTCTTGAGTTTGTATAAAGAGCTTACTTGTGCAGAGCAGACGGTAAATTTTAAGAAATCATCAACCTCTCAAGTCTCACCTACCAACATCTATAAAGGGAAATTTTTGAAAAAAATAAATAAATGAGGCTTTTAATGGAGTGCGGACATTTATTTCATGCCATATGCCATATGTTTGGCAAAATCCAACTTATCCAATTTGTCGATCGTCGGTATTAAAAATTCTCTAGTTCTACTAGATCAATTTCTTCCACCAAAATTATCCTTATTTCTTGCGGTACTAGAAATTCTATGAAGTTATCGTTTTGTTTGAATGATTTTGTACTAATACAAATATGACTATATAAAGGCAAATGAAAAAAATAATGATGGAAATGCAATAAAATAGAATATACTCAATAATGAAGATATATTACATGAGTAAATATGATAAATTTTTTACTATAAATATTATATGACAATCAATAATTCTAATTACTTTCTATTTTGTCAAGTATTAAAAAAGAAAGTTTATTGTCAATGCTAATGTTTATGAAAGATAAACTATGCTAATATTTTACCTTTATTGTTTAATATTAGGTTTTGTTTGGGAGGATTTTTTTTTATTGCTTCTTAAAATATAACTTTAGGATAATTGATTCTTAAAATAGTTTTAGTACAAAAATAAAAAAAATTTTACTATTGATTCTTAAAACGGAATTTGAGTAAAAAATTCGTTTTAAAAGCAATAACAATTCGTACCAATTGAAGCCATAATCTTTAATTTTAACTCTTAAACTTTCTCAATTGAAATATGAGACATGAATATGTAACTACAAAGAGAAAGAAAGTAAATCATAGCAAAAGATAAATTATGATATAATATGATGCAACATTCTAGGGAAAATTATTAGGTTCGGAAACCAAACGTAGAGATACGTTCGGACTCCAATAAAATATTTACACGTATGTGGAGTGTACACGTGGATACTTTATAAATTAAATGTGTCCGCGTAATTTTAAATCAAGCACATTAAAAGCGCAGGTAAAACACACGTAAAGTGCATGTAAAGCACAGTCAAAGCGTAATCAAAGCGCAGTTGAAAAGCATAGTCAAAGCGGTCAAAGTGCAGTCAAAGCACAGCCCGCGTGTAAATTTTAATTGGATATCCAAACCTATTTCTAGGTCCGATGTCCGGACCTAATAATTTTCCACACTCTGGACCTGGCCTCTTTGCCAAAGCCATGTGTCAGGATCCACAGATGGCCTCAACCAAATGCTGCTCAATATACCTTGACGACTGATGATGAGAGATATGAGGATAATCCATTGAGGCTTTTACCAGATTGTGGGTATGTATTTCATGCTATATGTGTGGATCAATAGCGGCGACAACATCCAACTTCTCCGATGTGTCAATTGTGAATGATGCTTGGATGAGATTCCGCTTGAAATTGAACAACTACTATTCTACTATATCATATTTAATCTCTAATTTTAGCTCTTAAACATTATCTATCCGCTGAAATATGAGAGATGAATATGTAACTTCAAAGAGAAAGAAAACATATCATAGTAGAAGATAAAGTATGATATATTTTCACATATTTTTCATCATATGTTGAGAATTTGATGAACAATCACAAATATTTTTACTTATAAAATTTATTTTTTAGCAATATTAGTTGATATTTAAATCAATATTCTCCAATATGCATACTAAATTCGCTGTTGGAACTTAGTCAATTATGCAAAGCTTGGTAATTAATTAAGCCATAATTAGAAGCTAAAGATAAATTAATTAGATTTTGTGCTTCACTTGCCCATTATACTTTCAATAAAGTTGACAAGATGGAACCTTACTTAAAATAAAGAACCAGATAACATCATGCCCCTACTTCAATCTTAGAAAAATATAGCAAAATCCATCATCATCTTTCCTATTTTCACTCTGAAATAGATAATGACTGTAGAAGATCATCCGATTGTTGATGCTTTACCTTCACTAATTGACAGGCCTCATATTTTTAAATAAACTCCACTTTGTCTTTTAATCCAAGCACTAAAATATACAATTCAAATATTCGTACACCTTGATACTTTGTAGATGAATAATATAACCTAAATAGTGAGCCTAATGCAGAATCTCATATTTCAAATCTTTAAAAAGAGGAACCCACAGTCTATCCTTGTAAAAAATAATGTCATAATCTAAAACTAGTAATTCAGATTTCTTACTATATATGTTCAAGTCAATCAACTTTGGATACTATGTATCTGGCTTATATGATTCATGAATCTTTTCTTGTAAAGAAGGCTGAATGATCATTTGAGCCAATATACTATAATCCCAATGAGTAGAAAAAATCACCTCCAACTGTAATCGCTCCATATCTCATATTAAATACTCTCAGAAGTGAGTTGTATATAAGATAATTCAAAAGATTTATTGCTCAGAGCGTCTACCACCACATTAGTCTTATCAGGCGGATACTAAATATTCATATTATAATCTTTGATAAACTCAAGCCATTCCTTCACCTCAGGTTTAATTAGATCCTCCTGAGTGAATATATATTTCAAACTCTAATAATCAGTGAAAATCTCACACCTAACATCATAAAAATATTGTCTCTAGGCCTTCAAAGTAAAAACTGCAGTAGAAAGTTCCAAATCATGTGCCAGATAATTTCTCTCATGTGATTTCATTTATTTGGAAGCATAAGTTAAAACTCGACAGTGTTCATTAGAACGCACCCAAACCTCTAAGTGAAACATCACTATATACATGAAAGCCTTATGTACCAGAAGAAAGAGCCAAAACTAGAGAAAAAGCTAAACAATCATTCAATCTTTGAAAACTTGCCTTACACTCTAGTGTCTATGCAAAAGCTACTAACTTATGAGTCTATCTCACTAGAGATATATAAATATGAGAAAATTATTTCACAAATTTCTTATAATATCTTGTTATGCCTAAGAAACTACATACCTCAAACATAGCAGTAGGCATCGATCAATCAGTGACTACATGAACTTTTTGAGGATCTATAAAAATAATAGCACTACTCATGAAATTTTTTTTGGCATATAATTGCTGATGCCTTAAAGTCTCCAAAATAATCCTTAAATGCTTGACATGATCTTCATTAGAAGTAAAATATACATAAATATCATCGATTAAAAATTCTCTGAACACATTATTCATTAGATCCATAAAGATAGCTGGAGTAGCAATCATCTTAAATGGCATAACCAAAAACTCATAGTGTTTATACCTCATACTAAAATCTATCTTCATCATATCAACCTGTGTCACCTTCACCTGATAGTATCCAGAATGCAAACCAATCTTAAAAAATATAGAAGATCCAACAAGCTAATCAAATAGATCATTGATCCATGATAGAGGATATTTATTCTTGATAGTGACTTTTGTTCAACTAACTGTAATAAATACATATATGCTTCAAACTATCCTTTTTCTTCACAAACAAAATAAGTACTCCCCCACGGAGACACACTAAGATAAACAAATCCACTATTAAATAACTCTTGAAGCTGAACCTTCAACTCCTGAAGCCTCTTAAGTGTCATTCTATATGGAGCTTTAAAATTTTGAGTTGTACCATACAAAATTCAATGTTTATATCAGGAGGCAAACTGACTAACTCCTCAGGAAACACGTCTGAAAAATTTTGTACTATCAAAACATCATAAAGAAAGATAGAATCAATAATCATATCCTAGACTAATGCCAAAAATATCATATAAACCATCTTCCAAAATCAATTTACTTCCATAGTAGAAATCAAACAAGACAAAACATCTCTAACTCTCTGAAAAACATAAATCTCACAACTAAAAAATAACTTCAAGCAATTAATTTGAGCCTCATACTAAGTCAACCAGTCCATATCCAAAATAACATTAAATTGCAGAAATGAGTAATAAAATAAAACTATACCTCCACTTTATATCAAAAATCACAAGAACACATAAATAAATCTTACTAGTTATCATACCATCTCTAATCAATATGGTAATAAAAAAGACAATACAAAAATTTGAAGATAAGTTTAGTGAAATGAAGAAATGCTCAAAAATAAATGAATGGATGGCTCTATAATTGAATAAAATATGATATGAATCCTTATAAATGTAAGTTGTACTGGTAACCACATCTGGAGCATCATGAGCCTCATGTTGAGTCAAGCTATACACATGTGGTTGAATTAGATTTGGTGTAACAATACTACTAGACTCTCTCTGACCATTGTCAAAAGGTTTACCTATTACTTAACTAAAACCATTTCTCATACCCGTAGCACTCTAAACAAATGTATAAAGTGGAACTATCCTCGGCTTCACTGTTGGTCTAACAGAACTCTCAAATCTTTGCTCAAGTCGTCAGCCAAATCCTACATGTAGACACTCTGTCATCCTATATCCAACATATCCATATCTAAAATACTAGCTAGTCATCTTGTATCACTAATCAAAGTGTCGTCTGCCATAACTCTAGCACATAAGTGCCCCACAAACTAAATGTTAAAAACTAGCAACACTGCCCCTACTCAAAGCTTCTATATATACAAATTATCCACTGTTAGAAGTCTCACCACTAAACCTCTTCCTACTAGTAGTCCATCGCTACTAAGTAGCCGTCATATTGTTCTCTATCAGACGAGCTCTCTCCAAAAGCTCAAAAAATCAGAAATATGAAATAACACTAGAGGCTATCTCAAAGTCCTCTAAGAAACATGTAGTACTTCTCAACGGGAGTGTCAATCAATTATGAAGCATATATAGCCAAAATGGTGAACTCTGGCTTGTATGCATCATAGTCTTGCTATTTTAAACCAATCTTAAAAAAGTCTCATGCATCTGCTATCTTCCTGAAGGTGATACAAACCAGGATCTAAACTTATTTGAGAACTCCCCCCAACTAATCATAGAATTTAATCTCCCCTAAATTTTTTCCTCTTACTGGCCATCCACCTGCGCTTATCCTCCTTATATAACATAAAGATTGCTAATGATACATCCCTCTCAGGAGGATATTGCATATCTTTACATGTCTTCTCCAGCCTCCAACCAGTCCTATATTGCCTTGGGCTCAATAGCACCCTCGAACCTCCGAGGCTTCAATCATAGAAATATTTGTAGATGTTTATATACCTCATTAGATCTTATATCAGGAACCTTTATATGCGTCTTACCCATCATTTGAGCTATCAGACCAGTAAAACACACATTAAAATTAACTACCGGAGTTGTACTATGTACAAGAGCTACCTGACTTGTACTCCATCAATCAATTATATCTAGATCTGGCGAATCCATAATCACAAAGAATATATAATTAACATATATGCACATGAAACAAATAATAATAAACATCCATATATACTTAAAATTACCCCACTTGACTTACAAATAAATTTCTAAAGCTCTGTTTTATAATTCATTCCAAAACTATTGCTTTAATACTATAAAAATTTATCACAACCCAATCCAACCAGTTCATATCCTATCGTATTGAGCTGTGACAAGTAAATCCCAAGATATAGGTTTGGAATGATTTAGATTTCTTTCAATATTTATTTTAAATAAATTACAAATTAAAGAGCTACTAAAATATTCAAAGTAGTAGTATAAGAAAACTCATCAACCAGGTTTCTTTTAATTCATAAAAATATATAAATTGTAGTACATTGATATAAATAGAAGCTACAAAATTGAATAATAAACTAGTCATGATTATACAAAAATTAAATTAGAGACATACCTATAAATTTAGATCTGATCCTAAATTGTTAATAAAAAAGCTCATTCCCTTTCCCACATCATAAAAATTAGAAACACAACTACATTGGGTTACAACAGCTTAGCAGGCCACACAAATCGATCTAAAATTTTAAAATTTTTTATTAACCAAAATTTTAATATTTAAAAATAATTAAATGTAGTATAATAAATAATTTGAGCACTTTATCTATTATAACAGTATAATTTGATCATATATGCACATTTTTCATCATATTATAGTAGTTAAAGTGTAATTGAGCATGTACAAGAATTGCACAGTTTTTTATAATGGTAGGCAATAGAAATTCCTACTAAGCAAAAATGCACATTTTCAATAAATAATCAAATTATCAATGTTATTTTAGTTGATTTTTATGAATTATTCACAAAAATATACGCTATTTTAAGACTTTAATTGAATTATAATATTATTTTTCGGCATCCAAATAACTTTCTATTCAATAAAAATTACATAAATTCTAAAACCCCGGTTGTAAAATTTTTAAAAAATATTCAAAATATTCATAATCTTAATCTCTATAATATGTAAAAGTTACAGGGTGAAATATTTACTCATGCAAAAATTTTCCCATTTTTTAGTAACAAAAATAAAATTTTAATAAAAAAATTCTATAAAAATTACATATTTTTAAAATTTATGATAAATATATTGTGAACTTCCTTGAGACAAACAAATTTAAATTTTCTAACTAGATTTACATGTAAAAATGGCATTAAGACCTCCAAAACCAAACTTTTTCTTTATCTCATATCTTTTTCTCTTTTTTCCCCTTAGATGTTCTCATGCAAAGCTTTTATTAAATTATATAATAGTGGATTAGGATATTATAATAAAATATTAAATAATTATTTTAATTATTTAATTTTAAACATAAAATTCATCTAAATTCTTTTATATCCTCAAATATGAAAATCTAAATTTTTTACAAAAATATTCATAAATTAGCTAAACATGTCCAAAATCCTCTAGTAAAATAAATTAACAAACATACACATAACAGTCCCAACTTCTCTTTTTTACTGATAAGAGCTAATTTCTTAAAGAAATATACTAGCGTCCAAAAAATATGAAAAAAAATTAGTGAAACTAAAATATAACAATATTTAAGCTATGATAAATATAGTATGTGATTTGAACTTATAATAACTCATACATAATTTTTTTATTGTTATAAGTAAAAATAACTCTTTTTAAAAAAAAAATTAAGGATTGTCACATTCTACCTACCTTAAAAAAATCATCATCGACATTTTTAGACCAAAGTAAGTCAGATTAAAATTTAGCCATTGTTTATAAACTGCTTTGAAATTTAATTAACAATAGTTGTCTAGTATCCCTTTATTTAATTTATTTTTAAAGAAGACATTAGAACATTCAGATTACAAAATTCATCAAAAAAAGAACTTAAAGATTGTTATATAATATGCAATGAATAATACATCTAGTTGAAATGAAATAAGAAAATTGGAACATAGCCATTACAACAACCATATGCATTAGGAACCACACCACCCAAACTGATTATATACTATCAATTTGGATGATGAAACCAAATGCAATTCATAAATGTTGCAAAATCTTAAATATGGAAAGCAATTCTAAAAGATTGATATGAAAATAAGTCTTAAATAAAAAGATAATCATTCAAGCAACATTGATCATCATAAACTATAAATAAATTAAAAAGGATTATTTTATTGAAATTGTCCTTGTTTAATTTTCTACATTTTTTAATTTTCTTTTATCTTTGTTGCTTTATATTTGTCAGCTTGTTAAAGTTCTTTCTATTTTCCTGGAGAATCAAATTTATTTTTATTAATCATATTATAATTTGTTATATTCTTTTTTCAGCGGTATATCAAGGCATTAAAAGAAATGACCTACTTTGATCCAAGCTATGTCACAGCCATGGCAACTGTCGTCCTCTTCCTTATCATTTTCATCGGCGTCAATTTATACTTGTTTTTCCGTCGTTCCACCGCTCCCCCTATGCTTGAGCTCACACTCGGGACCTGGTCTAACTATGCAGAAGCCATGCGTCAGGATCCGCGGGCAGCCTCCAGTGACTGCTGCTCAATTTGCCTTTCTGACTATGATGACGAGGAGGGGGAGGATGATCCAGTGAGGCTTCTACCTGATTGTGGGCATGTATTTCATGTTAGATGTGTGGATACATGGCTACAACAACATCGAACTTGTCCGGTGTGTCGGTCATCAGTGATGCACGGATGAGATTATGCTTGAAATTGGACAACTATTATTCTACTATGTATTTGACTCTCTTTGTGACTCTTTGGCCTTGTTTAATATGGTTGTTGTTGATGTATAAATTTGTTTAAAAGCATTTGTATAGAAAATAACATTTTAAAAAATGGTGTATGAATATTGGAGTTTAATCTTATTTGTTGAATGAAAACAAAGTATTGCTGCATATAAATCAAATGTGAAGTCTATTTAGTAAATTAGTAAAATGAATGTGCTTGATCCAAATACTGCATTGGAAATGGTAATCACCCCCGGATTGTGCTTAATTGTCATGCTGGTGTTTACTTGAATCGTATTCCAGCTTCATCTTCTTGTTCAGATCAACATTAATGATAGAATTCCATTCACTGGAATCTAGAAAAAACTGTTTCTGAAAGAGAACCATTAGCAAAATAAATCTCACTGGATTTGAGTGTTCTCTCTTTCAGCTGTTGAGATTTAGGAATATTGATTTAAATCTCAACTAATATTGTTATAAAAGTAATTTTATAGTTAGAAATGCTTCTGATTGTCCTTCATATTCTCAACATATGATGAAAATTATGTGAAAGTATATCATGCTTAATCTCTAATTTTAACTCTTAAACTTTCTCAATCCCTTGAAATATGGTAGATGAATATGTAAACACAAAGAGAAAGAAAACAAATAATAGCAGAAGATAAAGTATGATGCCACGCTCGGGACCTGGCCTAACTATGGAGCAGCCATGCGTAGTTAGACTCTAAGGTTTGGCTCAGATTTGGATCGATAAATGTTCGTGAGTAGAACTCAATAAGCTAATAAGTTAAGCTTGAGCAAACCCTGATGACTAGACTAATGAGCACCTAAGCTAATTTGTTTAAAAAATATCAATATAAAATATACTTAAAATAAATTAGCAGTCAGTATGCACTTGCAATTTGTTTTTTTTTTTTTTAATTTCTCTAAATTATTTTATTTGCCCCATCTTTCTGTAATCATATAATCAGGCTTGCATTATGCGGCATACAATTTCACCATTGTAGGTACATTCCTATATTCATTAATGATAGTCTGCCTTGCAAAATTAATTTTACAATTTTATAATTTATCTTTAAAAAATTTATATTAATGTTTTGTGTTAATTTTTTTTTCAAAACTAATTCTAGAAGCTCTTTTTATGACTAATTAGGTGGTCAAAATAAATAGGTGCATAAAGCTACAGGTAAATTAGGAAGAAGGAATAAGCAATTTGATGATCATCATAAGAAGAGTATGTATAAGCTCCAAGATTTCATTTTTGACGGCTTTCTTAGGAATTTTTATTGGGTGCGGACACCGGATGTAGCTTTACATTCGGATACCAATTAAATAACAGCATGTAGCAACTGAAGACCCGCCGGCCCAAATCGCCGAGAAGTTGAAATGACACACGTGAGTATCTAACAAAGCGCGTCTTGACTATTCGATGACCCGACCCGAAAATTTAAAAGAAACTGAAAAGAAGCGCGGGCCACTGTCAAAAATTTCAAAATCGAGGCTTTTCAATTTCTCTGGTGCTATTCATCGTCGGATAAAGCGTTAGGGTTCGCTCATCACCTTCTTCAGGGAGAGATTCTGAAGTCATGCCAAAGGTCAGTATTTTATTGCGAGTACCTTTAGTCTTCGGTTGTTTGGGCTTTACTTTGCAAAAAATTTAAAAAAAAAATGTAAAAGAAATGTTTAAGTTAGGGTTTCTTTTAGATCACCAAATGTAAATGTTTATTTAGATGAACTCTGAATATACCGATTCTCAGTACATATTGGTATCAAAACAACGTACCGAGTGTACCGCTCAGTAGCGTTTAGTACTGAGCTGCTGCGCTAGATACCATGCTCAGTCATATTGTAATTATGACTGCTTTGGGGATGTGTAAATTTTTAGACTAGTTATAGGCTTAACAAATATATTTTAGTTTGTGCACCTTTTGTTGGAGTTAACAATCATTGACAGAATGTTCTATTATGGGTGATTTTTTTATCTTAGGAGACAATTAAGTCATCTACTTGGTTATTTATAATTTTTTTTAAGAATTATGGGTAAAAAAAAATCAATAACAACAATAAAGTCAGAGGTTTATTTTATAGTTATTTAAGCATGATTCTGAGGATGAGTTCGAGAGAATTTGGGCTGAAATGATCACAGAAGAGAACCTCCAGAGCCGTGACTTGTTGAAAGAGCTATTAACATATCATAGAAAAAATTATCTAACCAACAACAGATCTTGACTCAAGTATTTGAATTAAAAATTTTCAAAAACAAATGCGAAATCCTTAATTAATTTAAAGATTCGTTCAAATCATATGAAAATTTATTAATTTTCAGTAACTAATTAAAATTAAGCAGAAGATAACTCATGCAGAGAAGATTAATCAATATTTTTAATTTTTTTCTTTTTAAGTTGTTTTAAATTTCCAAATAAAAATAGAGATGAATTAAAGAAGCGATATATATTGATTATTGATTCTATATTATGCTCAACTTAAAACAGAAAGGTAGACTAGCTAGAAACATTTTTGACATGAGGAGCATGCTTTAAAACAAGAGATTGCCCATAGAATGTTGGACAATATATTAGTAGTATCTTTATTAGAATTGTGCCAATATATTTCATTCCAACTATTACAAATAACTGTCTAAAAATTCTTCTATATATCTTCTGTCATAAAATATATTTAATATTGTTTTAAATTTTCTCTAAGAGACTTATTATAAAATAAGCCTTTAGCATTTTCTTGAAAAGATTATTTTAAAGTATGAGCTCTATTTAGACAACAAAAGCCCAAATAACAATTAATAGGCCAAAATTAATTAGTTTTAACTTACAGCAATGTAGGCATGGTTATACTTGAATCACATAAACATTTATGCTATTTTATGATTGAAATCTCTGATTATATTTTAATCAAAGATTAAAATCTGTGTTCAGTACTTATGGATATCTGTATCTTCAGTGATTGATATTTTGATTGGAGCTAGAGTTCACCAAACTCGAGCCACATAAATTGTTTGTTCTTGCAGCGGATTTTTCGATTGGTAAATGTGCAGGAATCAATTTTTTAGTTCTGCTTGAATTGCCAGTGCTAGCTTACTGACACGACATGCTAGCAATTGCTTTTAAAAAATACTGCCTAATCATTAAATATACTCGTTGATCTTTCAAACATGAAGCAAACAAAGAGACGGCCATGCAAGCAATTAATAATCTTCAAATAACACATAAAAACAAAATATATTTAAGTAAATTTAACACAGAAGTACATTACTATAGAACAATAAACAAGCTTCTTGTTAAAATAGCTGACAATACTGTGGTAATATATGCCGAATACAAACAATAAATTGAAGGCAAGAAATTAAGCACCCAATGATCGATCTCTAGCTATTGTTCGTCCAGAACTTGGCCTGAAGTATTTCCACTGTCTTCTGATCAAGCTGGAAAGCCTTCTCTAAAATATAGGGAGAGATAGGTGGCTTTGATCCAAAGACTGTATTGGCAATGGTAACCACCCCCGGATTCTGGCTGCTGAGCCCGGAAATAGACACTGCATTTTTATTTCCAATGTTGAGCTGAAAGTGGATGAGACCTTGTGGAAAGACAAAGACATCTCCCTCATTAAGAACCTTTGTGAAGAGCTTGTTGTCCGGGTTATTGGATGCCACGAAGCCGACAGCAAGAGTGCCCTGTATCACCACAAGTATCTCGCTGGCCCTCGGGTGAGTGTGAGGAGGAATGAGACCTGTTGCGTGCCAGAAAATACGCGGCGGTAGAGTTTGTAAATTCGCGTCCGAGCGTTGTACGTAAGTTTAACACACAAACAGAAAAGAGGGTGAACACCGAGGGTTTTTACGTGGAAAACCCAAAAATGAGAAAAACCACGGGGCCTCGCCCAGTTGCAAATTTCCACTAGTGTTTTCGTAGGTTACAAATGGCGGATTTCGTCCCACAAGTCGGGATTATCCAAATACAACTTGTTTTCTTCCACTAAATTCACAAAGTCCTGCGAATTCCTAGCGTTCCCTGAAAATCCGGCAGAGTTCCGGCGTCTTCAGGCGGCAGGAAGAGCTCCGGCGGCGGTGGTCGAGGAGGTGAGGAATCTCCTATTCCCCTTTCTCCTTCTCCTTCTCTTCTTCTGCGAATTCTTGGCGTTTCCTCCAAATCCGGCAGAGTTCCGGCGTCTTCAGGCGGCAGGAAAAGCTCCGGCGGCGGTGGTCGAGGAGGTGAGGAATCTCCTATTCCTCTTTCTCCTTCTCCTTCTCTTCTTCTTCTCTCTCCTCACTTGAGTCCCTTGGTGTAGAATGAGGGCTCTATTTATAGTTTTTCTGGAGTGGCAGAGCTCGTAAATAGGCGTGAGATCAAGGGCGGATTGGGAGTGATCCGAATGGACGGCCGATATCGAATCCTTCGATCATGCACCGTTCGTTGGACATTTGAAGGCCTTAATGATTTCGGAATTTGATGATATTGGGCTCGTTGGATTCGTCTCGTCGAGCCGTTCGATTCGAGTATAAGCTCGTCAAAATCGGAGACCGTTTGGTAACTCAAATTGCGGTTTGAACCTCCCAACAGCGCTTCGAACCTTTGATTCGAACTCATTTGGGCTCGGATTGGGTTGATCTTGGTGTCGTTGGGTTTGTATTTCCGAGACGCTCAGTTTGACTGTAAGCTCGCTGAAATCGGAGTTCAAATGCTCCCGAAATTAATTTTTGAAGTTTCCAACTATCTTTCGCCTCGAGATTCGTGCCCGATCAAGATAATTTTGCGATGTCGTATCAGTTGCCCCCCTATTTTCGAACGTTGTAGCTTCAGAAGTTCGAAAATATGTGTCACCAATTTTTGAGAATTTTTCCGAGCGAGTCAAAATTATTCTTGTGTGTAGGAGCTCCGAAAGGCTTCGAAAGTGCCAAAATTGAATCCGGAACGTCGAAAAACGGTCCCAGGGACCCCAAAAACGTCAAATTTGGACTTTCGGGGCGGAAAAACGGACCCGAAACGGGCCAGGTGGTCGAACCGACCGGACCGGTCGGCCGTCCGCCGCCGCCGCCGGCGCGGAACTGCGGCCGCGCTTACGCGCTGCGGCCGCGCGCGCGCGCGTGCCGCGCCCACGAGCCCGCGCTCGGGCTCGCCCGCGCCCGCGCTGGGGTGCGCCCGCGCCCGCCGCGGTGTGCCCGCGCCTGCTGGGTGCGCCTGCGCCCGCTGGGTGCGCCCGCGCCTGCTGGGTGCGCCTGCGCCCGCTGGGTGCGCCCGCGCGTGCCACGGCTGGCCAGCCGCGATCCGCGGGTTCTGGCCGCGGATTGCTGGCCTGGCCGCGCGAAAAGGTGCAGCCGGTTGGCTGCGCCGCCAATGTGGGCCCCACATCCGTCCAAAAATTGGTTTTTTGCTATTTTTGGGTCCAAAAAATTCCGAAAAATTCAGAAAAATAGGGGAACTAAAAAATGGCAATAACTTCCCTCCTTTCTCTCCAAAACCTATAAATAGGCCTCCTAGGTCCTTAGGAAACTTGCAACTCCTCCTTCTTTCTCCCTCCGGTTTACTGGCGATAGAAACCTACGAGATTCCTTTCTCCCCCTCCGGTTTACTGGCGATAGAAACCTACGGGATTTCCTTTCTCCCCCTCCGGTTTACTGGCGATAGAAACCTACGGGGTTTCCTTTCTCCCCCTCCGGTTTACTGGCGATAGAAACCTACGGGATTTCCTTTCTCCCCCTCCGGTTTACTGGCGATAGAAACCTACGGGGTTTCCTTTCTCCCCCTCCGGTTTACTAGCGATAGAAACCTACGGGATTTCCTTTCTCCCCCTCCGGTTTACTGGCGATAGAAACCTACGAGATTTCCTTCCTCCCCCTCCGGTTTACTAACGTTTGAGGCTCCCGTTATTTACGAGTTGGAATCTTTTCCTACTCGAATAACGCCCTTCCTTGCGTGCAGAAACCTGCGGGATTTCTTCCTGGTGGATTCTCGCGAAGCAAAAATGGGTGATCCTACTTCTGCTAAAGATGTTTCAGTCGTGGAAGATCGTCCAACTGCATGTCCAGAGGGTTCGAAGAAGACTTCTAAGACGAGAAAAGCCGACGACGTGATTTTCACTATTACAGAAGACTCCTTTATCTCTTTTAGGAAAAAATATCATTTTCCTAACGACTTGGTGATGAAGGTGCCAACAAGATCTGAGCGCGCCTGCTTCCCTCCTCGAGGATATGTTACAGTGTACGAGTTTAGCTTGAAGGCGGGGTTGCGATTCCCGCTGCCGTTTGAACTGGTGGACATTATGGTGGCTTGTGGATTGAATTTGTCTCAATTCTCCTATCGGGCCATGTCGGTGGTGGTGGGCCTGATTGCATTTTTTAGAGAGCATGGAGCGGTGTTATCTGTGGATTGCTTATCCCGGATAGGGCGTATTTATATCGACGCACAGGGTCGAATTTCTTTTAGGTCAAAGTGGTTGGAGGTTCACACTCGGGAACCAGCCAAAGATTGGATCAGCGATTTCTTCTTCGTGCAAAATGATTGGGGTCTCCAAGAGAAGTGGGGAACGTTGAAAGAGTTACCCGCTCCTCTTCATTTAGGAGCGGATGAATTGTTGGGCATGTTAAAGCTTCCTACTACCGAAGCTCTTCGTTACGAGATGCGTTTTCTTAGCAAGTGTTTGGACGAGGAATATTTATTTAAGGTGGGAATATCCACTCACGCAGGGAGGTCAGGTGCGCAGAAACTGAAGATATCCACAAAAGTCTCAGATGCCCCGATAACTCAGTCCAGACGACCCGAGGGTGATGGAGATTCACATACGCCGAAAAAGAAGAAGTCGGGCGAAGTTTTTACGGCCGGCGGGAAGGCCCCTCGTTTTTCTCCGTCAAGAATATACATCCCCGAGGATGTGCTGAAACATAAGTGCATCGGTCGTCGACGGCTCGAAGACTTGGTAAGTTGTCCTTCTTTTTGTTTCTATCATTTTTGGCATTATTTCGAGGACATACTTTTCACTTATCTTCTTCTTGTGCAGTTCCTCGAGGCGAATAAAGTCTTAGATGTCTGGAACGATGAGTTTGTGAAGGTCAAGTACCTCCAGGGAGAATATAAGAAGAAATACGGCAGCAGGGTGAAAGCGATGGAATCTGTGGAGAGTCAGCTTGATGGATGTAGAGCAGAATTGGCGAACAAGATTGCTTCATCTTCTTCTCAGAATGAGCGGATGGATCGTTTGCATATACAGTTAGTGGAGGCAGAGGCAACAAGCAACCAACAACAAAAAAATATACAAGCTCTTGAGACCGAGAATAAGAGACTTCTGAACAAATTGTCGGAGAAGGTAGCTCAATTGTCGCCATCTTCGGCCGTAGAGGAGTTCAAGAGATCTTATGGCTTTAAGATTTTTATCGAGGATCAAGTCCAGGAAGCCCGCGATTATTTTTACGACGTAGAGGTAAAGGCCTTAGAAGAGGAGCTCATGCAGGATGGTTTCATTAAAGGCTTTATGAAAGGCGTTCGTGCCGTGAAACGCAGAAATGGAGGGGACATTGAGGGGTTGACCCCAAGCCAAGCTTCTGGTGATCCTTCTCCAGATTCTGGTGGCGAAGAGTTGGAGAGTGATTTACAAAGGATCTTTGCGTTGGAAGAGGACGACGATGATGACCTTGAGATTCTGTAGAATTGCTTTGATGTTTTCTATGTCGCTTTTGCTTTTGTTGTGATGATGGTTCGTGTGTTTCCATTGTTCACGTTCTGCTGTATTTTTGGATGATGTACTTGATGTTCATGGGTTTATATATATATATAAAAAAAGTCAATTTTCTTCTTTATATACGTTAACTCCTGTGTTGAGGAAGTCTTTCTAATATGCATGAATGTGAGAGATATCCGCTTTGGGATACTCTGACTTATCCGAGGTTGTTAATCAAAGTATTTGCTTGATGATTATAACCTGTGTGGAAGAGGTCGGACTGGATCCCCCTGGGATTAGTCGCTTATTGATTGAGATACTACATATGTTGTGTGTTTCTCGAATCATAAAAGGAAACTCAGAATAGAAGAGACGATGCAATGATAAAGTAAACATCACATTACTGTAACAGCATGATAATTCCCTATTAAACTTAGGGATACAAAAACAAGTGTTCTTCGACAACAACGTACAAAAACCTTAAAGAAAACACAATGCATAGCTACAAAGCAAAACAAGAGTTACAAACGGCATTACACATAACAAATAGCGACACCAATCTTCTACTGGTAGTATTTGCGAAGGTTGTCTACATTCCAAGTTCGGGGAAGCGTCTTTCCATTTGCATCTTTTAACTTGAAGGTTCCAGGCTTGATCATCGCTGCTACTAAATATGGACCTTCCCATAGGGGGGAGAGCTTATTTCGTTGAGGGCCTTTTCCAGCAGCTTCAAGGCTTCGCAGAACTAAATCTCCAATGGAGATAGTCCGAGGCTTTATCCTTCGATTGTAGTGACGAGCGATCCTTTGATGGTATGCAGCGGTCTTAAGCGAGGCTATATCTCTTGCCTCGGGGAGGAGGTCTAGATTAGTCCTGAGTTTTTCTTCATTCTTACTGAAGTCAAATGTCTGAATTCTATCGCTTGGGACCCCTATATCCACTAGTATGACAGCTTCTGTGCCGAAACAGAGGTTAAACGGAGTCTCTCCTGTAGGTGTTCTGGCGGTGGTGCGGTAAGCCCATAAAACATTTGGGAGTTCTTCAACCCATTGCCCCCCGGCCTTCCCTAGGCGTGTTTTCAGCCCTTTCAAAATTGTTCGATTTGTGACTTCCGTTTGCCCATTTGTTTGAGGATGGGCAACAGCTGTGTGGACGAGCTGAATGTGAAAGTCTTTACAAAAAGATGTGAAGATTTTTCCAGTAAATTGAGTCCCATTATCGGTGATGACCTTTGCCGGAATACCGAAGCGACAAACTATATTCTTCCATAAGAATTGTTTGGCGTTTGCTTCAGTGATTTTTGCCAAGGGTTCCGCTTCCACCCATTTTGTGAAATAGTCTACAGCCAGGATGATGAATTTTCGTTGTCCTGTGGCTATAGGGAAGGGCCCCATTATGTCGATTCCCCACTGTGCGAAAGGCCAGGGACTTTGAAGAGATGCAAGTTCTAGAGCTGAAGTATGGGTGAGGTTGGAATGCAATTGGCAGTTCACGCATTTTCGTGTAAACTCCAGTGCGTCCTGTTTCATTGTAGGCCAATAGAACCCCTGCCTCATGATTTTATAGGCCAAAGCTCTTCCTCCCAGGTGCTCGCCACATACTCCGGAATGAACTTCTCGAAGCGCGTAATCAGCTTCTGAAGGTGGGAGACACTTCAGATATGATCCGGTGAAAGCGCGCTTGTATAATTCATCACCAATAATAGTGAAATTCGCTGCTCGTCTACGAAGTCTTGTTGCGGCCATGGGCTCTTCAGGTAGTATCCCATTTTGTAAGAAAGATAAAATGGGATTGATCCAAGACTCCTCTCTCGTTTCGTTGATTGACTGTATAACCCATGGACCTTGAATGCTAGGAAAGTGGATTTCCTCAATATGCTTCCTTTTATGGATGTCTCCTGTCGTTGATGTTGCCAACTTTGAAAGAGCATCTGCTCTCGCGTTTTGCTCTCGGAGAATGTGTATGATCTGATATTCTCCTATTCGGTTTAAAAGCAGTTTTGCAATCTTGCAATATTCGGCTAGTTGTGAATTGTGGATCTCGAATTCCCCCTCTATTTGGGATGCAACTAATTGTGAATCGGTGTGGATTATCAGATTCTGTACTTCACAATCGATTGCTAGTTTTAGTCCAGCAATAAGAGCTTCATATTCCGCCGTGTTATTTGTTGCTGGGAATTTGAGTCGGAGCCCGTACTCAAGAGTAATTTTCTGTGGAGATATTAGCAGAATTCCAGCTCCTGCGTCAGAACTTCCTGATGACCCATCAACATATAACGTCCAGCGCGGAGGGGAAGGCAAAGTATCCAGTTGGATATCAGATGCTGGGACGGTGCATTCAACCACGAAATCTGCAAGTGCTTGAGATTTTATATCGGGTCTAGGCAAGTAGTGAATGTCGAATTCGCTAAGTTCTACGGACCACTTGACGAGCCTACCGGATACTTCCGGTTTCTGCAGAATACTTTTCAGCGGCAGATTTGTGTAAACTCCTATTGAGTGGGCTTGAAAGTAGGGATGTAGTTTCCTGGCAGAATAAATCAACGCCAATGTTGTTTTATCTGCTAAGGGATAACGCCCCTCCGTTTCAGATAGGATTTTACTGACATAATAAACAGGGCGTTGTGTAGCATTTTCTTCCCGTACTAAGACAGAACTGATGGCTTGGGCTGAAACAGCTATGTATAAATACAACTTTTCTCCTGTTGTTGGTTTGGAAAGTAACGGCGGGGAGGCCAAATACTTTCGTAGCTGTTCGAAAGCTTCTTGGCATTCGTCCGTCCACTGAAAACCAGAGTTGCGGGCACCTCTGAGTATTTTGAAGAAAGGGAGATATTTATCTCCTGAACGCGCCAGGAAGCGTGATAATGCTGCAATTCTCCCGTTCAATCTTTGGACTTCTTTGATGTTCTTCGGAGGCACCATATCTCTTAATGCCTGGATCTTTTCAGGATTGGCTTCAATTCCTCTATGGGTTACCATAAAACCCAAAAATTTTCCGGAAGCAACTCCGAAGGCGCATTTGGTGGGGTTGAGTCGCATGTTGTAACGTCTCAGCAGACGGAAGCACTGCTCCAAGTCGGAGATATGTCGAGACTTTTCGAGGCTCTTTACCAACATGTCGTCGACATATACCTCCATGTTATGCCCAATAAGAGTTTTGAAAACTTTATTCATAAGGCGTTGGTAGGTTGCTCCGGCATTCTTGAGCCCGAAGGGCATTACCCGATAACAGTACAGTCCTCTGTCTGTTTGAAATGCTGTTGCTTCCTCGTCGGTTGGGTTCATCTTGATTTGATTGTAGCCAGAGTATGCATCCATGAAACTTAACATTTGATGACCAGAAGTGGTATCGACTAACTGGTCGATACGTGGAAGGGGAAAACTGTCTTTTGGGCAAGCCTTGTTGAGATCAGTATAATCTATGCACATTCTCCATGCGCCGCTCCCTTTTCGAACCAAGATGACGTTTGCCAGCCAGTTAGGATGATGCACTTCTCGTATGAAACCGGCTTTCAAAAGTTTGTCAACCTCTTGCTCGATTGCCTGTTGTCGATCGGGCGCGAAATTTCGCTTCTTCTGGATGATTGGTTTGTTTGCAGGATTGACCTTAAGGGAATGCACGATTACTTCGGAGTCAATTCCGGGCATATCCGCCGGACTCCATGCGAAAATATCCTGATTTTCTCGTAGAAAATCTGTGAATATTTTTTTCTCGTCTTCTGAGAGAAGCGATCCAATTTGTACTGTCTTTTGAGGTTGTTCTTCAGAGATAGATACAGTGGTGAGTTCTTCTACTGGTGAAGCTCTCTGAGGTATGTCCTTGCTCCGGAGATCAAAATCCTCTATGTTTAGAGTATCGGCAGGGTGTGTTCTGACCTGCCTGAGATAGCAGGTTTGTGCTGCTTGCTGATCTCCGCGTACCACACTAATTCCTGTTGGAGTATGGAACTTCAATTTGAGGTGAGGGATAGAGGTGACAATCCCAAAAATTGATTGGAGTGGCCTTCCAAAAATAGCGTTGTAAGCTGATTCAGATTTTACAACAATGAACTGAACAGAGTGTGTGGATTGCCGGGGAAAGTCTCCAAGTACAACGGGGAGACTAATTATCCCTTCTGCTCGTACAGGTCGATTATCGAACCCGTATAAGGGTCCTGCAGCGGGTTGGAGTTTCTCTCTTGTGAGACCCATGTTGAGGAAGGTGGAGTAGAACAAGACGTCCACAGAGCTGCCGTTGTCTACAAGAATTCTCTTAACGTTGTAGCATGGATCACCTATCCCTGCATTTATAACAAGCGGATCTTGGTGAGGGGTTTTTACCCCCTCCAAGTCGGAATCATTAAAAGTGATGGAGTGATCTATACGAGCTTTCTTTAGAGTTGGAGTTTTTTCCACAGCCAAAAAGATTTTATCGGATAGCAGGGGGCCTCCAGCTATTGTCTCAATTTCTCCAACTGCGATTCGGTTGTTTACTGGTGGCCTCTGCTGTCGTTCTTGCCCCCCAGCGGGACGAGTTTCCTCTCGGGGAGGAGGATTCTGAATAAACTGGCGGAGATACCCCTGGCGGATAAGCCTTTCAATCTCCTCCTTCAGTTGTCTGCAAGCTTCGGTAGCGTAACCACGGCTTCGATGGAAATGACAGTATTGATCCTGATTTCTGGTGTTTGGTTTTAAGGGATGTGGCCACTTTACCGTGTCCTGATCTCGAACAGCCATTAGCACATTTGTTCGAGAAGTATTGAGAGTAGTGTATTCTTTCTCTTGTCGAGGTTCCCGTCGGGGCAATGGAGGCCTTGGGGGTAGATTATTCTTTCCTTGCTTGTTTCGTTGCGAGGAAGAATTATCCGTTCCCGGTGCTCCTTTGCGTTTTCCAGTAGATTGCTCGAACTGTTTCCTATGGGCGTTTATAGCCTCATCTGCCGAGATTTGTGCTTCCACCCGGTGAATTAAATCGGCATATGATGGAACGGTGTCGCGCATAAGTGCCGAGTAGAAGGGGCCAGGGCGAAGACCTCCAAGGAAGACTCCCCTTAGAAGTTCAGGATCTACTCCTGGGATTTGTCGAGCTTCGGTGGAGAATCGCTGAAAATACTCCCTTAAAGATTCTCCTTCGCTTTGACGGATTCCCGAGAGGTGGGAGGAATCCTTAGCAATCCTTCGCTTAGCTACAAATTGCTCGACAAAAGCTTTCGCTAATTTCACAAAGGAAGGGATTGTTCCTGATGGAAGCGAGTAGAACCATGTGCGAGCCTGTCCTTTGAGAGTGGCAGGAAAGACTTGGCAGAGGAGAGCATCCGAGGCTCGCTGAATGTGCATAATGGTTCTGTAATGGTCGATATGTTCGTATGGGTCGGATGTCCCATCGTAAGACTCCATGCTGGGCAGCTTAAATCTAGCCGGAATTGGGTGTTGCAGTATGGCCTCAGTTAGAGGTGAAGATTCCTGAAAGTCTCTCTGTCGGAGAATTTGTCTCGTATCTCCTTGAGGGAATTCTTCCCTTACTAATTTTCGTAGTTCATGACGCAGGGTGTCGTGAGGAAGCTCCGCTCCATGTGATTGAGTAGAGTTTTCAGGGAGATCTGGGAGGATGCGATGCTGCCGAATTGAAGGTGGAGGATGTGTAGAGCTTGCCGTATCGGCAAGTTCGTTATCCTGTCGAGACTGAGGAAATCTTCTAAGTGGGGGGAGATGAACTTCCGCTTGAGGATGTCCAAATTGGACATCCTCAACCCGTGGTGGATTTTGGGGGAGGAAGACTTCCTCCCGTCGTGCTAATTCCGGCTGTCGATTCTCCTGGAGGAGTTGAAGAATTTTGTCCTGAGATTCTTCCATTTTCCGAATCCTTTCTTCCAAAGAGGGCCCGGAGGTCCTTTCGCTGGAAGCATTTTGCCCCCCGGGGTGCAAAGATACTGAAGTCGGTCGTCTATGGTTAATAGAAGAGTTTCTGGACTGACGAGAGTTGGAGCGAGAAGCTCCAACTAAACGATTGCTGCGCCTATTCACCATCGTAGCAATACTCGAAGTAGCGGGATAGAGGGTTCCCACAGACGGCGCCAAACTGTTGCGTGCCAGAAAATACGTGGCGGTAGAGTTTGTAAATTCGCGTCCGAGCGTTGTACGTAAGTTTAACACACAAACAGAAAAGAGGGCGAACACCGAGGGTTTTTACGTGGAAAACCCAAAAATGGGAAAAACCACGGGGCCTCGCCCAGTTGCAAATTTCCACTAGTGTTTTCGTAGGTTACAAATGGCGGATTTCGTCCCACAAGTCGGGATTATCCAAATACAACTTGTTTTCTTCCACTAAATTCACAAAGTCCTGCGAATTCCTAGCGTTCCCTGAAAATCCGGCAGAGTTCCGGCGTCTTCAGGCGGCAGGAAGAGCTCCGGCGGCGGTGGTCGAGGAGGTGAGGAATATCCTATTCCCCTTTCTCCTTCTCCTTCTCTTCTTCTGCGAATTCTTGGCGTTTCCTCCAAATCCGGCAGAGTTCCGGCGTCTTCAGGCGGCAGGAAAAGCTCCGGCGGCGGTGGTCGAGGAGGTGAGGAATCTCCTATTCCCCTTTCTCCTTCTCCTTCTCTTCTTCTTCTCTCTCCTCACTTGAGTCCCTTGGTGTAGAATGAGGGCTCTATTTATAGTTTTTCTGGAGTGGCACAGCCCGTAAATAGGCGTGAGATCAAGGGCGGATTGAGAGTGATCCGAATGGACGGCCGATATCGAATCCTTCGATCATGCACCGTTCATTGGACATTTGAAGGTCTTAATGATTTCTGAATTTGATGATATTGGGCTCGTTGGATTCGTCTCGTCGAGCCGTTCGATTCGAGTATAAGCTCGTCAAAATCGGAGACCGTTTGGTAACTCAAATTGCGGTTTGAACCTCCCAACAGCGCTTCGAACCTTTGATTCGAACTCATTTGGGCTCGGATTGGGTTGATCTTGGTGTCGTTGGGTTTGTATTTCCGAGACGCTCAGTTTGACTGTAAGCTCACTGAAATCGGAGTTCATATGCTCCCGAAATTAATTTTTGAAGTTTCCAACTATCTTTCGCCTCGAGATTCGTGCCCGATCAAGATAATTTTGCGATGTCGTATCAAGACCATAAGGCGCAGAGTCTATGCGAGCAAGTGAGATGCCGAGTGTGTTCAATCCTGGGAGTTGCATAACAAAAACAGGCGTCACGTTCGATCCCAACTGGTTTGCTGTGTTGCCGGGTTGGTTTAAGCTCGTGAAGAGGAAGTCGTTCTCGTTCACCAAGTTGGGGTCCTTGCAGACGAACCCATTCACAAATACTGCAAGATCATTATTTATTTACATAAGCATATTCATGTATGTTCTGCATTGCAAATGATGAAATTTTTTTAATAAATGAATGAATGCAAGAGAGATAAATATGTAGATCGTACTGTTTGACGTGTTGTCTGCGACGCAAAAGTCTTGAAGCTGTGTGGGATCAGTAGCTATTGCAAGCGAGGAAGCCAAAGCAAGCAAACCAAGAAAGAGCTGGAGGTCATGAGACATAGCCATTTTCCTTAATTTGTAAATATATGGCTGATCTCTCTCACTTTCTCTCTTATATCAAGCTTTACCTTGCTTGTGGTGAATTTCCTTTAGGGTGTATAGGATTATATATAATGTGCTATCTAGAGAGATAGGCAATGCTTGGAACTTTCATGGGAAGAACAAGTCTTAAATTCACTTCTCTTCATGTTCAAGAGTAGCAAAATGGTCTTCAACTACTTGCAAATTAATCATGATAGTCGGTAATTAATGTCCAAATCAGCTGAGAACTTATGAACGTTTGCATGTTAGGAGGTATTTTTTATTGAAAGCAATTAATGTTTGGTGTTGATTTCCTCTATTGATTTGTTTCTCCATTCAAACTTGTTAAATACTAGCCTTACATACTGCGTACGTAGAAAATTGACCAAAATGCCTATTAATATTTTAGTTTATCGGTTCTGATTGAGAGGTTGGATTATTTGTATTCTCACAATGATTGCTATATCATTGTGAATTGTTGCAGCAATTGCATTATTTGAGCCTAAAGGAAGTATGACCATGCATTTCTTTACACCTTAATTAATAGGCTCGCTCACATCAAAAAACTGCATTGCCAGCTTCTTAATTAATTGGTTCTGCCATAAGAACTTGTTCAAATTTTGAGATCTTACCGTAAGAGTGCTTTCTTATATTGTCTTCTTTGAGCGTACAACAACTCTTTATTATTTGTGATCCTATTCACAACATTCTTGCTTATTCTAATGAGAAGTAAATAAGCTCAGCTTCCCATCTTACTAAGCAGATTAGATACAAACTAATTTTGATTCCAAAGTTATACAATATGACAACCAGGCTCTGATGCCATGTATAAGATATATTGAAGATAAAAAATAATTTCAACGCCCCAAAATTACATGTCAAATCATCGAGAAAATTCTTGGAAGCATACTTGAATCCATTGAAAATGTAGAAATGAGGTTTTGACGTTTTCGATCTTTAACGTTTGAAACGGCTTTCTCCAAGAAAGCAAGAGACATCTTATTTTAATTCAAGATGAAAAATGAGGAAAATGAGAACTTAACTACTTATGCTGGGGGCCATGACCTTATTTATACTTTAGTGCATTTATTTTATTTTAGCTTTTTTTTTTATATAAAATCCGCATAAGGGGCTTATACGTTAATATAATAAAAATATTATAAGTCCTTAATGGATCAATAACCCACTAAAAATACATTATTTGAAATAAAACATGTGAGCCTTTGATCCAATCTAATGCAAAGCACAAATAAATGAAAAGAAAGCAAACAAAGAAGACAAAACCAGAAGGAGAATCACACAAAGGAAGCAATAGGAAGAAGTAACTGCCAACACCTCAGTCCAACCAACACAACAATCCAAACAAAGCAGCCCAGAAGATCAGCAAGAGCTCCCACCAAAAACAGCCACACTAGCCTTGAGGAAGCCTGCAAAAGGAAGAATCAAACCGAACAAAGCCAAAATAATGACCACCAAACTAAGAGAGAATCATCACAGAACACCCCAAGCTCACAAAAGATGAGGAGAGGGGTATAAGAAAATCCATAGAAACAAAACCCAAAACATCTTGCCAAAAACAAACGAGCCAAAAGGCCAACCAACTAGCAGCTTCCAAACCACCACAGAAGCCAATAAAGAAAAGATTTATTTTAGCTCTTCATTAAAATAAAATAATATATTTGATCAATACATAATATTTAATTTCATACAAAATTAAATAAGATGTCACATAAGTCAAATAATAATTTAATTTCTTAAGTATATAATGCTTTTAATTGACTTAATTTTAAATAGCTACTAATATAATGCTTGATATAAATTTTATTAAATAAAAGGTAAGAATTACAGTGACCAGATACAAAAAACAAAAGAAATAAATAGCCAAAGGATCTAAGAAGTCAAAATAAGAAAAGAGGGGGACTCAGGATGGAGGCCCCAAGCAGCAGCTTAGTAGCCAAGCACGGACCATCCATAGGTAGAGAAGTAATCGAATACCAGCCAACCAACCAATGACGAGGTACCCAGGTTGCTAGCCAGCTTAGTCACAGCCTCATCATTGTCCATTCCACCATCAAAAACCACTACAATATTGTTAAGAGCCAAATTTGAAACCAATCAACAATAATAGCCAAAACAAAGCCACCCAACATGCTCCAAAAAGCAGCAACCAGAAACCCAAAAGCAAAAAGTCATAAACGTTATTTCCTTCTTCGCCTATTAGCTCTGCTTCCCCTCTTCCTCCCAAAAGATCGAACAAGGATTTCATCCTCACTCACATAAAAGGTCCTCATCCTCCACACTAGAAGGAGAAGCCTCTAGAGTTAACCAATCAGTAGGATGCAGAACATGTTGTTTTCCACTCATAGCCACATGATCATGCATTTTATCATCATCAACACAGAAATAGGAACATTGACATTAATGTTAGCATTGTTGACCAAGCCAACACCAGCATGATTAACTGAAGTGTCCACTTCCAAATTATCCGAAGAGCAACCAACCTAAGAACCAAAGGACAAATCCTTAAAGGAGCCAGAGGAATCAGATTGCTCAACAGCCATTAAAGATTCAACATTTTTAGTCAAAACGCATGGGGCATTACCCACATCACTTAAAACAGGAAAAGAATTAACTTCACAACCCAACAAACCACCATCACTAGCACATCCCCGAACGCCATGCTCAACAACAGCCATAGCACAATATATATATATATGAGCCGATCGACATATAAAAATTTTCCAAAAGCGGGTGCTATTCAAAGGCAAAGGCAGGTGGCGATGGCTCTAGTGGGCAGGGATGGAGGGGGGGCAATACATGAGGAAACTCACATGCAATGTATCTAGAATTCTTCAAAATCAAACAAATTCAAAATATGTTAAAAATGAATTAAGTCAAAAATTCTAACTACCTCAAAAAAATTACACATAATCCACTTTTCTCATAATCCAACAACTAAGGTTTCGTTTGGGATGGCTTTTTTATTGCTTTCTAAAACGAAGTTTTAGTATAATTTTTTTTTATTTTGTACTAAAACTCCGTTTTAGAAAGCAATGAAAAAGCCGTCCCAAACGAAGCCTAAGGCTTCATTTGGAACAACTTATTTATTATTTTCTAAAGCTGTTTTTAGTACACAAATTTATAGTTCAAAAAAATTTTGTACTAAAAAGATGCTTTAGAATGCATTATAAAAGATGTCCTAAATGAAGTCTAAATTTTAAAATTCTTACATTATAATAATTTATCTATGGATAAATTAGAATTAGAATGCTAATTAAAATTATATAATAATTTATACGGATTTAATAAGCATAGTTTAAACAAAAAAAAAATTAATTACTTCTATCTGTAAAATTAAAGACTAACAGGCACGCATAATCAACATAAATAATCTATCTTTGGATTAATTTTACTTGATTAAGGTTAATTACTTTGTTTGAGGCAAGTGTTTGGACGTTTAATTCTTGGTTTAGGTGAGGTTGTTATTAATCCAACTTTCCTAATATAAAGAGTACAGTTGGTCACTAAAGCCAGAGTATTAATATTAATTAATCAGTAAATACCAATTCAAGACCTCGTGCTGCTTTGAAACTGCTATATAATTAACTACTCAAATAGGATACTGACTTAATTAAAAAATTGGAAAAAAATGTGTAAGTAAATTTCAAATCAAAATAACAAGAACACAATAATTAAATTGTTATAAATTAAATTTTTTTTTATGAAGGATAATTAAAAAGAGATTGCAATTATTAATCACCTGTTAAACTTATTTGTTTAGACAGTGCCTAATTTGAAAATATAGATTAAAGCAGGGATTTTTTTTTCTTTTTACACAGATGTTAGATATAATTAAGAACTAATTAGTACGAATTTTTTAATCTAATTTCTCTTTATTTTCTTATGAGAGCTTGGTATTACAGACTCTACATTAAATGTTTTGTTTGACACGATTTTCTTACTATTTTTAAAGTAGTTTTCTAGCATCAAGTTTTTTAGTTTTTAAGAATCAAATCAAACAATTTTTAATCATACATTTAATCCTTAACTAAATTAAGAAAGGTTAACAGAAAAAAAAAAAAAAAAAAAAAAAAAAAAACTCACTTTGCTGTCATTGAAACTGTGAGAACAAAATCTTCTTGACCTTCATGTTTCTGTAATTGCCATAACAGAATTATTCAATCTATATTAAATCACATGAGATTTTAAATAAAAATTTATGAAGAAAATTTAGTTCAAATAATCTGATTAAATTTTAAATTATGATAAATTTTAAGACTTTTAAATTTAATTAAAATATGTTCTCACAATTTTATTTTTCTAATAGGCAATGGTATGGAAGATTTCTAGATGAATGATTGTTTACTTATTTTTATTGAGAAAGATATATTTAATAGCATTGATAATGAATTGATTGTACACAGTTTCACAATACTGGGGAACCCAAACCCAAGTAGTGGGAGAACCCCTACAAGGCTACAATCCCCCAACGAGCCCAACAAATAGAATTGATCGCTTGCATTTTTCGTCTATCACTTAAGAACAAAGAGAACTAACAAGCTCGCTTGTATTTTTTGACTATCACCTCTGATGACTACCACTAGAAACCACCACCACTATCCCAATGCTTCTACATGTATTTAATGTTGTTATTGGGTTTAAACTTTTAACAGTTCGCTCCTGAATATCTAATTTATGGGAAATAAAATATTTATTCTCAAATAATCTCTTACTCTTCAACTAAGAGGAAATGAGGATCTTTATACTTCCAGTTATATATTGGATTATCTAATTGGGCCAAATCCTTAATTTTTTTACTTTCCGAATTTTCGGCCTCCTACAAATTATTTTATTTAAGTGCTAAATTTTTGATAAAAATTAAGACAAAAAAACACATGATAATAACACAATTTTTCTAACGTGTAACAACTGATTTGATCGTTAATTAATTACTGGCTACCATTACTAATTAACAACTACTTTAAAACCATTTAAACATAACTGAATATGTATCGAGAAGCGGGTAAATTTAAGACTTGCTCTTCCCATGACAGATTCAATGACTTGTAAACTTGGAATTAACTCTATCTCGAAGCATTGTGGATCTCTCTAGCTAGCACCCTATATATACTCCCATACAACCCATAAGCAATTCACAAAGCAAGGACTTGTTAGTTAAGCCAGTTAACAGAGTGAGAAAGAGAGAAGAGAGAACACAAAGAGAGAGAGAGAGAGATGGCTAAGTCTCATGACCTCCAGCTCTATCTTGGTCTGCTTGCTTTGGCGTCCTCGCTTGCAATAGCCACCGATCCCACACAACTCCAAGACTTTTGTGTTGCAGACAACACGTCAAACAGTAGGATTTATATACATTTCTCTCATGCATTCATTCACAATTTCTTACTAGTTGATTAAACATTTTTAAAATTTTCATCATTTACAAAGCAGAAGAAGCAAATGCTTATGTAAACATATATATGTAATGATCTTGCAGTATTTGTGAATGGGTTCGCCTGCAAGGACCCCAACTTGGTGAACGAGAACAACTTCCTCTTCACGGGCTTGAACCAACCAGGCAACTCTGCGAACCAGTTGGGATCAAAGGTGACGCCTGTTTTTGTTACCCAACTCCTGGGATTGTACACACTCGGTATCTGTTAGAGAGAAATTATATGGAAGAGTGGAAGAGGATAAAAACAAGAGGAACTTCTATTATAAAATTTTCTCTCTTACATCCATATGACAAGACTCAATGCCTATTTATACTAGTACAAAGATAATTCTAGAAACCTATTCTATATATTTCTATAATAAAGACTCAACTACCAACCACCAACCACTAAAAGTTATTGCATATTCTAGATATTTCTTCCATACAATTTACTAGATACACAAAAAACTTAAACATTAATTTTGGTTTATATTTTCAACACTCCCCCTTAAACCAAAATTTTTATCAACCACTCCAAGAAGTATCTTTAATTTTATGAACTGTTCTGCAGCTAATGGCTTTGTGAAAATATCTGCAATTTGATCTTCAGATTTCACATACTCCACTTGAACTTCTTTATCTTGGATCTGGTCTCTTATATAATGAAACCGAACATCAATATGTTTGCTTCTCTTGTGATAAACTGGATTTTTTGATAATGCAATTGCTGACTTATTGTCAACAAAGATTTTTGTAGCTTCGACATGAGAGTATCCAATCTCTTTCAGCAGCTTCCTTAGCCATATTGCATGACATACACATGATGATGCAGCAACATATTCAGCTTCACAAGTAGATAGAGCAACAACTGGTTGTTTTTGTGAGCTCCATGAGAAAGCAGTGTCGCCCATATAAAATAAAAATCCGCTTGTACTTTTTCTGTCGTCTTGATCTCCAGCCCAATCACTATCTGAATATCCTGAAAGTTGAAATTCGTTAGAATGAGAATATAGAAGTCCATGATTTTGTGTACCTTTAATATATCGAAGAATTCTCTTGGTTGCCTTCATGTGTGTCTCAGTAGGATTTTCCATGAAGCGGCTAACAATTCCAACTGCATATAGAATGTCTGGTCTTGTACTTGTTAGATATCTCAGGCTTCCGATCAAACTTTTGAACATTGTTGGATCGTCTGGCTTTCATTCTTCTTTCTTTAATAATTTGATTCCACATTCCATTGGAGTGTTTACTGGATTGCAATTCTTCATTTTGAATTTCTTCAGAACTTCCTTTGCATATGTTTCTTGTGTGATAAAAATTCTTTCTTTATTTTGCTTAACTTCAATGCCAAGGAAAAATGACATGAGTCCAAAATCTGTCATTTCAAATTCTTTTACCATCGTTTGCTTAAACTCCTTGAATAAAAGTGGATTATTGCCAGTAAAAATAAGATCATCCACATATAAGCAAACAAGTAATATATCCCCATTATTATATTTCTTCAAATAGAGAGCATTCTCATAAGGACATTGTATATAATCATTTTGTTTGAAGTATGAATCGATTCTTGCATTCCATGCTCTTGGAGCTTTCTTTAACCCATATAAAGCCTTTTTTAATTTATAAATTTTTGATTCATGCCCTTCTTTAATATATCTCAGTGGTTGTTCGACATAAACTTCTTCTTCAATGACTCCATTTAAAAAAACAGATTTAACATCCATTTGATAAATAGACCAATTATTTTGTGAAGCAAGAGAAATAATCAAGCGAATAGTTTCCATACAAATAACTGGAGCAAATACCTCATTGTAGTCGATGCCTTCTTTCTGCTTGTATCCTTTTGCTACTAGCCGTGCTTTGTACTTTTCTACTTCACCTTTTGCATTTTTCTTCACTTTGTATATCCATTTTACACCAACAGCTTCATGTCCTTTTGGTAATGTTGTTAGCTCCCATGTTGCATTCTTTACTAGAGATTTGATCTCTTCATCCATAGCACTTCTCCATCTTTTATCTTTTATCGCTTCTTCGAATTGTAATGGTTCATTATTTGCAAGCAAGCAAATAAAATGAAGCTCGTCAGTTACCTCATAAAGCTCTCTTAAATTTCTTGTCTTCCTTTGCCTTTAATTATCTTCTAAAGAATCTTGCAAATTTGTAGATAATTGCTCTTCATCTTGTAGCTCCACCGGTACTTGCTCTTCCTTTTGTGTGTCTTTATTTTGCCAATCCCATGCTCCTTCTTCATCAAACTCAACATCCCTGCTAAAAATGATTTTTGAAGTTTTGGGATCAAATAACTTATAAGATTTAGATTGATACCCGATGAAGATAAGTTTGGAGCTTCTGTCATCCAGCTTAGTCCTTCTTTGTTCAGGGACATGTGCATATGCAATGCTCCCAAACACCTTCAAATGAGATATATTTGGCTTTCTTCCTGTCCATGCTTCTTGTGGTGTCATATCTTGTAAGCTTGAAGTTGAGCAACGATTGAGAGTATAAACAACACATGTCACCGCCTCAGCCCAAAATTCTTTAGGCATACTCTTGCTTTTGATCATGCTTCGTACCATATTGAAAATAGTATGATTTTTCCTCTCTGCTCCATTTTGTTGGGGTGAAAATGGTGCTGTTAATTGATGTCGAATGCCATGCTCTTCACAATATTCTTTGAATGCTTTGGATGTGAATTCGCCTCCTCGATCAGATCTGATGGATTTTATTAAAAATCCACTTTCTTTTTCTGTACTTGCTTTGAATTTCTTAAACATAGTGAAAGCTTCTGATTTCTCTTTCAAAAAATAAACCCATATTTTTCTTGAATAATCATCAATAAAAGTTAAGAAATATCGATGCTTACCAAAAGATGCTGGAGCAATGGGTCCACATACATCCGTGTGGATTAATTGAAGAGGCTTCTTTGCTCTAAAGCTTGCTTCATTTGGAAAACTCTTTCTTGGTTGTTTTCCAAATACACAACCTTCACAAATTTGATTTGGATGATTGATATCTGGCAAGCCATGCACCATTCCTTTTCTTGACATATTATTTAGTTATCCAAAATTTAAATGCCCAAACCTCATGTGCCAAAGCCATGATGGATCTTTCACACATGTCTTTAAACATTTCATCACTCCATTTTTTATATTAAGAATAAACATTCTATTTCTTGTCATCTCACTTGGGCAATTAATTCATTTGAATTATTTTTAATTGTGAACTTTTTATCCTTCATATGAATGTCAAATCCGTTCTCAAGTAATTGCCCCAAGCTTAAAATATTGCTTTTCATATCCGAAACATAATAAACTTCATAAATAAATTGATGGGTTCCATCTTTAAGAAGAATAAGGGTTTTACCTTTTTCTTTTACCGGAATTTTTGAAGAGTCGCCAAAATAAATTTGACTCTCCATCGCCTCCATTTCTACGAACATGTTTTTGTCCCGGCACATATGATTACTTGCTCCAGTATCTAAATACCAATTATTTTCTTTTTCATCTTCTTCTCCTTTTAATGCTAATAATAAGACTGGATCATCTTCCTTCTCTTTAACAAGATTGGCTTTCTCTTGATTATGATAACATTCAGAAGAATAATGACCAGATTTCTTGTAAATATAACAACGAACATGAGATTTTTTGTACCTTTGATATTTTGGCTCTTTCTTCCACTCTTCAGTTCTTAAGTTGTTATTTTCTTCATTATTTCTTTGATATCCACCACGTCCTCGGCCTCTTCCAAAGCCACGACCACGACAGCGACCTCGACCACGGCCTTGTCCATAAATGTCTCGATCATTTGAATTATCTTCATTTTTTGTGTCGTCTTTGTCACCTTTCAATGAGAGCTTTGATTGGAGAACTTGTTCGATAGTATTCTGCTTTTTTCTTATTTTTTCTTTGCTCATAAGCCATTAAAGAGCCCATTAGTTTATCAACAGTCATTGTCTCTAAATCTTTAGCTTCCTCAATAGCTACGACAATATGCTCAAATTTATCATTTACCGAGCGTAGAATTTTTTCTATCACTCGAATATCTTCTAATGCTTCTCCATACCTTCGTAGTTGATTGACGATAGTCAAGACTCTTGTGAAATAGTCATCCACATTTTCTGCTTCCTTCATTTGAAGTGCCTCAAATTCGGCTCGGAGAGTTTGAAGTCGAATCTTCTTTATCTTGTCTATGCCTTTGTATGCAACTTGAAGTATCTCTCATGCTTGCTTGGAGGTAGATGCACTGGCCACTTTCTCGAAGTTTGCTTCATCTAGTGCTTGATAAATGAAGAAGAGCGCCTTCTTATCCTTCTTTCTACTTTCTTTCAACAGTTCCCTTTGGGCTGTTGATAATACTGCTTCATCTTGATGCTCGACATAGCCTTTCTCGACTATCTCCCAAATATCTTGAGAGCCAAATAGTGCCTTCATTTGAAGACTCTAATTCTCATAGTTCTCCTTTGTGAGACGAGGCACTTGTAGATTCATACTACTTGCCATCGAACTTAGCTCTGATACCACTTTGTTAGAGAGAAATTATATGGAAGAGTGGAAGAGGATAAAAACAAGAGGAACTTCTATTATAAAATTTTATCTCTTACATCCATATGACAAGACTCAATGCCTATTTATACTAGTACAAAGACAATTCTAGAAACCTATTCTAGAGATTTCTATAATAAAGACTCAACTACCAACCACCAACCACTAAAAGTTATTGCATATTCTAGATATTTCTTCCATACAATTTACTAGATACACAAAAAACTTAAACATTAATTTTGGTTTATATTTTCAACAGTATCTCGCTTGCTCGCATAGACTTTGCGCCTTACGGTCTCAACCCTCCTCACACTCACCCGAGGGCCAGTGAGATACTTGTGGTGATACAGGGCACTCTTGCCGTTGGCTTCGTGACATCCAATAACCCCGACAACAAGCTCTTCACAAAGGTTCTTAATGAGGGAGATGTCTTTGTCTTTCCGCAAGGTCTCATCCACTTTCAGCTCAACACTGGAAATAAAAATGCAGTGGCTATTTCTGGGCTTAGCAGCCAGAATCCGGGAGTGATTACCATTGCCAATGCAGTCTTTGGATCAAAGCCGCCTATCTCTCCCTATATTTTAGAGAAGGCTTTCCAGCTTGATCAGAAGACAATGAAAATACTTCAGGCCAAGTTCTGGATGAACAATAACTAGAGGTCGATCACTTGGGTTCTTGCTTGCCTTCTATATACCACTCAGTTGTCAGCTTTTTTAAGAAGAATACAGTTTATGCAATCTTATGTGATAATGTGCTTCTAGATGTGTTGATTTTACTTAAATAATTTGTGTTTTTATGTGATATTTGAAAATAAATGCTTGAATGATCATCTCTTTGTTCGTTTCATGTTTGAAAAATCAATAAATATTGTTAATTAAGACGTGAGTTCCCTCTATTACCTTAAAATTTTTAGCATGCAATAAGTTATTAGATGCTGTTAGGTTTTATTTTAGAGGGTTTTCTTACTATTTATTAAGACAATTTTTTAATATAAAAATTAAAAATTTTATACTAAAAAATTGTCTTAAGAATCACTAAGAAAGTCATCACAAACGAAGCCTTAGAGTCTATAAATACTCATCTTATGATGATCATCAAATAGTTATTCCTTCTTCCTTATTTACCTTTAGCTTTATGCACCTATGTAGTTGGGCTACCCAATTCGTCATAAAAAGAGCTTCTAGAATTAGTTTTGATAAAAAAGTAACAGAAAACAATAAAATAAATTTTTTTATAAATATAAATTATAAATTTGTTAACTTTATTTTCATATGAGTGCAATATAAATTTTAATTGATTATTCATATATTATATTATCTCAAAATAAATTCAACTGATTTGAAGTTTATTCTTATAAATATTTATATTTATTTAAGAACACATAAATTAAAATTTGCCATTTATTTATTTGTTTTATTAATAAGAATCAAATTAAACAATTTTTAATCATGCATTTACTCCTTAACCAAATTAAGAAAGATTAACAGAAAAAAAGAAAAAAAAAACTCACTTTGCAGATATTGAATCCATATTAAATCACATGAGATTTTAAATAAAAAATTAAGAAGAAAATTTAGGGATGGTTATTGGTATGATAGCATTATTTTTTATTAATTAATCTAAAATTTATTTTTTAAAAAATTATTATTATTTTTTTCAAATCAAAACGAATTATGAGGTCAAGTTCAAATCATCCACATTGGTAGAGTGGGTTGGGTTGAAGTTCATATTTTTGACACATTAGATGGGTTGGATTCGAATCAATTTCAAGTTAGATCAGAATCCAATCCATTTACCCATTTTAGGAACCCCTACTTAAAATCACAACACCTCCTCTGCCTTGGAGAAGTACAAATCTCTCTTCGACAAACTTTAGAAAACTCATCACTTCATTCCCTCAATTGGCTTCCTATTTCTCCTTTCATTTCCTATTATGTGTGTTTTGTTTTTTCCAACAAGTTCCATGATTCTCATTGATCATTTGAATTGCCATCTTTTTTGTGTTGTTTTTATCACCTTTTAATGAGAGCTTTGATTGGAGAACTTGTTTGATAGTATTGTATATTTTCTTTGTTCATAAGTCATTAAAGAGCCCATTAGTTTATCAACATTTATTGTCTCTAAATCTTTAGCTTCCTCAACAACTACTATAATATGCTCAAATTTATTATTTACTGAACATAGAATTTTTTCTATCACTCGAATATCTTCTAATTTTTCTTCATACGTCGTAGTTAGTTGATGATAGTGATCAAGACTCTTGTGAAATAGTCCAATACATTTTTCTGCCTCCTTCGTTCGAAGTGCTTCAAATTTAGCTCGGAGAGTTTGAAGTTGAATCTTTTTTATCTTGTCTATGCCTTTATATGACACTTGAAGTATCTCTCATGCTTACTTAGAGGTAGATGTACTTGCCACTTTCTCAAAGTTAGCCTCATCTAGTGCTTTATAAATGAAAAAGAGCGCTTTCTTATCATTTTTTCTTCTTTCTTTCAACAGTTCCCTTTGGTATGTTGATAATGCTACTTCATCTTGATGCTCTACATAGCCTTTTTCAACTCCCACCAAATATCTTGCAAACCAAATAATGCCTTCATTTGAAGACTCCAATTCTCGTAATTCTCCTTTGTGAGACGAGACACTTGTATATTCATATTGCTTGCTATTGAACTTGGCTCTGATACCACTTGTTAGAGATAAATTATTGATGAGAGTGGAAGAGAATATGACAAATTAAAAAAAAAAATAATTATTCTATTGGACTTCTTTCTTTCTTACATCAAAATGACAAAGGCTAATTAAAGGTCTTTTTATATTGGTACAATGACCATTCTAGAAACATAATTTAGAGATTTTCATAATAAAAGTTTAACTAACCACCAAAAATTATTCCAAATTCTAAAGATTTCTTTCATACAATTTTCTAAATACATACTTGCTAATTAATTTTGATTTATATTTTCAATAGTGCCTGCATCACTTCATATTTGACTTAAAGCTTCTTTCGCATCCTCTCTCGCCTTTCGACCTCCTCGATCAGACGAAGCTGCTCCTCATCTTCTTTCCAAGCAATCTGAGAACTCCTCCTTTCCTCCCTTTCAATTTGACTAAAATCAGCTTCCATGTCCTTGTCATCACCATCCGCATCTGCATATTTGCTAGGATTATACCAAAACATATTTCTGATCATTTGGATAGCATCAGCATCATCATCTTCATCTAATCTTCTTCTAACAGGCTTCTTTTTTACAGACTCGTCACGAATATTTCGTGATGAAATTGGCTTGGGCGGCTGAGATGTTGAGGAAGGAACCTTGGATGTCACAGGTAAAGGTTTAGGCGCTAAATATTTGCGGCTTATTTACTGCAATACGTAGTGTATACTTAGTAAATACGTAGAGCATAGGCAGAACTTAAGCATAGAATGTGCAGTATCCGGACGTATCTTTAGGTGCGGTGTCCGCACCTAATAATTTTCCCCTATTTTGTATGTGTATTTGTTATAATGTTATTTTTTTAAAATTAAATAATTAGTATGTTATTATGTTTATTTGTTATTCTGAGATACAAAATCTTTTCCACCAATACTATGTTTATTATTATAAAGAAAAAATTAATATCAAAATTATCAATAATAAAATCTCTTCAAAATGTTTAATTACATCAAATGAAAACCTCCAAAAATATTATTGTAGCCTACAAAATGGATTAAATTATCAGTATTCTCTTGAGAGGATCTTATTAAAAACGTAAAGGTGGTATTAATTCAGATAAAATAATCATTTATTTAGAGATATAGGTTTGGTTTGAAATAATTTTTTTACTATTTTATGAAGCAATTTTTTAGTATAAAAATTTCTATTTTAAAAAAATTTATATTAAAAAATAGTAAAAAAAAATTGTTCCAAATGAAATCATAGTATTTGACTAGTATATATCAAAATCATGTCTGAATGAAACATCCAAATTATTATTCATGGAGGCTAATAAAGAATTCAAAAAACCTCAATTTTTCTACTCCACATTTTAATGGAATGTCATAGTGATCCAGAGCTATTTTTAGATAGTGCATCGCTAAGACGAAATGTTTACTCACTCTAACGCCACGAATCTTTCAGCCCACAACAATTATAAATGGAATAAAGTTGTGATGACACAATAAAGTTATTTGAAGAAAAAAAAAAATCAGGGAAGAAAATGCAAAGGTAGCTCAAGTTCAACGTACTGGATGTTAATTCTTTTGGTTTTGAAAACAAAATTGCATGCTAATTGTTTTGAGGCTAAGCTCATGATGTTTTGTTTTCAAAGTTAACAAGCAAATTGTGGATATATAGGTTGAAATTTTAGATTTAATTTTATATCAAATAAATAAAAACATCCAATAAAAAAAACATTCTTATAGTCAGCTCAATTTGTATTTTTATTGATAAAAATTCTCAAATAGTTCAAAATAATTTATGAGCACTAATGTATAATCCAAAAATTATCTTGATCGAGCACAAATCTCGAGGCATAATCGAGTTGAAAACTTCATAAGTTAAATTTGGGATCATCCGAACTCTGATTTTAGCAAACTTACAATCAAATTAAACGTATGAAAAATACAAACCCAACGACACCAATTCAACTCAATTCAAGCCCAAACGGGTCCAAATCAAGGGCCCGAAGCACTATTGAACAACAATTTAGTTTAACAAACTGTTTCCAAATGTGTCATGCTTATAGTCGAATTGAGCGTCTCGACGAGACAAATCCAATGAGCCCAAGATCATAGAATTTCGATATCAATAAGACATTCAACAGCCTAGCAAAAAGTCCACGGTCAAGGGATTCTTCAACATCGTTCGTCCATCCAAACCACTCCCCATTTACCCTTGATCTTCCTCCTATTTACAGGTCATGTCACTCTAGGAAATCGATAAATAGACACATCATTCCTCTTGAAAAAGAACTTTTAAGCCAAAGGAAACAAGAGAGAGATCAGATATCGCTCTTTCCTCCTTGCCAACTCGACCATCACCTGGAGTTCCGCTAGACCACCACATGATGCTCGGAGTTCCGCTGGACCACCACTTGACGCCGGAGTTCCATTGAACCACCACCTGACGCCGGATTTCTGTAGGACCACCAAGTGATGCCTGACTTTCATCACCGTGTGTTATCAGATTGCAACCATACGGTTGACATTTATAATCTGATTGCCTCCAGGGATGAGTGCAACCCACTATAATCTACTCGAATTTTAGTAAAATCATTTTCAACTAGGTCAGGCTCCATGGTTTTTCCCCTTTTCAGGGTTTTCCAAGTAAAAAAGTCTTGTGTTTTTTGTGTGTGAGTTGAATATCCATACAATGATAAGACGTAGAATTATAACTCTATCGCCACATATATTCAAGGGGAAATTTTTGAAATGAGCATCGTGCAAAGAACATTTAGGTGAAGGAGTAGAAATTGGAATTAATTTAAAAACAAGCGGATACGCCGCATCTTTTGGCGCTTTCAAAGAATACGCCATAGAGTTGCGCGCATTCAAAAATGCGCTTTTCAATCAAGCACATTCCAGAGATATAGCTGCCTCACAGCTCGTTTTTTTGCGTATTTTTTGTCTTTCACGGGAAGAAGATATGCTAATTGCAGGAATGATAGGCGCGGAAATTATGGCAAATTATGGTAGTTGTTGATTGTTGGTGCTTGGCGGATGCAAAATGAATAGGGAGTAATTTACTAATCTTAAGGTTATAAAAGGGTTGTTGAGACCTTGTTATTTCGCACTCTCTCTGAATTCCCCTCTTCCTCAAGCTCTGCATCAGAGTTTAATTCTGAAGGTATGTTTTTAGTTTATTTTAGTTATATTAAAGTTTTTTATGATAATTTTGTAAAGTTTATTGTAAGAGTTTTTGATATTCTTTTTCATAGAATTAATATTGTAAGTTGATGTAGTTGTAATTTGTGGTATTTGTTATGATGTTTGTGTTGCAAGTTTTATTTTATTTTACATAATTATGTTTATTTAAGGTGAGATGTATGGAATTTTTTGTAGAATAATTTTTGTTGAAGCACAAATTATAATGCGCAAGTGTAACGAAATAATCTTGAGCGTTGGTTATTTATTTAATATTGATATTTAATTTTTGTTATATACTAGCCTCGGTATAATATATGATAATTTTTATTTAATTATTTGAATTAGAATTGAACAAGGCAATAAAGATTAGCGGATTTTTTAATATTTGTTAAGCCAACTTGAATTTTATGGAGGCATCCACAGCAATTTATTTAAATTTTTTTATTGAGATAATTTATGGTCCTTATGGTTGTATGTTGATAGAAAGGTAGATGAACATGGGGGGAAGACGAGGATGTCATCATGTGGCATGAACATGATGATGTCATAAAATTAAGGTAATATATGTCTGGCTTTGAACTTCGAGATGTTGTTGGAAGCTGGTACAATAAATATTTTGCAACATGGGTGACCACCTAGTATCATTAAATTTTCTAAAGGGGCGTATTCGAGAACTTGGTCGTGACAAAGACGGTACAGTGGAGCCAGGGATTGGAATATCAATGCTTGATATAGATCACTGTATTCTATACCATTATTGGTGTCCTAAAGAAGATAATGACTTTTAGATTACTACAAAATGCTGATACAATCTTCTCAAGATAGAAAGGGAAAATTTTTTTTTAGATGGCAAAGATTGGAACCACCTTCAACACGAATTTATGTTCCACTTCAAATGTTGTCCAACACAAACACAACTTCAAGCTCGTGTCCGAAATTTGCTTAGAATGTGATAAGGGTGTGTATTGATATGTATGACAAGAGTTTTATTTGATGTGTATGATCCTGATGCTAATTATCTTAGATTATAATTTATATAATTATTTACTTTATGTGAAAGTTGGTTTTACTTAAATAACCGATTTATTTACTAAAAAATGTAATTTATTTACATATATCTTATTTATCTTTATATATTCTATTATGATTAAATTTCACTCATTATTCTAATATTATTTATCTAAAAAAATTTAAATACAAACTAATAAAAAAATATTTCAAAATTTAAGATTAATTATACAATTTCCATCAATTACTTATGATCAAAATTTAAATACAAACTAATATTTCAAACTTATGATTAAATTTAAGATTATACAATTTCCATAAATTTTTTTTAAAGGGTATGATTACACTTCCATTTATCTTAAAAAAAAAACCTTATGTAATTTCATCTACTCAATTAATTATTTCTAATATTTCTTCAAATCTATATTACATTATTTAACATATTTTAAAAAAAATTCTAATCCTAATATTATTAATCGGAAATTGAATTTTTAATAAACATTTTATAAATAAATTTTTCTTATTTTTAGTTTATTTTTTGTAAATCTCTTAATAGCAATACTAATCAATATATATATTATATCTAAATTATTTGTAAATTTGTAAAATTATAATTTTTAATATTTCAGAAAAATTTCTTCTTTCTCAAGAAATAATGGAGATTATTTTTTTCTATAAAATTACATCTTATTTTATTTAATAATACAAATTATATTTTTATAAAGGTCCAAGCTGGAAATTACATCTTATTTTATATAATAATACAAATTAAGAAACAAATTATTTAAATTTGCTTTATACTAAATTATATTTACTAAATAAATTAAAATTTTATTTTCCAAATTTATTCAACAAACTCTAATGTCCTCATTTAAGTGCAGACAATATTAATTGTCCTACATAAAACGACAAAATATGGAATATTGCTGATTGCTAGAAACTTATGCATAAAAGTTGCGGCCAAATAGCACCTGCAAAAGCACTGGATTGCCAAAATACGCTGAGTGCTTTGGCGCACTCAATGTAATATGACAAATGCGCCTAACTATTAGGCACATTCAAAGAATGCGCCACTCTTGTCGGTGTATCTGCTCCTTCTGAAATTGTTTGGCAAACCTGCCTCTTCTCCTAAATTAAACTTCTGACGAGCTCGTTTCAAAAATTTGGCCTTTCTCAAACCAATGCTAAGGCTTTATTTGAAATAACTTTTTTTACTGCTTTAAAAAAATTACTAGAAAGCTGCTTTCTACAACAACTTTAAAAAAGTTATTTTCTCTAATAATTTTATAAAACAGAAAAAAAAATCATCCTGAATGAAGCCTATACTCAAAGATGAGAATTAGAGTCATAAATTAAAATCTTAAAGAAATAAGAGAATTGAAAATAAATAAATAAATTAAAATCTTAATGCGGCAATTTAGGCCTAGTTTGATAAGGCTTTTTTTCTCCGTTTTCGTTTGAATACGCCGAAATCAATTAGTATTTACTGTTTGGAATCAAAGCTTAACAATAATTTCTTTTTAATAAACACCGTTTTTTCAGCGGTTACAAAATTCTTTTCGTATCTGCTTCTTCGGTCACAAAATGGAGTTTCAGAAGCGAATTACTGATTTAAAATTACTTTCAAGTATTAAATAATAAAATCTCAAAAGCAGAACTCCTAAACAAACAATTTAAAATTACTTTCAAGTATTAATAAGCACTTTTAAAAATATTAGTCAAACATATGTCATTATTGAAACTCCATTTTGGGTTCGTTTGGGACGGATTTTTTATTGCTTTCTAAAATGGAGTTTTAGTACAAATTTTTTTATTTTTGTACTAAAACTCCGTTTTAGAAAGCAATAAAAAAGTCGTCTCAAACGAAGCCTTTATTGAACGGTTTTTCTCAACCTCCTTTTCTAAAACTCCTTTTTATGTAAGCATAAACCGAATCAAACGAAGCCTCAGAGGCCGTTATGAGCTGTAGATAAGAAAAAATTAAAAATATATCAATAATTACGTCACATAGCGACTCTTAATTAATTAATTAAAAACCAGCTTATAATTTCTCATTTACTGATACGTCATCCAAAATTTATCTTGATCGGGCGCGAATCTCGATGCAAAAACCAGTTGAAAACTTCAAAAATTAATTCGGGAACCACTTGAACTCCGATTTCAGCAAACTTAGAGTCAAACTGAGCGTCTCGGAAATACAAACCCAAGGACACCAAATTCGACTCAATCCGTGCACAAATGAGCCAAAATCAAGGACCCAAAGTGCTATTGGAAGTTTCGTAGCACTGTTTGAGTTACCAAACGGTGTCCGATTTTAACGAGCTTATACTCGAATCGAACGGCTCGACGAGACGAATCCAGCGAGCCCAAGATCGCCAGATTCTGAAATCAGTAAGGTCTTCAAATGTCCAACAAACGGTGCATGATCAAAGGATTCGATATCGGCCGTCCATTCAAACCACTCCCAATTCGCCCTTGATCTCACGCCTATTTACGGGCTATGCCACTCCAGAAAATCTATAAATAGAGCCCTCATTCTTCATGAGAAGGGGCCAAGCAAGAAGCAAGAAGAGAAGAGGAGAAGGAAGAAGCTCCTCCTCGATCACCGCCGGAGCCTCGCCGGACCACCGACGGAGCCACGCCGAACCACCGTCAGAGCCTCGCCGGACCACCACCGGAGCCTTGCCGGACCACCAACTCAATGCCCGACGTTCAGGCCCGACACTCTTCTAAAGTCCCGACGTTCAGGCCCGACGTTCTTCTCAAGTCCCGACGTTCAGGCCCGACGTGCTACTAAAGGCCTGACATTCATGCCCAACGTTCTGCTCAAGGCCCGACTTTCAGGACTGATGTCTTCATCTAAGGCCCTCACCTTCTCTAGAAGCACTCACATTCGTCAAAGGCCCTCACCAACATCTGAGGCCTTCACCTTCACCTGAGGCCCTCACCTTCGCCAGAGGCCCTCATCTTCACAAAAGGCTCTCTCCTCCGCTAGACTACCACCTTACGCCGTTGTTTTGTCGGAACACCACCTGAGGCCTGGACTTTTGCTGGGCCACTACCTGACGTCCAGAGTTCTACCAAAGTACCGCCCTACTACAACGGTCTTCCAGACCCCAGTCTCCTACCGATTACGGTCCTTCAGGCCTTCGTCGCCTACTATGTTCCTTCCGACCTCCATCAATAGACAACGGTCTTTCTGACCCCGGTCTCCTATCGATTACGGTCCTTCCGACCAGACAAACATGTATATGTAATTTCTATGTAATGCAATCTGCATGATGAACATTTGCTACATCAATCCAAGGCCTTCTCCCAAGAAAGAGCCTCATTTGTAACAACTACAGATACTAGTTGATTCATTCAAACTGGGCCAGGCCCCGTGGTTTTTCCTCCCTTTTCTGGGGTTTTCCACGTAAAAACTCTGGTGTCTCTTATGAATGTTTCACCCCCTCACTTATCTGCTTGTGTGCTGGATCTTCATGCAATGCTAAGACGTTAAACCATATATTTCTCTACCACCGCGAATACACCAGGACGCAACAGTTTGGCGCCGTCTGTGGGAAGGTGATTCCCGACTGGGGGCAATTATTACTCCAATCTCAAAAGATCTCCATTATCAACTTCTTGACATCATTCATTACTGCATCAATTTCATAAGAATCAGATGCGGACTGGGGGGCAACCTTAACTCCGACTATGGTCAAGAAGTTCCCTCCAATATTTTAAATATCAATAAGTATTTCAAGAAAATATCAGCAAATGCAAGGATACTTCCTATCAATAGTAAGCTTTATACAGTCCCCTGTAAAACTCATACTCCTTGGGCAAGATCTTGATCTCGACCTTAAAAAGGTAGTAACGGTCTAAAGATAGACCCTTCATTATCTTTGATTCGGGATTACACGCGGCATTCGCCCCCTCCCAATCAAGGCAAAATTGATCCCAGGGGGATCCGATTTGACCTCTTCCACACAGGTTAACGTCGTCGAGCAAAGGCTCCGACATATAACCTCGGAAAGGTCTTACATCCTTGGTGGATTCTCCCGACCTCTTTCACACAGGTTAACGTCGTCGAGCAAAGGCTCCGACATACAACCTCGGAAAGGTCTTACATCCTTGGTGGATTCTCCCGACCTCTTCCACACAGGTTAACGTCGTCGAGCAAAGGCTCCGACATACAACCTCAGAAAGGTCTTACATCCTTAGTGGATTCTCCCGACCTCCTCCACACAGGTTAACGTCATCGAGCAAAGGCTCCGACATACAACCTCGGAAAGGTCCTACATCCTTGGTGGATTATCTCGATCTCTTCCATACAGGTTAACGTCATCGAGCAAATGCTCTGACATATAACCTTGGATAGGTCTTACATCATTGGTGGATCCAATTTTGGTTAATATCATCGAGCAAAGGATCTGACAAACAACCTCGGATAGATTATACATCCTTGGTTAACGACACAAGAATTCCGTCAATGGACTTCTGCAAAAAGTTAAATTTCTATATGTTGTTGAATTTCCTCCTGTCGCTGAATTTTTGCCTTACAGGACTTTCGACGGACTAATACCTGACGTCGGACTTCTGCGTGCCGTCGGACTACTACCTGTCGATGGATTACTGGCCGTCGAGGGACTTTCGTCGGTCTTCTACCCGACAGTACTTCTACCCGACATTAGACTTCTGCTTGTCTGCGGACTTCTACCCGACGTCGGACTTCTGCTCGTCAGCGGACTTCTCCCCGTCGTAGGACTTCTGCTCGTCAGCAGATTTCTCCCTGTCGTCGGACTTCTACTCGTCGTAGGACTTCTACTCATCGACGAACTTTTGTCGGTCTTCTATCCGACATTGTGCTTCTACCCGACACAGGACTTCTTCCTGCCATCGAACTAAAACCTGTCGTCGGACTTCTGTCTGTCGATGGACTTTCGTCGGTCTTCTACCCAACTCAGTGCTTCTTCCCGACGCCAAACTTCTTCCAGTCGTCGGACTAAAACCCGTCCTCAGACTTGTGTTCATCGATGGAATTTGCTCGGTCTTCTGCCTGACGTAGTTCTTCTACCCTACATCAGACTTCTGCCTGCCGTCGGATTACTACCTATCATCGGACTACTGCCCGTCGATGGACTTTCACCGGTCTTCTACCCGACTCAGCGCTTCTTCCCGATGCCGGACTTCTTCTTGTCGTCGGACTAAAACTAGTCGTCGGACTTCTGTCCGTCAACATATTTTTGTCGGTCTTTTACCCGACACAGTACTTCTACCCGACGTCAAACTTCTCTCCGTTGTCAGACTTCTGCTCGTCAGCGGACTTCTACTCGTCGTCAGACTTCTGCTCGTTGATGAAATTTTGTCGATCTTCTAGCAGATAGTACTTATACACGACGTCGGACTTCTACCTACCGTCGGACTACTAACCGTCGTTGGACTTCTACCCGTCGACAGACTTTCGTCAGTCTTCTACCCGATGTTGCACCTCTACCCGACTACGGACTTCTGCTCGTCAGCGGTTTTCTACCCGTCATCGGACTTCTATTCGTCGATGGACTTTCATCGGTCTTCTACCCGACTTAGTGCTTCTATCCGACACCGGACTTCTTCTTGCGTCGGACTTCTCCCTATCGTCGGACTTCTGCTCATCAGCGGACTTCTACTCGTCGTCAGACTTCTGTCCATCGATGAACTTTCATCGGTTTTCTGCCCGAGGCCATACTTCTACCCGACGATAGACTTCTGCCTGTCGTCGAACTACTACCCATCATTGGACTTCTGCCCATCGTCGAACTTTCATCAGTATTCTGCCCGATGCCGTATTTCTACCCGACGACGAACTTCTTCCTTCCGTCAGACTAGTACCCGTCGTCGGACTTATGTCCCTCGATGAACGTTTGTCGTTCTTCTACCCAACGTTGTATTTCTACCCAACATTGAATTTCTGCCTGCCGTCAGATTACTACCTGTCGTCGGACTACTGCCCGTCGATGGACTTTCATTGGTCTTCTACCCGGCGCAGTACTTCTACCCGACGTCGGACTTCTGCCTGCAGTCGGACTACTACCCGACATCGAACTTCTGCCCGTTGATGAACATTCGTCGGCCTTTTTACCCGATGATGGATTTCTGCCCGTCAATAGTCTTTTCAACATCCGTCCTTACAACGGTCTCTCTGACTTCTATCGTCAACCAACTACAGATGTGAATCCCTCTCGGTCGTGGAATTTTTCGAAGAAGAATGGCCACCCGACATGCCCTCTGTATTGGGAGGGACCCTGCAATCGGATAAGGGATTCCACCTATCGTCCCTCCACACAGGTTAACGTCATCGAGCAAAGGCTCCGACATACAACCTCGGAAAGGTCCTACACCTTGGTGGATTATCTCGATCTCTTCCATACAGGTTAACGTCATCGGGCAAATTCTCTGACATATAACCTTGGATAGGTCTTACATCATTGGTGGATCCAATTTTGGTTAATATCATCGAGCAAAGGATCTGACAAACAACCTCGGATAGATTATACATCCTTGGTTAACGACACCAGAATTCCGTCAATGGACTTCTGCAAAAAGTTAAATTTCTATATGTTGTTGAATTTCCTCCTGTCGCTGAATTTTTGCCTTACAGGACTTTCGACGGACTAATACCTGACGTCGGACTTCTGCGTGTGACGACTTTTTTCTAATTTTGGACATTATGGGGGCATATTAACTCAAATTTCCCTTGAATAGCTAGATATTATTTGGTTGAACGTTTTGATAAAATTTAAATGTAATATTTTTAAAAAAAATTTTGAACGTGATATAAATAAAATAAATTTAAATATTTTAAAAAATATTATATATTTTTAAATATTTTGAGAATAAAAAAAAAACCTTGAATAGTTATATAGATTAATTTAGGTGTGTGTCACACTTCGGCTTCGTTTTGACATACTATTGGAAATGTGTATGTCACACTTAGGCTTCGTTTGTGACGACTTTCTTATTGCTTCTTAAAGCAGCTTTTTAGTACAAAAAATATTTTTAAGAAGCATTAAGAAAGCCGTCCCAATCGAAACCTTAGAGGAGTGAATTGGACTATGATTTTTAAAAATATAAATAAAATATAAAGAGCTGATATTTTTTAAATTATTTAATTTCAACTATAACCCTTCTATCATCATTTCCTCAAATACCTTTATTGACAATGCCTCTTTAATCAAACATGAATAGACTGTCAAAGCAGTTTTTTTAGGACATTTAGGTCATTTAAGGTAAACTCACACACACAACGCATACACAAAGACTCGAACCCAATTAGATCCCTTAGTTGAAAGCCTAAGCTCTCAACCAACAGGCCAAGATGAGCTGTGTTCAAAAGAGTTTCTACCCCACATCTTTCTTGTCTTCTTCACTATTTTATTTTTGGCATATTCAAATGCCTCATAAGTGATTTCACAAATCTTTTTACTAAATAAATTAATTGCCCACATGCATTGATACTCTATAGCTCAAAATTCTTATAGCTACCAAACTTTTGATTTTATATTTCTTTATAGTATTTCATATGAAACTCAAATGCTAGTTGTTAGAAAAAAATATATCATTTTTATATGAAAGTTATGACTAAGTACAAATATGATGAATGACAACCAACAATAAAGAGATCGAGCACCATAAGATAAGTCAACTCAAGTCTGTACAATGGGAAGTATGCAATTATTTGATGTGTACAAACAAATTGCATCAACTACATGAAAATAATAATAACAAAGGCACAAAAATAAGAAGAGAATTATGAACTTATGTGCCACATAATAATTATAAAAAGAAAAATGATTTTTCTTTCTAATATTTGGATAGATATTATTGAAATTTTATTAAAGATTAAAAAAAAAATTCCATCTTGTGATATAAGATTACTAATTTAAATCCTTCTGCTATGATAATAATTCAAATAAAATTTGAATAAAGTTCAAATAAGATTTGAACTGAGGTGAAATCATATTACAACAAGGCCCTCACATCTTCTCTCAATCCTATTTGAAAGGTTCGAGCATTTTTCAACATGATGTGAATCTTATTTAAACCTTGTTTCATGCATGGTTCAACTTCGTCTAAATAATATTTGGATAGGGTTTACCTACGGTAGATGCAGTATAGTGCATTACAACAACTTTAACACAACATACTATAAGGTTGATGAAATACTGTGTAAATAGACAGCTATAAGCATAGATTTATCACATCAACTACGATATAATAAATTATAAACTAGATATAATAGAGTATAAGCCAATTGTTATAACATAATAGAGTTCAATGTAATGGCTATAACAAATCACAATGGAGAGCATTATATTGTTGCATTATACATCTTTGGCATTACTTCGAGAATTACGTCAAATCAAAACGACTATAATATTCTTACAACAATAAGAAGAAAAAAAAAATCATTCTAAAGGTGGTGGGTGCTTGACCTTACAATTAACTTGATCATGATCTTTTACTCCACTTCATTTGCACCTTTTTTTGCATTGCATGTTTCTCCCCTTTGAAGGCCTTCCATTTTTCTTTGGACCCAATTTGACTTTATCAATGAGGGGTAACACAATAACTATGTTTATTTCATATATGTCCAAATTTTTAACAAGTCATATATGTCATTATATGCAATTATTCATGCTTTTCTCTTATACAGTTTTGAATGTAAACTGTATAATAATTGACACTCTGATTTCGAGAGCAATCAACACACATTTATGTGGGAGACCCATAACATCAAAAGTTTTGTATGTATATACCCTCTCTCTTAAATCAACACACCTTTAAAATCCGAACGTCGCCTTGTTCTCTAACAGGGGCCGGGGTCGCCGCAGTAGAGGACGTGGTTCATCTCAACACACAAATACGAACCAATCTGTTGCTCACCAGATTGTCGTTTGCCAAATTTGTCTAAAAAAAGGTCATGCTGCACCGGACTGTTGGCACAGACTTAACTCCAACTATACTCCCAAGAATTCCAATAAAGCATTGGCTGCCGGACCTACATCCTCTTCTACGGAATGGTTTCTTGATTCGGGGGCGTCGTCGCATCTCACTAACGCACTTGACAATCTCACGGTCTCTTCCCCATATCACGGGTCTGAAGAATTCATCATTGGTGATGGCAGCTCAGTGAACATAGCCACCTCCGATGCAGGTTTGCTACCTACACCCGGTCGTAAGCTCCATCTCTCTCAATTATTTCATACTCCTAAACTCAAATACAATCTGTTATCTATATCTCAACTTACTAAAGATAACAATATATCCATTACTTTCGATACTAACGGCTTTGTTTTGAAGGATCTGATGACGCAATAAGTAATACTTCAAGGCCCCTGTAGCAACGGCTTGTATCCAGTTAAAGTAGCAGCCACAACACCGCATACTGCGTACTCCGCCACCGCGGCTTCTTCCATACCTTGGCATGACCGATTGGGGCATCCCAACAAAAACATTTTACATACTATTGCTTTGTCTAACAGATCTTTACATATAGATTCTCAAAATAAATCTTGTAATTCTTATAATCTTTCAAAAAGTCATAAACTATCTTTTGAAAGATCTACAACTCGCAAGAACAACTTGTTAGAACTTATTCATTCTAATATCTAGGGTCCTGCACCTGTTATCTCGCATTCTGGTTTTCAGTACTATGTTATATTTGTTGACGATTGTTCGAGATTTACCTGGATATATCCTATGAAATTTAAATTTGAGGTTACTGATATTTTTATTAACTTCAAAAATTAGGTGGAAAAAATCAACTTCTTGATAAATCAAAAGTCTTCGTACCGACGGCGGGGGAGAATACCTTAGCCATACTTTTACTAATTTTCTTCGGCATCATGGCCTTTCCCATCAAATATATTGCCCCTACACTCCCGAGCAAAATGGGGTAGCTAAGTGAAAACATCGCCATATAATTAAAACAGTTCGCTCACTTCTCCACACAGCTCAGGTTCCTTATAGTTATTGGCCTGATACGGCTCTAACGGCCGTCTACCTCATCAATTGCATTCCATCTCCTAATACTAAAAATGTTTCTCTGTTTGAACTGCTACACCGCACGAAACCAAACTACACTCACCTTTGTGTTTTTGGATGCGCTTGCTTCCCACTCACACCTTCGCACACTCGTCATAAACTTCAACCTAAATCCCAACTTTGTGTTTTCCTCGGATATTCTAACATATATAAAGGATATAAGTGCCTAAACTTATCATCCCAAAAGATTACTATGTCCAAACATGTCCAATTTGATGAAAAACATTTTCCAATTGCAAATAGCAAATGCAAGTCCACTGCAACCTTACAGCATTCTACTTTGCCGTCACTGCTTCTCCCAGTCACTGCTCATTTACCGACACAAAACTCTAGTATGCATTCTCATGATCAACCCATTGCTGCGCCTCAGCAACAATTACCGATATCCATCACGTTACAATCTCCTACCAGGCATGCCTCATCATCCACAACCACATCACCGTGCAGACCGCAACCAAGCAACATACGACACCCCTTGACCACCAGACAACAAACAGGCTCCTTAAAACCAGTAATTCGTCTAAATTTGCTACATCAACAAATTCCTGAGCATCAACCAGATCCTACGGCTTACTCAGAAGCCATCAAGAACATCAAATGGCATCAAGCAATGTCTGAGGAATTTCTAGCGTTACAACAGCAAGGAACCTGGAGCTTGGTTCCGCCTCCCAAGACATCTGTCCTTGGATGTAAATGGACATACCGCACCAATTATCACTCTGACGGATCGATCGCTAAATATAAAGCTCGACTGGTGGCACTAGGCAACAATCAAGAATTCGGTCTTGATTACACTGAGACTTTTAGCCCGGTAGCTAAATTACCCACCATCCATATTCTTCTTACGATTGCTTTATATAATAATTGGGAGGTTCAACAGCTTGATGTAGCCAACGCCTTTCTGCATGGACACCTTCCTGAAATGGTATATATGAAACAACCAAAAGAATTCGAGGACTCTACTCATCCGGAATATGTTTGTCGTCTGCACAAAGCTCTCTACGGTCTTAAACAAGCTCCACGCGAATGGTATAATACTTTCACGTCTTATCTAATCTCGCTTAGGTTTCAAAATAGTTCTTCCAATCCCTCACTCTTTATGTTTACAAAACTAAAAACTCAATTATTCCTTCTTATTTACGTTGATGATATATTTTTTACCGGAAATGACAAACAAATGCTTTGAACGATTCTTGCAAAACTAAACAACAAATTTGCTATGAAAAATTTAGGCACTGTTAATAATTTTTTGGGTATTCAAATTGAGAATCACGAACAAAAATATTTTGTCTCTCAAAAGAACTATGCCAATTCCATTCTTGAGTTAGCTCAACTCAATCATGCAAATCCGGTCAACAATCCTACTTGTACAAAATTCCCAACTGAATTTCCGCAGGATAAGCTTCTATCAGATCCAACATTATACAGGAGAATAACGGGGTATTTGCAGTACCTTACGTTCATAAGGCCGGACATTGCTTATAGCGTAAACCAATTGTCTCAAAACATGCACAATCCACTACCTCGGCATGTGTTTCTTCTCAAACGGCTACTCCGCTACATCAGAGGTACGATGCATTTTGGTTTACCAATCACCAAATCTAATCTATGCCTAACTTCTTTTTTAGATGCTGATTGGGCCGGGGACCCAACCTCTCGAAAGTCTACATCCGGTTATTGCTCATACTTAGGCGACACGCTCATCTCCTGAACTGTTAAAAAACAACATACGGTGGCTCGCTCGTCTACCGAATCCGAATATCACGCCTTAGCTGCTCTTACTACGGATGTAATCTGGATTCACAAACTTCTCTCTGAATTCAAAGTTCCACAAATGCAACCTACACACATATACTGCGACAATACATCGGCAATCGCCTTGGCCAATAATCCCGTTTTTCACGCTCGTACAAAACACATAGAAATTGATCAACGTTTTGTTCAGGATCATATACAACAAAAGAACATCACAATATTACCGATCAACACACTGGACCAAGTTGCTGATATATTTACAAAATCACTATCTACTCCAAGATTTCAAACACTATGACTCAAACTGACAGTTCAACCACACTCGTCAGTTTGCGGGGGAGTATTAGTAGATAAATAAAATGTAATTAAATAAATAATGAGCTGGCTGTATCTCATTGGTCCGGCTCATATTACTTAGGCTTACCTCTGTCTTTATATAGCAAACAACTCCTGTAACACGGTTACAGAAATAAGAGAAATTTACTTTATGTCTTGTTCTTGTTTATTCACCACTTTCCTTCTTCTCTACTTCTCGATCTTGGAAATCAAGATCTCTCCATTCTTCAAATGAGTCATAATTAATTGAACTTATTGATGGACTTTTGCTCTAACATTTAAATAATGGAGCCACCAAGATGTCATCTAGGGGTGTCAATTTCAGGTCACGGGTCGGGTTCGGGTCGAACCCGAAACTAACCCGGCACTATTCGGGTCAACCTGAACCCGACCCGTTTTTGAAAACGGGTCAGTTTTCCAGACCCGAACCTGACCCGCTTTTGGTCCGGGTCAACCCGACACGACCCGTTTCCAACAAAAAATTGCTAGTTTTAGGGTCAAAAAACGGGTCTATCTCCTCTTTTTCGTGTCAAAAGCGGGTCCAAATAGGGTCAATCTTGGGTTGCCGGGTCAAAATCGGGTTTTAGGGTCAAAATCGGGTCAATTTTGGATCAAAGGGTTAACCCGAACCCGACCCGATTTTTGAAACGGGTCGAAATGTTGAACCCGAACCCGAAATTTTTGGGTCGGGTTCGAGTCGAGTTTTCGGGTCGTGTCAAATATTGACACCTCTAATGTCATCTCATTTTAGAATGTAATTCACCCCATTTTTTTTTTCCATCCACATTAGGTATTTATTCAAAATGACATGACAAATATCGTAATTTTTTTGTCAACTGCCCTTTCAAAATTTTAAATATGAGTCTTCACATTCGCAATTCACCTTGGTTGGTTTAATGGTTGAGAGTATTGATTACTCGTCAAGAAGTCTTGGGTTCGAGTCTTACGTATATTATGCGTATATGAGTTTATCTTAATTGGCCTAAATGCCCAAAAATAATAATATTCGCATTCTAAAATGACTTTTAATATGCCCATGTTGACTATTAAGCATTGCTATGTTGATTCCACCATAAATTCGACCATATGGCTCATAGATTTCTTGAAGATAATAAGTAGTCGGAATTCTTCATGCCCTTTGTAAATGAGGTGCTATGTATGATTTAAAAAATGAAAGGTATGCAAGCTTCTAAAACTTGACCATGAATTATGCTTCAAGTTTATATCATCCTTGGCAATCATCACATCTTTTAAGTAACAAGGTGGATGGCCACATGGTGATATCCATTAAGATTTATGTATCGATCAATATTTGTGTAATTAATCTCCTCTTGATCATTAAATAATACATGATGATAAGCTCATACAATGTTCACTTATATTCTTAAAATATTATGCGTATTCTTAATATAAAATTTATTATCTTTGAAAATCATGCAAATAAAATTAGCAAAATGAGGAAGGAATGGAAAGTTAATGTCACGATCTGGTCTGGACGCTCAAATTAATGAGGTGAGAACAGCAGAAAAATATCTCGTTGTGAAATTTATAATTTGATCTTGTTATTTAAATTACAAATTAAAATCTCAAATATTATTGCTTAAAATTGCTCTCATTCTCTCTAATTAATTAGTTAATTCACTAATTAAAATTTAATTTTAAAACTATTTGTTCTCTCTCTCTCTTAATATAAACAACATTTTCTTTATTATCATATTTGAGATTTACTTTTACTTTAAAGTTTATCATTCAATTTATTATTTACGTAATTAATTTTCTTAATTAACATTTTAGAGTAAATCATATTTCTAAATTACAGTAACACAAAGCCTTTGAAATAATATATATGCTCATCTCCCAATATAAATTAATTTCATTTAAATACATCATGACCATCAATGTTATGAATATATCATATCTTTATCTTTTCTCTTAAATTATACAATCGTTAGGAGGCACAATCTAAAATTAGTACAAATGAAAGTACTTCTTTTTCCCATTTACCTCAGGCTGCGATTTTATAACTATCTAAAATTGTTTTAAAAATCTATAAAAAAAACTATCACAAACCAAACCTGATACAACAATTATACATTGTGTCTCGCCCTAGAATCTAATATAAAAGAATTTTTCTTTTATATTTTATTATATATTAATTAGAACTATCTAATATCTTTTAACAATACTAAACAATATAAACAAATTTTATAATTCTAAAAATCATATATAATACTCATGCTCCCTTCCCCTAATATGAAATTATTTAAAACACATATAATGAGCTAAAAAATCCTATAATTATTTAGAAACATGATAAATAAGTAATATGCATGTCATTAGTCAATTTATAACAATAATAATTATATAATCAAGAATCAGTGCAAACATAATAAAACTCATATGTATTAATAGTAGAATCTATAAACAGTAAAACAATATGATATGCAAGCCAATAAATTAGTACAATGGAGGAATTAGTAACTGTACATATGTCAATAAAGCAATCGTCATATCAATGCTATCAATCAATAAAGCTAAAACATCGATAAATTATCGAGCACATATCAATGCAGTAAAATTTTATAACTATGTACACATGTTTTCCATGAGTCTATATCAGTATTATATCGATATCATAATCACATACTTAATAAATCACATGCTTATATGTCACATGCTCAATATATGTAATCAGTTAGTATATCACATACTTAATATCAGTTATCAGTATAATGAATTAATAATAGTAATAATGAATCAGTAGTAGTATCATTAATAGTTTAATAATAATATCGATGTTTGTATTGATACTAGTAAATTCAATGGCAATAACAAAAAATTAATACTATAATAGTAATTCATATATAAAATATATTTCAATAGTCAGACTAAAGAAGTAAGAAGTTATGTCTATCATGATATTTTAAGTATCATATCAATATCAATAAATTGTTAGCTCAGTAAATAGAGTGGTCACTTGGTGGCTGGGTGTAAGTCCGGTAACAATTGGTGGCTGGGAGGAAGTCTGACGATGGTCGGTGGTCTGGCGTAAATTCGAGGTCAGTTGGTGGCTGGGTAGAAGTCCAGTAACAATCAGTGATCAAGTGTAAGTCTGATGACAGTTGCTAGCCAGGCGGAAGTCTGGCGACATGCAGTGGTCGGGCGATGGTTGAGGAGGAGCTTGGTGGAAAGAGAGATCTCATATCTCTCTTCCTCTCATCTCTTTTTTTTTTTTTTTTTCCTCCCCTTCATTATGAAGAATGGGGTTCTATTTATAATTTTTTTAGGAGTGACATGACTAGTAAATAAGGAGATGTTCAAAGGCATGTTAGGAGTGGTTCGAATGGATGAAAGATATTGATTTCCTCGTTCATAAGCAATTTATGGAGCATTTGAGTGCTTTAATGATGTTAGAATTCATGATCTTGGGCATGTTGGATTCGTCTCGTCAAGCAGCATAATTTGACTATAAACATGTCACATTTGAAAATTATTTGATTGTACAATTTATGTTTTAAACCTTCCAAATATGCTTCAGGTCCTTGATTTGAACCCATTTAGTCTCAGATTGGATTGAATTTGGTGTCATTGGGTTGGTCTGTTTGAGACATTTAGTTTGATTATAAGTTTGTTGAAATTAGAGTTTCGATGGCCTTAGATTAAATTATGAAGTTTTCAATCAGAATTTGCCTCGAGATTTGTGTGCGATCATAAAATTTTATTAGATGATATATCAAGTATGATTTCAGTTATATATATCTATTAGTTCAATATACAAAGTAGAAAGAAAGCTATCACAAACAAAACCTTACATTAGTTTTCATGAACTATTTTTGCTAATACAAAAATAGTCGAAAGTCCATCCTAAACAAAGCTTTGGTTTAATAACCAATGTTCCATTCATGTTAGCATTAAAATTTATGGAGTTTTTTTTTTTGCAATAATGGGAATGTGTACGACACACTTAAATTTCATTTGTGATATCTTTCTTACTGTTTCTTAAAGCAGCATTTTAGTATAAAAAAATTTAATTTTTATACTAAAAAAATTGTTTTAAGAAGCATTAAGAAAGTCGTCCCAAACGAAACCTTTGAATGGTGAATTGGATTATGATTTTTAAAAATCATAAATAAAATATAATAGCTGAATTTTTTTAAATTATTTAACTTCAACTATAACTCTTCTACTATCATTTCCTCAAATATCTTTATTGACAATGCCTCTTTTCATCAAACATGATTAGATCATAAAAGAGTTTCTACCTCCACATTTTTCTTGTCTCCTTCACTATTTTATTTTTTGGCATATTCAAATGCCTCATAAGTGATTTCGCAAATCTTTACTAAATAAATTAATTGCCCACATGCATTGATACTCTATAGATCAAAATTCTTATAGCTACCAAACTTTTGATTTTATATTTCTTTATAGTATTTCATATGAAACTCAAATGCTAGTTGTTAGAAAAAAATATATCATTTTATATGAAAGTTATGACTAAGTACAAATATGATGAATGACAACCGACAATAAAGAGATCGAGCACCATAAGATAATCTCAACCCTTGCATGATTAGGCCAAAATAATAGCTTATGTCTATCCATAATTAAAAAGAGATAAATCAATCTTTTAAAAATAAATCATATGAATTTCTAAATAATATGGGGGGGGGGGGGGGGGGGGGGGGGGGGGGAAGACTCTTCTTAAGATCAAAATACATTACCTTAATGTTCATAGAATATAAATTTATTAGGTTGGATGTTGTTTAAGGCTTCGTATGTGATAACTTTCTTATTGCTTTCTAAACAGTGTTTTAATGCAACAATATTTTAAACTAAAAATCTTTGTAGTAGAAATTAAAGCTGCTTTAAAAAACATTTAAAAAAACTTTCTCAAACGAATGCTAAGGCTTTATTTCAATTAACTTTTTTACTGCTTTGCTTTTTATACTAGAACCACAATTTCTATATTAGCCATTGATTTTTGGCTGCTTAAAAAAAATACTAGAAAGCTGCTTTCTACAACAACTTTATATATGTATTATTATTTATATATATAATACAACAATTTTAAACTTTATATATATATATATATATATATATATATATATATATATATATATATATATATATATATATATATATATATATATATATATATATATATATATATATATTAATTTATCTTATTTCATTTAAATTAACTTTAAAAAAAATTCTCATTTCCCTAGCAGGGCTGACGTCCACTTCTCACATTTGAGAGATTATTAGGTGCGGAGTGCGGACTGGGAGAATCGTCCGCAATAAGCATTGGGTACCTAGCAGTACCCAGCGATACTGAGTGGTACCTTACAAGGTACCCAATACTTATACGGACGATGCAAACTCTGCACCTAATAATTTTTCCGCACTTAGGTCTGTTGAACCCGCGTCAGTACGCATCAGCATTACGATTTTTGAATTGGAATGAGCACTGATTTTAAGAATATATATATACATAGTATTCCATCGTTCTAATTTTTAATTTTCAATGTACCGCCGAGCTAAAATTTATCTATATGTACATCAACTGAAGTCTGTAACAGTATTTAAAAACCAAAGGGTAATCCGGTAATATGCCTCGGGAATACTATGCAATTATTTGAGGTGTACAAACAAATTGTATCAACTACATAAAAAATAATAAAAAAGCCACAACAATAAATTATAATAAGAAAAATGTATTTGCTTTCTAATATTTGGAGAGATATGATTAAAAATTTATCAAAGATTAAAAAAAAAATCACATTTCGACCCGTTTGTAAAATTGGGTCGGGTTCGGGTTGACCCAAAATCCGAAATCAACCCGATTTGACCCGTTTTTAATTAATTTAGGAGGATTTAAATGGATTTTTATGAAATAAGTAAATGATATTTCAAAAAATTATAAACATTACTTTTTCTAACAAAGTTCAAAATAGTCTACTTGATCTCTAATCTAACTCTATGTTAGTGATTCATAAAATTACCTAATTTATTAAATGAAGAGTATACAAATAATTTTTTACTTTTTTTTTTCCTTTGAAAAGTTTATGTCCTAAAACACTAAAACTTAAACTTTATATGAAAAACTTATTTATAAGACTAAGGCTTCATTTGGGACTGTTTTTTGCTGCTTCTTAAAGCAATTTTAGAATACAAAATTTTATTTTTTGTAATAAAAAACTACTTTAAGAAGCCGTAAGAAAGTCATACCAAATGAAACCTGAGGCTTCATTTGAGATAGCATTTTTACTATTTTCTAAAGCAATTTCTTAATACAAAATTTTTGTGAACTAAAAATTTTGTACTAGAAAGCTGCTTTAGAAGACAGTAAGAAAGTTATCTCAAAAGAAGCCGAATTTTCCTTCGTTCGTGAGTTGTGACAGCTTTTAACTACTTTTTTTTCTATAAAAAAATTTTAATGCTAAAAAATCATTTTAAAAAATAATAATAAAACTGACCTATAGGCTGATGAAGGCCATCATATTTGCCATATTAACGCCTTCATGATGATGATAATGGAGATTAGACATTGCTAATGATGATGAAAGCCATCCTCTTAACCAATATTATAAGATCAGGTAAAGCGTAATGATTATGATGGATGGGGATCATGCATGCTTTATGATTCGTGTCAGTCAGATAAAGCATCATGATTCGTGCTGTGGAGTTAAGGAGATAAATCTATTTTCTTGATGTCTCCGCAACATTACTTATTATCTTGATAAAATTCACTTAAGATATTTGTACCTTACAAACTAGTTAGTATCATTCCTCTTATTGTTTAAGGGACTTACCATCAAGAAAGAAAATATTCATCACAATAAAAAAAAAATTTCTTAAACCCTCCTAACTTTTTGGCTATGAAACTTTCAATTATTAAAAGAATAATGTTAATTATTCCGAATTCATTAATATTTTATATTTAGAGGTGCCAATAAATGGTGAAATTTTTACTTGCGGTCACCGGACGCAGTCCATAGACGAATCAGCAGGATGCGTCATGTCACCATTTGCTATGCACTAGAGTAACGTGGAGCATCCTGATTCATCTATGAACTGTCTGATGACCGCACGTAATAATTTCTCTAATAAATGGCATGTTCAAGACCACGATACATATCTGACTCGATAGTAATCCGTTTAATTTTTATTTTCCACTTTTGTTTGTTGATGTGCTTCTTTTACTTTTGATCAATTAACTTAAATTCTATAATTGAGAAATTAATTTTTTTAATCAAAACAGGTTGGATTCAAATTATCGATGCTTTGACGAATCAGATTCAAGTTCACAATTTTTACCCATTTATTTAACTGAATTTATTCGAGTTGACTAGTTCAAAACATGACAAATTTGGGTGGGATCCGAACTCGACCCATTAACTCATTCTGACACCCCTATTTAAATATCTCTACAACATAAAATTTTATTCTAATAAAAATTACTTATAATATGTGTTCCTCAGTAACTAGTTACCTCTCCTTTATTATACAAAAAATACTGAGAATTTGTTTTGGACGGTATTTTTATTGTTTTTTAAAATAATTTTTTAGTATAAAAAAAAATTTAAATTAAAAATTTGTGTATTAAAAATTAGCTTTAAAAATAATAAAAAATCTGTCCCAAACGAAGCCAGAGTATTCTTCAAAAATAAAAGTAAAACTTTTTTCTTATATGTTTATATATATGAGCATATTGCAGCTTTCATGCAGATTTAGAATACAGACGTGCCAGACTGGTAATGATGCTTATACTCCACTGAAGAGATGGCGATGCGATAAGCCACCTTCTATTAATAATCAAAATAACGTTGCCGTCAAGATATTTGAGGCTTTTAAGAAACCGGATTTAAAATTGTAAGCCACTTCTAAATCATTTTCCTTCGCACCTACTCGCGATAAGCACAATGTATTTAGCTTTTTTTCATAATTTTGGTGGCAAAAATACTCGCCTAAAACTTTGCACTTTTTTCCCCTTCTAATTTTATTTTTATTCTTTTATTTTTTAGAGGGGTAAGAGCATAATTAGCTTATTGAAACACGAGGAATTTCTGTAAATATGAGAATTTGTTTGGGACAATTTTCAGATTGTTTTGTGTTTTAGATAATGTGGATTAAATATTGTGAAATTTAATGAACTTTTGCATATTTGATAATGTGGATTCTAAGTCAATTTTTTATAGGCCCCAAAAATGTAAAATGATGTTTCATAGAATATAATTTTATATTATATATTTATGGGTCATTTTATTTGCTAAAAAAATACATAGTAAAATAGAATTTAGTGTAAATGGAACAAAATATATTTGAAGTTGTTTAGATGAGAGTAAAACTAATTTTGATCATTATTTTTTTATTTTAGTTGAGTAAAATGAATGTAATGTAAAGTCCAAAGATGGTGGCGGCTGGTGGCCAATGGAAGTCGGTGACCAAGGGGGCAGTGTTGGCCGACAGGCCCAAAAAAATTATTGATGAATTGCTAATTGAGTATCATGCGCAATAATAATATTCTTTTTCTCCATATTTTTAGTTTTATCATATCATATTATATTTATTTATTAAGTTAGACAACACAGTACTTTCTTCCACAAGTAATTATGAATCAAATTAAGATATATTTTTCCAATTCAGATGGAACATGAAACTTTGATTGAAAGCTCTTGAATCAATATAAATACTTTGATTGAAGGTTGTTGAATCAATATAAATACAACAATTATAGCCATTATTGAGTTGTGTTGCCATTAAATAAGAAAATTTCTTTAAGCTTCTTGATTTGCAATTTGTTCTCCAAGATAAGGCTTGTGAGATTCATCCATGTTTGGTCTTTTAATCTAATATTTTGAGTAGGAGATAAAATGGGAAGAATTAAAGAAGGAAATATAATAAATACTTTGTTTTATGTAAAATTTTATATAAGAAAAAATGTAGACTTAATTAAATGTGTTATGGCTACTCTATTTTGAAAGGATATGAACTCTTTTTTTGATATAGATGTGAAAATTATAAGCGTATAAACATAGGATATGGCTAATTAATGTAATAATAAAGTCAAAAGTTTATGATTAATGATAGACTTAATTAAATGTGTTATGGCTAAGTCCAAAAGAGTTCTTAGAAGAAATACCTCTAAGTTAAGACTAGTAAGATCAAAAGAGCACGACCAAAACAGTGTAGGGCAACACTTTTATATGTTATGATCCAAAGACTATGATCAAAACAAAAATAAACTCATTCAAAAGAGCTTGATTTTATTAAGAATAACATAATTAAAAGAGTATAGTCAAATCTAAGATGCATATTGTACAATCAAAAGAGCATGGATATGTTATAAATGGATTTAGCCAAAAGAGTAGGGCCAATCCAAGATATTTTTTAGCCCAAAAAATATGACTAAGAGGATTGATAGTGCTGGTAAAGTTGTATGACTATATTAATAACAATAAGGTATGACCGGTCATAAAGATTCTCAGCCAAAAGAGCATGAACAAGAGGAAAAGAAAGAACAATCAAAATAGCATGATTGCATCAAGAATAGACCAAGTAAAGATATTAATCCAAAATGAAAGATACATGTTAGTGACAAAAAAAAGATAGATCATAATAATTTCTTGAAGTCTTTTTAATTAGTGTTGTGACATTCAATGTTATATTAATTTTAGAAGGAGCAAGGGAAATCTATTATATAAGAATGTGCAAATAATGTAGTGTAATCCCTTATTAGACAGCCCACCAATGAAGACAAGCTATTAAGTGTGCTTAGAATGTGCAATATTGAGCTTGATATATATCAGTCAAGCCATACCGCAAGTCATGAAGTCAAAATCAAACTAATCAAGTTAATATACTAGTGTGCATTGTAAAAATCATAGGACTCAAGAATAATGTCTAAATATAAGTGTAGAATGGTAAATACCTATAACCAAGTATATTAAATTCAAGAAGGTTGGTGAACTTAGGTTGCCCAAGGGTTACCCTGATTTGACCAAGACATAATAGAAGTGTGCTCTACAAATGATTTTCCTTTGGTTAACCAATGCCAAGCCCAATGAATTTTAATTTTAAATATTTTGAATTCATCAAATAATTTTAGGAATTTGCTAGAAATTTCTAAATGTATGAAACATAAAACTATTAAATATATTGGAGATATTTAGATTGAAATTGAGTTTTGAAATTATGAAATTTAAAATTAATATTTTAAAAGGACAAACTATAATAGATAATCAAATTCAAAGTTAATCTCTATTTTTTAATTAGGAAAATAATTAAGAAAATAAGAGATAATTAGAGAATAATTAGAAATTAGCCATCCCATGGTCAATTTGGGTTGACAAATCTTCCAAATGTCTCCATTTAAATTAATATGCATTCTCAAATATTAATTTTTTTAGAATTAAATAATATTTTCATTATTATTACCAAAAATATTAAAAATATTTGAAAAATATTGAAAAAAATATAATAATTTCCAAATTATTTGGGGATGTATATTGTTTGAAATTTAACCATGGGGACTCAAATTAATCATTAACTTATTGAACTAGTTAAGATTTGAAGTTTTTATCATAAAAAAGAGTACTTTTATAATGAAAATTACCAAACATGAAATGCATACATCTAATGTTTGGACATATGCTCATGCATAGGAAGTGAACATTCTCAGATAAATTAATTGTTTTTGGAAATTATTTAGTACTTTCAAAATTAATACTAAACTTATAATAATTAGAAAAAATACTACATGAATAGAGAAAAAAAACCAGGAATGTTCTAGAAGCACTCATAATGATGTTTAAAGTTGAATGTATAAATTTTGATTTTTCCTAATTAATCTATTTTTGAAAAGTAAAATATTAGAATTTTTTAGTTTGAAAATATGATATTATGCTTAGTTATTTTGAAATATCATTTGGACACATTGAAAGATTTAAAAGGATTTAGTTAAGCAATTAAAGTGATTTCTTGTATTTAATAATTCCAAGAAAATTTGAGTATACTTAAATTAGTAAACAAATTAAGCCTATGGGGAACTTGCAAAGGGCTAGGGTTCACCCACGCATAATTTAGTAATTTGAACTATGGTGATCTTAGATTTGAAAAACACAAAGCATATGCAAATGGCCAAATAAAATTACTTAACTATGGTGATCTTAGATTTGAATGGGCTTAATTAAGAAGAATCTCCAAAAAACAATTATAGGATTTTAGAATTATTTAAATAGTTTTAAAAATTAAAAATAGTAAATATTAATGTTCTTAACTATTAGACTTTTCAAAAAAATATCCAAAATAATTTGGGAACATGTAAAACTATATTGGGAATCTTTCTAAATTTTATTAGAACTCTTTAAACCATGTATGAATAATAATGATTTTTGAACAATGATTTTCAAGATTAAAAAATTCACCTAATGCAATGAATATATATATATATATATATATATATATATATATATATATATATATATATATATATATATATATATATATATATATATGCGCTTTATTCAATGTTATTGAGATTCGTGGAGTTCTAAATTTTAGATATTCATTTTTATTTAATATATATTAAGTAATAAGTTGCCTACTTTTAAAATATATAAATTTTCATGAAAATGATGTATGGTTATTTTTATTTGAATCCTTGCATTCAAATGCATCCCTATTTAAATTTTTATAATTTTTGGTGCACTGGTGTGGCAATGACAAAAATCCCTCTAAATTTTGATAATTTTCTTATGGGAATAATATCTACTATTGAATCTTACTCAAGTAAGATCCAATGAACACTATGTATTCTTCCTCCACCCATATTGAATGGTCAAGAGGGGGTCAAGAGCGATCAATTGAACTGACTAAGGGGAAATTTAAGTTAAATTATTGATCCATTGTGGGCTCCGAAAATTTGTGCCCTAGCCTCCCTTGCCTTTGGGAGAGTTTTAATGCTTTAAGTTCCGGATAAATTTTCAGAAGGCAGATTGAGTTTGAAACAAGACACCATCTAGAGATTTTGCCTTCATTTTATGAGGACTTTTTATCAGAGTTATGATTTCCTATAGGAGAAAACTGCTATAGTTAATTACCCCTCCCAATTGTGAAACCACTTAAGTAATAGAAAGTCTAACTCTTAAACATCGATACGCCTTTTGGTGCAATGATTAGAATTTACGTAAGAAACTCCGTAGTTAAGTGTGCTCATCCCAAAGCAATTTTGGGATGAGTGACCTACTGGAAAGTTACACCAATAGGGAAAACCATTAGACCCTTATGTCAAAGCGGATAATATATCGATAGTTAAGAGTTTGAGCTATTACAAATGATATAAAAGTAATACACCAACTGGAAGATGGGAGCTAAGTGCCATACAAGGCAAAGTGATACGCCATAGGAGCCACCTCTTGAACCCTATGTGGGACAAAGTGCTACATGTCAGGAGCACCGCTTGAGTTTGTAGGGGCCACCTCTAGAGTCCTATATGCCTGGTGGATGATTTTAGGATACAGATGATGTCAGTTACTCAAGTGGGGGAGATTGTGAAATCCCTTAAGTAATAGAAATCCTAACTCTTAAACATCGATAAGCCTTTTAGTGTAATGGCTAAAATTTTTATAAGAAACTCTGCAGTTAAGTGTGCTCATCCTAAAGCAATTCCAGGATGGGTGACCTACTGGGAAGTTACACCAATAGGGCAAAACTGTGAGGCCATTATGCCAAAGCGGATAATATCTCGATAGTTAAGAGTTTGAGCTGTTACACCGATAATAAGAGAGAACGTTCGATTAAGGCTAGCCGTCAAATGAATATATTGTATCCATTGATACAAAAATATCTAGTACATAGTAGCAAGATGAGTTTGGTATGTGAGATTATAATATTTAAAATTAAAAATTTCACCATCTTGCACTTAAAGCATATGGTGGGGGAATAATGATAAATGTGATAAAGATCCAATGGTTCCATTCTCCTAGGCCATTATTTGTTTGTTTTGAAAAAGATTAATTTTCTTTAGAAATAGTTAATTTTTTGGTAATTTATTTTTGAAATCGAATATGTCATTATGAATGATATATCACCTCACAAAGTGAATATATCATTCCCTAGTGGGTTCAAATTACAAAACTTTAAGTTTCTCCTGATTATCATAGTTAACTCAGTAAAAGACAACATACGACCCTAGAGGGTCAAAATGAGTGTTTGAATAAAATAATCTGGATAAGATATCATTAATTTTATAATCAAAATTATGATAATAAAACAATATATTTTCCTGGAGAAAAAAAATATCGTGTATTGTTAGTCATTTAAATATTATAATTATGATTGTTAAATTTGATTTTCCCAAAGAGAATTAAAAGAGTTTTTCAGAAAGGTTAATTTTGAAAATTGATCTAGATTTCTAAATCTTCTAGGAGTACAAGCTCTTGTAGTTAATTATATAATAGGAAACATGAGTTTTCAATGTATACTCTAGATTAAAATAATGACAGAAATTTTATTTTAAGATTTCAAAGATTGTTGTCAAAGGAAGCTAGATTGAAAATTCAATAAGGATTAGATCAAAGTGGAAGAATTATTTTTGGAGGTCAAAGGGTAAAAGGAAGGAGGTGTTTTGGGATTCTGAGATATTTCAGAAGCACCTTAGCCTATTCTAAGTATTAGACTTAAATTTGGATTGAAATAGATTTAAATTTGAATTGTCAATTTTATTAGAAATTGTAATTTAATTCCCAAATTGTTAAGGTCTTATCATATGAACCTGTCTTAAAACCTAAGTTTAAATTTTTGTACTAAAAATCAGTAGTCCGAATATAGCTAATGTAGTGCAAATTTGTACTTACCCTAGTATAGATTGAGGAGTTAGCTAACGACCTAAGCTCTTAAAATCCATGAGTTCGATCTTTTATGTTGGAGTAGTAGGGACATTTGATTAAGTTAAGTTTGAGGAGTCGAGGTGGCCATCTTGAGAAGATCCTAATTGGCCCTTTTTACACATGTTGGGTAATATGAAATTTAAAATAAAATTTTAATTTAATTTTAAACTCATTTAAATTTATTTCTAATATAATATATGCAAATTGAACTTTGAATGCATAAATTATAATGAATCAGTTTAAAAATTAGGCTTAAAAATAAATTTTAACCTAAAGAATGCACAACTCCCCCTTGACAGGACTACACCTAAATAGATTAGGTGACCTGCTATAATCTGTATACGGTGAGGTGCCTAACAATATAAAGAAAGTAATAATATAAATACATGTTACTCTCGACGATCCAAGCTTTCTTCTTAAAATTGTTAGAATTTTTATGTGAGCTTACATATTTTAAATTTAACTAAAGTAAAAAATATTTTAACATGCCCTTATGAGCCTCCGATAATTCCAGACTAAATCAAAAGAAGCATGCAAGTAAAAAATACTAAAGAAATATATCATTTCTACTGTGCAATCAAATTAAATAAATAAACTCAAATCAAATTAAATTAAATTTAAAGTCCATATGATTAGTGTCACTTAATAATATAACCCAAGATCTGCATGAAAAGTAAAGTGATCGGGTACCACTAACAACAAGCCCTCATTTCTAATTCTTAGACATAAGCAACTTTAAGAAATGGATTATTCTCGTTCTTTGCTTCTTTATCCTTCTACAGGCTCCTTGGATCTGTCAAGTTTGAATATCCAAATAAAAAAGAAACTCCCCTTGAAAGGGTGTCATCTTTTCTCTTTAGATTTTTGAAATCATCCAAATTTTGGATCTTCAAATAAATATAAACTCTTTGAATTCTAAATTGAATATATATCCCATCTCAAATGTCATCTTTACACGACTTAATTACAACTCAAATTTAAATCAAATACATTGAATACTTAAAAATTAAAAGACTAAGGAATACCTGAATGGTTATCATAATCAATTAAAATCAAATTTAACATCTCAAGAAATTAATATTTATTAAAATTACTTAAAACTCAATCACATCCACACTTAGCCATGCTCTTGTAATTTAAAGGGGGACTTAGCATTTTTGAAGCACTTGTAGAAAGCATCGTTAATTTAAAGCTTAATTTTATGCCTCTTTTTTTTTTTTTAATTATCATATATGAACATGACCACATGTATTATATTATGTTAACATCCATATCATTCATAGCCTGAGGGTAATCTAATATCCATGAAATCAATACATATATTATATAAATTAAGTAAACAATCACAATAATCATCTAATTCTAACAACAATATGCACTGAAAGATCAAAAAACCTGATACACAGCATAAAATAAACACCGGCCTAGCTCAAAACTAGAGTTGATTTTCCTAACAAAATCATCTAAAATGTGTGAGGTAGGTTGTGTGGTTTGTATATGTGATAGGTAGATAAATTAGTTAAAGTTTTTTGATGTTCTAGTTGGTTGAAAGACTCAAGAAGAATTTTAATTAAAGGTTAAATATTAATTATTTAAAATTAATTTTAAGATGTATTTTTAAATTTAAATGGCTACCACCTTTGTTGCTCGGCGGGATAGTGAAGTTTATTTTATCTTCCTTGGGATTAAGTTAATAGTCTCGTAGGCTCGAGTTACATAGTGGTAAATGGTATAAATAAGTGAATTGAGTTGATTAAGGTTTGAAGGTTGATGAATTTTAATTAGGATTGATTTATTGTTGGTTTTTAAAGTTAGATTAATATTTTATGGAATTTTAATGATTTTTGAAATTATAGAATATATTTTAAATTAATTTCAATTTAAAATAAAATAGTTTAAAATAATTTTTCAATTATTTGAAAAATTTTAATGTAAACTTATGGATTTTTTGAAATATAAAATGTTTAATTAATTAATTAAATCTTAATTAATTGTTTAAATATTTAAATAATATAAATTATTTAAATCGTATTAAATATTTTGAATTGAATTTTAATTTTAAAATATTTAAAATATATTTCATAATTTAATTAAAATATTTAAAAAGATACTTTGAATTTTTTGAAAAAAACTAAATCAATATTTTAATATTAGTTAAATTTTTGAATTGTTAAATAATTAAAATTATTTAAAGTATATGATATATTTCAAATTAACTTTTAAAATATTTTGAAATATGCCTATAGTTATTTGAATAATTTTTAAAATAGACTTTTGATTTTTTTTTTAAATATTTAAGCTAATATTTAATTAAATATTCATTAAATTTTAAATGTTAAATGTTTTAGAATTATATAAAATATATAAATTATTTTAAAATAACTTTAATTTTAAAATTGAGGATTTTAAATTCTGAAGACTTTGATCCAAAAAATCTAATTTTTTTTAAAATTATTTATTTTTTAAACATTTTCTTAAGCTTTCTAATTAAAAAGAAGGATTTAAAATTAATTAAAAAAACAAATTAAACCGAAATGTCGATGGAGGACACACTGCATTTCCGGGTTCATCCAATCAAAACATGAAGGTAAATTGGCAACGTGTCGGAGCATGGTTCATATCATCAAAACCGCGACAATCATTAGCAAAAATTGCGCGACGGCGCAATCATTGCTAATGATTGGACAACGTCACGATAACTAACTTATCAGAGTCAGCAACACGCTACACCGTTCGATTCTCTATGATTTGAACCAATAGACAAGATCAAACCAGACGGTGATCTTGAGAGGGGGATTTGATTAGCAGTCAAATAGAGCCGTTGAATGGCTAGATCCAAACCGTTGATTTTATGATCAACGGTTCATACCTTATGTAATGGAAGGGTTAGGTAGACCAACCCCTAGAATTTGGTTTTTAATTCATTCTCTCGATCAGATTTACCAATTTACTTAAAATTTTAAACCAAGGTAGCTCTAATGAATAGAAACCTTGGGGAGCACATTTAATATATTGAGAATCACTTAATGTAAAGCTATTTTATGCTAAGTGTTTTTCCTAGGGTTAATGATATACCTTGATAGGATCAATGGATTTTGATGATTATGGCTCTCTGAACTTATAGTTTGTCCAAGATTATTTTCCTAGCTGAATTCTATGCTTGAAGAAGTCGAGATCCCGAGCGCCTTGGACGGAGCTTGAATGGGGTGGCAACAATCTCACCGCCGACAAGCTTTGACCAGCTGGATTCGGCCTCAGAGTTGTAGACACTACAACAAAATCACCAATTACCGGTGGCATTTTCCAGCAAAATTGAACATTTTCCGGCGGCTTTAAAATTTACTGGCGGAAAATTTTTTGATGGTAAAACATGTGTCGGAAAATTTTTTTCTAGTGGTAAATAATTTCGGTGCCTATAGGCTGCAAGAAAATTAAAAAAATTCAAAAAATCTGTATCCGCTGAGCTGCCTGGTTACTGTTTACCCAAACTTCCCAGCTGCACAAGCTCCATGCCCAGCAGCCCGGACTTAGACCTATCAATATTTGACCCGACCCGAAAACCCGATCTGAACCCGACCCAGAATTTTTGGGTTTGGGTTGACCCGAACCCGAAGTGGGTCGGGTTCGGGTCCGGGAAACCGACCCGTTTGCAAAAAAGGGTCGGGTTCGGGTTGACCCGACGGGTTGCCGGGTCAACCCGAAAACCCGTTTAATTTAAAAAATTTTGATTCTCGCCCTTGCCCGCTGCCCCTGCCCGAGCTACCCGCTGCCCTAGCCTGCCCTGCCCGCTGCTCGCGTCCGCTGCCCAGCATCCGCTGCGGCGCTGTCTCGAGCGGTTTAGCCAGCTTGCCCAAGTCGCGACTCGCAACTGCCTCGAGCTGTCGAGCCGCCTGCACCGAGGCCATCAGGCCGTGTCACGCGACTCACGCCGTGTGGCCCGCCGCCCGTGTCCGCGCAGACCGCGGCAGTTCTGTGACAGTTTCGCATCCGCGGCTGTGACAGGCTTACGCGGTTCCGCGTCCAACGGTTCCGCGTCCGGCGGTTCTGCGACCGGCTTATGCGGGTCGGGTCGGGTTGACCTGAAATTGAGGCGGGTCAGTTTCGGGTTTCAAAAACTGACCCGTTTATAAAACCGGGTCGGGTTGACCCTGTCACGCCCCAAGATCTAACTTGGAAAGAATGTCAATCAATTTCTCAAACAATTTACCAGAGTTATCTAAAACCTTCAATTAAACAGTCTATCAACATCTATAACTTTTAAAACATCAATATACAAGTCGATTCATATCTCAAAACATCATGTACAATACTCAGGAACTACACTATCAATACTAGTAAAGAAACTATCCTGTCATGAGTACAAAAGAATTATCAATCGATCCAAAAGACCAAAACCTGAAGATCTGGATCAATTCCTATCTCCTGCTCCCAAGCCCTGACCTGAAAATATCAACCACATATAATGAGCTTTACAAAGCCCAGCAGGTCACCTAATACCTATAAATGAAATCAAAGCACGGCGATGCTATCAATATGCATGTCAATCTATCAAATCCGTATCAGTCAATGGTCAATGAGTCAATGCAATCCGGAAATCAATAGTCAATAAAACCAGTCAATGCAGCGGCAGGCAAATCGATAAATCAACTCAATCAATCAATATCCGTCAATCAAATCGATGCTGTCGAATCAATACAATCTATTCAATGAGATCAATCGAGAAAAGCAATACGAAACAATGAATCTATAAAGCAGTCAGTACGGTGCAGAAACAGTAGCGATGACGAATCTATAAAATCTATAGGCAGTAATATCAATGAATCTATACGATGTCCATATCCATGCTATCAATGCAATATCTATATCTATCCATGTCCATATCAATGTCCATAATCAATAATCAATAGGGTCAATGCTCAATGATCAATCAAAGAAATCAATGAATCCGTATGATAGTAAATCAATTCGATAAATTCATCAATATCAATAAATCAGTCGGAAATCGATAAATCAATGCATAACAGGAAATCCATACAATGGTCTTACTCGACAAGCACAAACACTAGTCATTATCAATGGTGCTGTTGTAGAAATCCATATTGTTGTTGTAGATATCCGTATTGCTGTTGTAGAAATCCGCACGTTGGTTTCGATCAAGAAGAGTCGTCACTCTTTTGCCCGTCGGCCGCCCGTCGGCATATAAAACTCCTTATAACTCCCAATCGTTATATCAATGATCAATGGTCTATGATTTAAAGGAAAGCCCGTCGGCCCACCATCCTGTACAGGTATCATCTCCAACCAACGTTCAACCAGGTTCCCACTTGTCTTTCAGTAACAATCAATTCAATGTAATAATCGATGCAATAAGCAGAATTAAAGAAATCTGGAACAATCATATCAATAGTCATATACATAGCAGTTCAATTTATCAATTTCAGACAAATAAGGAAAACTACGAAAATCGGGCAGAGTAACGGCAGTCTATCGAATTTACACAAAAATCCTACAGAAAGATACAAATTCCGAATTTCTCCAAATTACCAACGAATATCCACGACATCAATACAAGAATATCAATGTAAAGAATCCAAATCAAATCATATCCTGATAATTTTCTATTCGATTAAAATCGCGTAGAATCAATTCCGACCGATAAAATCTTCGTAGAATACAGTCAAATCGTGTACAATAGTCATATCTATAACATACTAGAAGTTGTGCGGTGAAAGTCATGTCAAATCAAAATCATGTCTAAAAGTAGACTACGAAAACACAAAACAATGCACAACTCGATCAAAACACAAGATCTTCGAAAACAGAAACAGGGTTCAGAGTCCTTACCATGAGATCTTCACTTTTCCCAACAGCAGCGTCGGACGAAAAGCGCTCCACGGCCTCCAAAACCAAGCTTTTCTTCTTTTTCCCTTTCTCTCTCCTCAAAATATCTAATTTTATAAAATGAATTTCTCTCTCCTCAAAATGAGCTCATTTCCTTATATCTTACTCAGATTGGCCTGGCCGATCGCCCGATCGTCCCGGGACGATCAGACCAATTTTGATCATCCTGGACCATTCCCAGGGCGATGATCAGGAAGTATTGTGAACAGTGCCGATCGTCCTGGACGATCTCAATATCGTCCTGGACGATCCTGTCCAGAAATAGCTCCAGAAATCAGCTGTTTGAATGCACTGATCGGCCTGGACGATCTCAACTTTGTCCTGGCCGATTCTGGGAGGAAAATCCAATTCAGAGAGGAATAGTAAGGGAACGAGATCTTACAATCTCCCCACCTTAGAAAAATGTCGTCCCGACATTTCCCTACAGGTACGAAGCAAAATAAACAATGCAAAACAAACCGATCGAAATCCAAATCCAAATCAAAACTCGTCGAAATCCATACAAAACACACAATGCAATCAATCAAATGTCAATATGCAATGTTCATATGTCAATGTCAATCGGTTAGTCAAATCAATCTCACTAGTAGAACCTTCTGGTCGTTGCTGATCCTCACGATGCTGTAAACTCTGTAGACTGTAGATACGTGGCACCACTGGAGGTCGTGGCGCAACTGTCTCTCTCTGATCTCTGACAGCCCTATCATCCATCCTGTTCCCTGATCTCTCACTGTAGGCCCTCGAGCCAATAGTCCTCTGCTGTCCTGTACCCCTACCAGAATCAGTCCTTCCACTCAGTCCTTTCTGAGGACAATCTGCTGCTATGTGTCTTTGCTGTCCACAGTAAAAACACTGTCCCGTCAATAGGTAGCACCGACCTGCATGTCGTTTACCACAGTGAATGCACTCGCCAGAACCACCGGACGATACTACCGATGCAGATCGTGATGCAGATCTCAATGCAGATCCCTTCGAACCCTCATACCTGTTTCTCTTCTCTCTCTCGGTCTCTACCAGAATCATCTCGTCGTATCTCATCTCTCATTCTCCTGGTATCCTTGTACCTCGATACCGGTGTCGCTAAATCAATCTCTATCAATCGGGCCCGCTCCACCAGCTCAGAAAACTCATGGATCCGGAAAGGTACTAGTGGATGCCTCAGCTCTCTGTTCAATCTGTGTAGAAATCTATAACACTTTTTCTCGGCAGTAGGAATCAAAATAGCAGCATACCTCGCAAGTGCAGTAAACTCGGCCTCGTACTGCATCACTGACTTGCGGCCTTGCTCCAATCTCATGAAAGCTTCCTGCATCTGTCGCTGAGCTGACGGTGGTACAAATCACATCCTGAACACTGCAGTGAACTCATCCCAGGTGATCTCAGCATTAGTCTTCCCCTGGAATTTCTCTCTCTGCTGTCCGATCCACCATCTCTCCGCCTCACCCTCAAACAGGAATACAGCCAATGGTACTTTTCTATTCCCCGGACACTGCATGCTATCGAAAATCTTTTCCACCCTCATGATCCAATCCTCAGCAGCCTGGGGTCCCACAGCTCCTTTGAACAACGGAGGCTTCAGCTTGTGAAACATCTGCAAGTGTCTGTCAGCTTCTTCCTCTTTGCTCCCACTCATTTTGCTCTGAGCATCACCCATAACATGTGCAATCGCAGTAGCCAACTGCATCATACTCTCTGAATGTACTGGAGCTGCGCTGTGTTGCTCATTCGGTACACTGCATTCAGCCGGAGGATCCATATCTTTTCACCTGCACAATTCAGAACAATAATACACACATGCAATGATGTATGCCAATGAAGCTCTTACAGCTACCCAATCTACCCAACTCTCAATCCAATCCTACAACTCTGGTAACAATCCATTCTTCCAATAACACTGCTCTGATACCAAAACTTGTCACGCCCCAAGATCTAACTTGGAAAGAATGTCAATCAATTTCTCAAAAAATTTACCAGAGATATCTAAAACCTTCAATTAAACAGTCTATCAACATCTATAACTTTTAAAACATCAATATACAAGTCGATTCATATCTCAAAACATCATGTACAATACTCAAGAACTACACTATCAATACTAGTAAAGAAACTATCCTATCCTGAGTACAAAAGAATCATCAATCGATCCAAAAGATCAAAACCTGAAGATCTGGATCAATTCCTATCTCCTGCTCCCAAGCCCTGACCTGAAAATATCAACCACATATAATGAGCTTTACAAAGCCCAGCAGGTCACCTAATACCTATAACTGAAATCAAAGCACGGCGATGCTATCAATATGCATGTCAATCTATCAAATCCGTATCAGTCAATGGTCAATGAGTCAATGCAATCCGGAAATCAATAGTCAATAAAACCAGTCAATGCAGCGGCAGGCAAATCGATAAATCAACTCAATCAATCAATATCCGTCAATCAAATCGATGCTGTCGAATCAATACAATCTATTCAATGAGATCAATCGAGAAAAGCAATACGAAACAATGAATCTATAAAGCAGTCAGTACGGTGCAGAAACAGTAGCGATGACGAATCTATAAAATCTATAGGCAGTAATATCAATGAATCTATACGATGTCCATATCCATGCTATCAATGCAATATCTATATCTATCCATGTCCATATCAATGTCCATAATCAATAATCAATAGGGTCAATGCTCAATGATCAATCAATGAAATCAATGAATCCGTACGATAGTAAATCAATTCGATAAATCCATCAATATAAATAAATCAGTCGGAAATCGATAAATCAATGCATAACAGGAAATCCATACAATGGTCTTACTCGACAAGCACAAACACTAATCATTATCAATGGTGCTGTTGTAGAAATCCATATGCTGTTGTAGATATTCGTATTGCTGTTGTAGAAATCCGCACGTTGGTTTCGATCAAGAAGAGTCGTCACTCTTTTGCCCGTCGGCCGCCCGTCGGCATATAAAACTCCTTATAACTCCCAATCGTTATATAAATGATCAATGGTCTATGATTTAAAGGAAAGCCCGTCGGCCCACCATCCTGTACAGGTATCATCTCCAACCAACGTTCAACCAGGTTCCCACTTGTCTTTCAGTAACAATCAATTCAATGCAATAATCGATGCAATAAGCAGAATTAAAGAAATCTGGAACAATCATATCAATAGTCATATACATAACAGTTCAATTTATCAATTTCAGAAAAATCAGGAAAACTACGAAAATCGGACAGAGTAACGGCAGTCTATCGAATTTACACAAAAATCCTGCAAAAAGATACAAATTCCGAATTTCTCCAAATTACCAATGAATATCCATGGCATCAATACAAGACTATCAATGTAAAGAATCCAAATCAAATCATGTCATGATAATTTTCTATTCGATTAAAATCACGTAGAATCAATTCCGACCGATAAAATCTTCGTAGAATACAGTCAAATCGTGTATAATAGTCATATCTATAACATACTAGAAGTTGTGCGGTGAAAGTCATGTCAAATCAAAAATCATGTCTAAAAGTAGACTACGAAAACACAAAATAATGCACAACTCGATCAAAACACAAGATCTTCGAAAACAGAAATAGGGTTCGGAGTCCTTACCACGAGATCTTCACTTTTCCCAACAGCAGCGTCGGACGAAAAGCGCTCCGCGGCCTCCAAAACCAAGCTTTTCTTATTTTTCCCTTTCTCTCTCCTCAAAATATCTGATTTTATAAAATGAATTTCTCTCTCCTCAAAACGAGCTCATTTCCTTATATCTTACTCAGATCGGCCTGGCCGATCGCCCGATCGTCCCGGGACGATCAGACCAATTCTGATCGTCCTGGACCATTCCCAGGGCGATGATCAGGACAGTATTGTGAACAGTGCCGATCGTCCTGGACGATCTCAATATCGTCCTGGACGATCCTGTCCAGAAATAGCTCCAGAAATCAGCTGTTTGAATGCACTGATCGTCCTGGACGATCTCAACTTCGTCCTGGCCGATTATGGGAGGAAAATCCAATTCAGAGAGGAACAGTAAGGGAACGAGATCTTACAGATCCGAACCCGAATAAATCCGGGTCACTTACGGGTCAGGTCGGGTTCGACCCGTAACCTGAAATTTACAGGTCTACCCGGACGCCCTCTCGTGATACCTTCCCACACTACCTCGGAGCTGCTCGACTGCCCGCTGAGCTGCTTGTTGATCCCCCACCCAAGCTGCCCTAGCTTGCTGCCCGCTGGCCGCCTGCCAAGCTGCCCAAGCGCATTTCCTGCCCGCTTGGATGCTCTCCCGAGCTGAGCTGCCCGCTTGCCCACATGCCATGGGATTCGAACTCTGTTGGATTCAAAAAAAATTCAAACACACAACCATAATACTACACAACAACAATACTACACAACAAAATCTGTTTAACTTCTTACTTTTTATATTTAAACTATATAAATAAATAAAATTATTAATTTATTAAAATACTATTAATAATTACATAAAATTAATATATTACAATTAAAATTTTATTAAAACAAATTATTAAATTAATAATTTATTAAAATACTATTAAAATTACTAAGAACTGAAAATAAAATTTTAAAATAAATTAAAATTTACATAATAATTTTAAATTTAAATCTTTTTACTTAATGAAATATTTAACTTCAATTAGTTAATATTATTTTTAATCTTTTTTGTTAAATCATTTAAATAGAGAACTTTTTAATCATTTTAAATAAAATATTTAAAATACATTGGAAAGCTAGAAAAGCTGTCGGAAAAGTCGCGAAAAAATTAAGCCGGAAAGAAACTGCCTGAAACTTCCACCGGAAATGCTGTCTCATTATTTTCTGTTGGAAAACCGCAGAAAGCCGCTAAAAAATTCCATCGGTAATGAGAGATTTTTCTATAGTGAGAGGAACTTGTATATAGCTCAAACAAAATCAGTCTCTAGTTTGGGAGATCTTGAGTGGAGAGATAGTATGAGAGGAAGAATAGGGTTTATTTTTGGATTTTGCCCAATTAAAATGCCATAGTTCAATGTGGGCGACTAGGATTGGTTGAGGATGTTCCTAGATGATTCCCACGTGTCCGTGGGGTGGTTGGAAAGCTGAGAGAAAGAACAACTCAAGACATGAGGTGTAAAGGCCTTATGTCATTTTGTGAGCTTTTGGGACCATTTCCTCTAGTTTAGGCTTAATCAAGGTATCAAGACAGGTTTAAGAAGTTTCTAGATGATAATTAAGGTTGCTGGAATGGTCTTAAGTGGAGTGGGTAGCTCAAGCAATAAGATTTGACCATCTTAAGGGATTTTAAGCTCTTTTTGACTGTTTGAGGGATATGTAGTTTGCCATTGCAATGATGTAGCATAGGTTTATGAGTAGGCATATGGGTGTTTGACAAGGAATTAACCATTCAATAGTCCTTTTAAAGCCCTTGTTGACTACTTTGACCAATCAAATAATCAACCCTAGATGAGGTGGTATCTAAGTGATGTTTAAGTGCCAAAGGGTTGATTAGAATAAGGTTTGAAATACCATATTAGGAATTTGAATGGTTAACATATGTATGTGGAATGTTAATCATGATTGGAGAAATCTTTCATATCTAGATTCTAAATAAATTTGGAAATGCTTAATTATGTAATGCAGAAGGATTGAGGGCATGAATTTATTTATTTAAATTAATTAATTAATTGAACCCAATTAAGTCAAATTTGATTGAACTTGGGTTCAGTTGACCAAGTCAACTGATGATTGGATCAAAGAGTCTAATCAAGTTCAAATCACTAAGGAATGTGTTCAAAGAGGGTTTGAGTGGATTTAATAATGATTTAAGGTTTGATTGGATATAAAGGAGCTTCAGGGTTGATCTGGTCAACCAGATTGATCCAGGTCATATGTTTGGGTCCAACAAGTTTGGTTTTGTGAAATTTCTTAAGTAATAGAAAGCCTAACTCTTAAACATCGAGGCGCCTTTTGGTGTAATGAATGAAATTTTTTTAAGAAACTTCATAGTTAAGCATGCTCATCCCAAAGCAATTATGGGATGGGTGACCTACTGGAAGTTACACCAATAGGACAAAACCGTGAGGCCCTTATACTAAAGCGGACAATATCTTGATAGTTAAGAGTTTGGGCTGTTATAAATGGTATTAGAGCAATACACCAGCCGGAAGATGGGAGCTAAGTGTCATACAAGGCAAAGTACTTCTCCATGAGAGCCATCTCTTGAACCATATGTGGGTTAAAGTGCTACATGACAAAATCCACCGCTTGAGCTTTTTGGGGCCACCTCTAAAGTCCTATCTGCTGGTGGATGATTCTGGGATACAGATGCTGACGAGGACGTCAGATACTTAAGTGGGGGAGAATGTGAAACCCCTTAAGTAATATAAAGCCAACTCTTAAACATCAAGGTACCTTTTGGTGTAATGGCTGGAATTTTCATAAGAAACTCCGTAGTTAAGCGTGCTCATCCGTAGTTAAGCGTGCAAAACCATGAGGCCCTTATGCCCAAACAGACAATATCTCAATAATTAAGAGTTTGGACTGTTATAGGTTTGATGTTTGAAATTTTCTAGAAGTGGTCTCATACAAAGAGAAGACCATTTGGTTTGAAATGATTGTTCATACCCCCTAAGGGGTATTTGATTAAAAGGTGTTGATCTGGTTAACCAGGCTTGACAAGGGTCTGGATTTGAGTACTATGCACTCCTAATAATGATTAGGATGCATTGAAAGATGTTTTGAAGTTTAATTTGAAAATTTCATGTTGAAGTCTAAAGAAAACTTTAAAATTATCCTAAAAGGGCATTTTGATCCTTGATCAATTGGGGATCAAAGTGGGTCCACCAAAATATAATTTAATGATTAAAAAGTTATAATCAAGGGTATGGATATAATCAAAGGATTTGGAGAAGGCTCCAAGGTCCAATTCAACTAGGTGACAAGTCCTGTGGCATATGATGTAAATATTTGAAAGTTTTATAGCATTTGGATTTCAATCATGTTTCTGGGGTTAGAGGCCTCAGATTGAGCTCAAAGTTGGAGGGTAAATCATAGAGATATTCCTAATCAATATATAATTGATATATCATGAATCGTGGGTCATTTGATTGGGGTTTGAAGTGTTTAAAAAATATTAGAAAAAGGTTTTCAGGACAGGTCTTTGAACCTTGGATTTTGGCAAGATTTTTGGATTTGAGCAAGATTTTGGATTTGATTGCTTGAATTTGAGTTGTACAAATTAATCATAATCATTTAGATGATTATGAATAAATTGACAGGATGAAAGTTTAATAGAAGGCTTGATAGGTTAAAGTCTGGGTTGGCTTTTATTGAAGTCTAGCTAGGTTTGAGATTTGAATTGATTGATCTGAATTAAATTAAATCTGTATTGATTTAAGATCTAGATTGATCCTAGGGTCTAGATCTAGGGTCTAAATAAATCCTAGGGTTTGGGTAGATCCTAGGGTCTGTATAGATTTAGGGTCTAGATAGATCCTAGGGATTGGATTGGTCCTACTGACCTCATACAAAAATGAGGCAACAACCATCATGATCCTTGTTCTACTTTGTTAGAGGAGGTAGTCAACCAAAGCTGACAGAAGGATATCCTTATTGGCAGCCATGAGCTTCTTTGACTAAGGGTATCTTGTAAACCTGGGGTGAATACTTATCTAATGGGATAAATTTAAATCCACCTTAGCTAACATAGGACATTATACCATATTTATTGATCATATACTATTGATTCATATGTTAAGGATTTAATGCCATTGCGGAGCATACATGCTTTAGTCATGACCGTAATTTAGTGGTGATATTGTAATACCACGATCTGCTTCAGGATCGTCCAGGACGATCTGGATCGTCCTGGGACGATCTGTGAAAGTTCAGCTCCAGATTTGCCCAGTTTTGCTCCAGGTGCTGTTCTGCAGGCATCGTCCAGGCCGATTGGAGACATCGGCCAGGCCGATCGGTACTGTAGAAAATATCGTCCAGACAACAGCCCTGGGAAGATTTCAGGCCGATCCATTTGGTCGGATCGTCCCGGGACGATGCTGCGATCGGCCGGGCCGATCTGAACATTACTTAAGGGTTTCAGCCGATTTGAAGAGAGAGAAAATCAAAAAAAATAAATATCTGATTTACTGTTCTGAGGAGAGAGAAAAAGAGTTTTTGGAAAAGTTGATTTCGGGAAGACGCGGAGCCGTTTTCGATCGAAGTGACTGTTGTGGAATTTGCTGTGCTCGAGGTAAGGCACATTTCGTCTTTCTCAATTTTCAGTTCCGTCGAGTTTGGCAGTATTTTCTGTCCGGATTTCGTTTTCGTTACGGTTTTTCGTCCGTATCTTTTGATTGGTTCAGTTTTTACCGCGTAAGTTTCTGTATATTGTTGATGTGCCGAGTGTGCACCTTTTGGTTATTTTCCGAAGATTTTTGTCCGGGTATTTTTGATTCGGCGATGTTTTTCGTAGACTACAATTTTCTGTGAAATTGTAAATTCTCTGTGCAGTAGAATAAATGTTCTGGAATATGATTATCTGTATTCTGTGCGAATTCGGTAAATTTTCTTTGTAGGAAATTTTGTGTAAATTCTATATACTGCCGTTGTGCTGCCCGATTTTTGGGTAATTTCTGATTTCTTCGGATTTCTTCTGAATTGAAATGCTATGTGTATAAGCTATACAAAGGGAGTTATAAGGGGCTTGAATCCTATGAGATTCAGTTAGTGTCTGGGAAATCTGAAATGAGCTCAAATCTGAAATCTGATATCTGTTCTGTTCCGGATCCGATGAATTCTGTTCTGGTGCTATAAGCACATCTGTTCTGGTGCCGTGAGCACAAAAGGAGGCATAAGGGGCCTGGATCCTATGAGATTCAGTCAGTGTCTGGGAAGGGAGGCATAAGGGGCCGGAATCCGTAGAGATTCCGTCAGTGTCAGGGCAAGCTATAAATGACATATGAATCTGTTCTGTTTTCTGTATCTGTTCTGTACGCAATTGTGATTCTGATATGATATGATATGCAAATTCTGATTTCTGATTTCCGTATAAGTTCTGATTTCCGATTCTGTTCCGATTTCTGATCTGATTTCTGTCTGATGAGTTTGGTTTTGGTTTCTGAGAATTCAGATTGGTGGTTTGTTGCTTTGCTGAGCTGTTGAGCTCACCCTTGCTTTTTTGGTGGTTTTCAGGTTCTGGGAAAGGGAAGGAAGTTCAGGACTAGAGTTCAGAGTCTGATCAGTATAGGTACCTTGGTACTTTTGATTTTTGTACAGTCATGGCTTTTCTGTTCTGTCTTTCTTTTTGTTGAAAGCCATGTACTGTTCTGTAGATGATTATTTTGAGGAAATGAAAAGATAGATATTTTGTTCCGCTGCATTTGATGTTTTTAGTAGCTCTGTTGTTCTGTGTGTGTCTGTTGAGTTAAGTATTTGGAAGATCAGTTCAGCAACCTAATCCAAAGCCAGATCCTGGATAAGAATGAGCTCCGTCGCGATCCGGTTCGGGCGGGATCCGTCCCCGTCGGGTCGGGTCGTGACAGATATTTGGCAGCAAACTACTTGATTCATAGATCCTCGGTTATAACTATTTACCTACGATGGTCTTGCCGTCAAATGGCACCGCATGTAAACGGTTATGACCGGGGCCCTTTGAACTTGGTGGTTTGCCTTTAAATAACATCACTAAATTACGATCATAGCCAGAGCCCATATACTCCCTATTGACACTCAAACCTTCATAAATGAATCAATAGGAATAGATTAATGGGGGACAAAGCCCTCTATTAGCTAAGGTGGATTCCAATTTGTCTCCCTAAGGAAAGCATCCATCATAGGTCTACAAGGTACCTTGGATGATGCAACTGTCGACAAGGATCCTTCTATCAGGTTGGGTCGACAACCTCTTCTGACTAAGTAGACTAAGGACCACGATGACTCAGGACGACAAAACCATAAGATATTTATCAGGTTCAACATCACTTCCCTCACCATCTGCTTTAATTTTAATTATCAAACTTTCCACATACCAAGCAATGCTGTTATTATATGTTGAATATCACGTACGTACCTACATATATGATATGTTTATTTTACAACTAACCTTAATTGAAAGTTCTCTCTCGTGATCAAGATGGGTAATTAACTGTATGGGCTTGTGCGCGCCAATAGGAAACCAGAACCCATATCTTAAAGCTCTCTCAAAATGAGGGCGAAATCTCTAGGTAGTGTCTAATCTAAAAACCCAATCCGCCTTTTGAAAGTTTATCCCGGAATCTGATTCATTAAAACTACCCCCGAACGAAAGAGGGGAGGCCGGGGCACAAATTTTCGGAGCCCACAACAGCCACTAGTAGAGAATATCTTCATTGATCCATTGACCAAATAGATTACCTCAATGTCTTCATGGACGTGTGAAATTGGGTTTTTATACTCTTTTCTTTACATACTAAAGTAACTTTTTGAACTCTTCAGCAATCACTTTTTTCTTATTACGGATTTAAGTCCTCCCAACTAAATCACTTTAATCTGGCCTACTTACTCTTTTTGTTCTAATAGTTTTTATTAATTCAACTACACCTTCCTTACAGGATAAAAACTCTCCAATTTACAATTTTGATACATTTTTTTTACTGATTCAGAATTTTCCCGACTCGACAAGAATACAATACAGATTTCAATTTATTAAAAAATATTCCTCTGAAAATTTGTAAATAAATCACATTTCAATATTTTTTACACATCCAAATTCAAAGAGAACTCCTATATTGTAGAGAATTCTATAGCTTTGACCTCTGCAGGAAATGCAAGCTAGTCTTCTTAGTGTTTATGGACTTTTTTAATTGTTTTTAGCTGCCTTCAAATCAAAATCTTTTTGTCATTCCTTTTTTGTAGATGAAGTACTACCTTGATCCCCTTTATTGATCACCCATCGATTCCAAGTTATTTACTTTACTCATTTTTCAAAGGCAACAGATTACAAGATCATTGTGTAAAGCCAACATATACCTTTATTTTTGGAGAAGTTTGGCTGTCTATAATCCATGAATTTTAACCACTGAAAGTTATTTCAATGATGAGAACCCATGCATGGTTTTTCTTTGCGTAAAAATTCATTTATGTATTATGTGTTACAATTTTAATTATTTCACTATGTGAAACCATCATTTGAATGTGAAACCATCATTTGAAGTTAAGACAATAAATTCAGTCACTCTAACAATGTGATATTCTAACAACCATCAATTATATAGCAACAAATACAGTACATTTTATTTAGAATATTGTTATTTGAAAATAGTTATTTTCTAGATATAACACTATTATCTACATATTTATTGCATTTTTATTCTTTGAACAAAAAAAAAGGACTTTTTTGGGATACCCATTAGTTGAAGGGATCCTACAAAGAATAATTTGGTGGATAAATCTTTTCACCTCCATCATGAGATGATCAATGGGTGATAATAAAATAACTTAACTAACTCCTACTTAATCACAAGTTTATTAATAATCTCATGAACTACTCCTTGACTAGTTTTTATTATCTCATTCTAACAATATTTTTTCCCAAACCATCCAACTACCGTGTGCCAAAAGGAAATCAGCATGATCCTTAAAGACGTGGAAGTATATGTAATCATTGTTTAATCAAGGCTAAGTTGACAACCAAATATAAAAACAACAAAAAATATTAAAGTGTTCCTCTCATCTTCCGAATTCCAAACAACCAATCACTGGTCTATTCCTGCAAACATTTTCCCATGTCTTGGAGAAGAAGATCAAAGTCAGTAAACTGAGATCTTTCCTTCTTTCAATCTGTCTTCGCTTGGCTCTTTCTGCTCTCTCTCTCTCTCTCTCTATCTACTTTTATCCTCTTTTTGTTTCCTTTGGCGCTTTTCAGCTAATTACTCTTCTGCTCGTCTGCAAAAATTGATTTATAACGTCTATTTTTTAGTTATATACTTTCCATACCGTATTTCAAAATAGTATTATATATTAATTTATTTTTTTCTGGTGAAAGTTAGGTATCTTGCTATTATATAGTAACGTTTACCTACTCTGTGGAGAAGTACCTCACTATTGAAGTCGCTTCTTATTTCTTCTTTTGGATTGATGAAGTGCTTAATTTTCATGCAGGCCAAATGAGCAATGACCAGTAATAAATAGAAAAAAATCATTTTGTTTTTTTAGAGAGAGAAAAGATAACTTCTTTATCAGTTACAGACTGATATAGATCAAGAAGGAAGAAATGGGAAGGTTTGCGTGTCTTGTGGAAGTCAGGCATCGATTGGCTAGAACTCTGTGAGTATCTCTTAAGTTATAAGTTCTTCATTATATTATTGCTTGTGTACCCATTTGCTTCTGTTTATAGGAGTGCCTATTTCACTTGCTCTGATCTTTTTTGGTTTATGTTTATTTCATCTTGATAACAATTGAGTTTCCTGGACTAAGTAACTATTTGGTTAGTTTGGTTTCTTCTGATTTTGAAATTTTTTCTTCTTTTTTGCTTAAGTTATGCTGTGAAGTTTGTCAACTATGATTATTTAATTTGTTGTTGATTTGTAGTTTCCTCACCAATTTGGTTGCTAGTTTTATCATTCAATTTTGAGTGGGTTCCCTTAAGAGAGGCATTTAAAGGCTACAACTCTTCTAATGCTTCATTTATACTTAGAAAGATAAATGATGGAAAGCTATAATTTGAGAAGCATATAAGTACTTAATCTTCTACATAAGCTTAATTTTCGGTGTCGCCTTCGTTTTTGGTTTTGGGATTTTGAGCGAAAAAAACTTACATTAGCTTTAAATTCGAGATTTTTTGATTGACAGACTGAGCTCCCAACCAATAAATTAGAATGCGCTGCATTTGTCGTCATCAACTGAAATGTTATTGAATAATTTATGGTCTTCCATTCAATGATACCTAAAAAGGAATAAGCGTAATTGTATTCCATTTTTTATTTATTTTATCTCTAAAAATTGAAGGGTTGGCTATTTTCCAGAAATCTCGATTCAGCTTCAAAAGTTATAAGCCAATTATAAATGAAATTTTCTTCTTCGTAGATCAATTTTCTTTCATCTTTAGCAGATTTATTCCATTTTATTCCTCTCTATAAAGCATAATTCAGCCATCAAGTCAATTATCTTGCAATTGATGTTTTCCTGCTGTTTCTTGTCATGATCAGCTTCACTTTTCACCTTGCAGAAATGATCTTTCTTTAACCTAATGGCTGCTCTTGTTCTCTTTCCGGATTCTTTCTTATCCCCAATAAAAAATAGTTCATGCTTTCGTTTTCACTTGGAAGTATAGTGAAGAACAAGGCTTTGCTTGAGTCATTTTTTTTACTACTTTTAGAGCAGATTTTAAGTACAAAATTTTTAGTTAAAAAAATTTTTGTACTAAAAAACTACTTCACAATTCAGTAACAAAGTAGTCCCAAATGAAGTCTTCTTACGCTTCGTTTGACTTGCGTTTTCTTACTGCTTTCTAAAGTAGTTTTTGTGTACAAAATTTTTAGTTTAAAAAAATTATACTAAGGCTTCGTTTGGGACAGCTTTTTTATTGCTTTCTAAAACGGAGTTTTAGTACAAAAATAAAAAAAATTGTATTAAAACTCCGTTTTAGAAAGTAATAAAAAAGCCGTCCCAAACGAAGCCTAAAAGCTGCTTTAAAAAGCAGTAAAAAAGCTATCCTAAACGAAGAATAAGGCTTCGTTTTGAGATGACTATTTTATTGCTTCTTAAAGCAACTTTTTAGTAATTTTTACTAAAAAAATATTTTAAGAAGCAGTAAAACAGCAGTACCAAACGAAGTCTAAAACTTTAAAACCTGGCAATCATAGAGCTTTCACACACCGGTATCCCTGAAGCTTTAGTACATTATGTAAGTTTTTCCTGCTAATGAACCTAGTTAAAACTCGCCAAAGTACTTGTGGAAGTATGGTAAATGATTTGATCAGGATTGAATGATTAATGTTGTTTGTAACTCCTCTAATTTTTAATGGATTTTAATATTATTCAGTCCAATTCTGTGTCAGATAAATTAAAATCTTGTTAATATAAAAATATCAAATGCTATATGAATAGAAGATATGATTTAATGACAGTTTAGATGTAATTAATGATTAGGATTAAGACTAATCATACAAGATGGGAGGATTATTTGGTTAATACAAAGGAGATATGATAAAGAAAAGTTTTAGTTGTAATTAATGATTAAGTTTAAGACAAATATTACAAGAGAGAGGATTATTTTTTTGTTAATAAAAAAGATTTTAGGTGTAATTAATGATTGGATTTGACCATTATAATAAGACATATTGGGTTTGAAACTAAGAGTAGCCAAGCTGTCTTTGTAAAGAACAAATTAGGCACGTCAATCCCTCTCCTATTAAATAATCACAACTACTCAAGAACTGATACCCCTTATTTTTTAGTACAACAGAGATGCCATCAAATATATAAAATCATAGCCGATAAAAGGGAAATAATATAATTTTTCATTGGAAATGGTCAATTGTTCGTAAGGGCTGTACCCCTTAGCCTTTATTCCGTTGAGGGTAACGGTTGAAATAAAATTTAGCATTTTTTGGTAGTTGGATAAACTAGTCATAAAACTTGATATATCATCCAACAATTCTTATTCGGTGCGAATCTCAAGGCAAAATCAAGTTGGAAACTTTTGAAAGTAAATTTGGGATCATCCGAGCTCCGATTTCAACAAACTTATAGTTGAATTGAACGTCTCAAAAATACAAATCCAACGACATCAAATTCGACTCAATCCGAGCCCAAATGAGTCCAAATAAAGGACCCGAAGCGTTGTAGGAAGGTTCGAACCACAATTTAGTTTACCAAACAATTTCTAAATGTGACATGCTTATAATCGAATCGAGCGGATTGACAAGATGAGTCCAACAAGCCCAATATCACTAAATTCCTATATCACTAAGACTTTCCAATGTCCAGCAAATTGTCCATGGTCAAGGGAATCAACATTGACCGCCCATACAAACCACTCCCAAAGTACCCTTGATCTTCCTCCTATTTACGGGACAAGCCACCCTAAAAAATCTATAAATAGAGCCCGCATTCTCATGAAAAGGAACCCAAGCCAAAAGAAACAATAGAGATCAGAGATCGCTCTTGCCCCCTTGCTCCTCCTCTACCACAGCCTAGAGTTCCGCCGGACCACCGTATGACGCCGGAGTTCTGTCGGACCACCACATGACACACGGAGTTCCATCAGAACACCACATGATGCCGGAGTTCCACCGAAACACTGCCTGACACTAGAGCTCCACGGACTACTGCCTTACGACGGAGTTCCGCTGGACCAAAACCTACTGCCCAGAGTCCCGCCGGACAACCACCTGACATCGAAGTTTCGCCGGACCACCACTGTATGCCTAGATACTACCTGATGCTGGAGTTCAGCAAGACCACCACCTGATACCCGGAGTTCCGCCGGACCAACACCTAACGCCCGAGTTCCGACGGACCACCACCTGATACTCGAAATTTTTCCAGACCACCACCTGACGTCAAAATTCCACCAGATCACTGACTGACATCAGGACTTCCGCCGAACCACCAAATAATGTCAGGACTTCAGCCAAACCATCAAGTGAAGCCGTACTTTCATCCCCATTTTCACTAGACCACAACTATATGGTTGACATTTATAATCAGATTGCCCTCAAGGACGAGTCAACCAATTGTACTCAACTCAAACTCTAGTGGAATTATTTTTAATTGGGCTATGCCCCATAAATTTTCCCCCTTCCAGGGTTTTCCACATTAAAAATCATATGTTCTTTGTGTGTGAGCTGGATATCTGCACAACGCTAAGACGTAGAATTATAACTCTTTCACTGCGTATATTCTAGCCCGCAACAGTTTGGCTTCATATGTGAGAACCCTAATCCCACTATCCTAAGTACTGATGGCAATTAGGCATAGCCATTGTAATCTAGGAGCCTCTCGCTCCAACTCAAACCAATCCAGGAACTAGTCCATGAACTAGGGATGCCAGGTGTCTGCCGCTTTTCACCAGTGAACAAAACCCTACCAGGGAAGGGACATCGAGACCATCGCTTGAGGATCACATCCGAAAGATGGAGGAATCTCAGAATGAGATCATTCAACTCCTGTAAGAGACTCGGCAACCAGTGCTAACACCATAGGAAGAGATTCTTCTCCCTCAAGATCCACCGCTAGCCGAGGGTGTTCAATCTGAACATCTGCATATATAAATTCATCTTCCTCCGCCAAGGAGTCATATGCAATCACATCAAGACAATAAACTTGCTGACAAAACAAGCTCTGCCCATTCATTATGTGCAGGTCGGCAACCTCACATTCCTCTGGATGCCTCCGAGGACTTATCCCAGCCACATATTGTCGAGCTCCAACACAATGCCCTGCAGCATGAACTACGAAGATTAGTTCGAAAAGAGTTTCCTATGTGAGGTATAAGAAAATCCCTTCATTAGAGGAACTTCTAGGAGTCACCACCCCTGATTGAAGCCATCTTTCAACACCCCATCTTGGTAGGATTCAAACTACCAAACATCAATTCTTATGATGGGACATCCAACCCATACAAGTTTATTAATCACTACAAAACTATCATACATATCCAGTGAGCCTCAAACGCACTTCTCTGCCATATTTTTCTTGCCACCTTTAGAGGGCAACCTCAAATATGGTTCTATTCGCTTCAAGCCAGAACATTTCCTCATTTGTCAAATTGGCCAAAGTGTTTGTTGAATAATTTGTTGCCAATCAAAGAATGTTAAAAGAATCTTCCCACCTATTAAGAATTCGTCAGAATAAAAATGAGTATCTCAAAGAGTATTTTCAAAGATTTTCTACTGAGGATCGATAAATTGTAGGGGTGGTTCTCGAATTACTTAGAGGAGTTTTCCTCGAAGGGCTTCGTCTTAGCTCCTTTTACTCAGCACTCATGCAAGATACAATTCAATCATATGCTTATCTGATCCATCACGTGGAGTCACAAATCTCCATCGATGAAGCAATTAATACTAATAGAAAGCAATTTGAGTAAATAAATGGGAAGCATAAAAGTGCATCAAAGATGGAGAATCCATCCTTGTAGCAAAAGAAGCAGGAAAATTCTAATTTGCCCCACGACCCTCACAGTCGTGACAAGAGCCTCATCAAGAAAAGGACTACACACCAGTTAGTGTATCACGAGCAAATGTGTTGATGACCATTTGAAATCAGGAGAATGTGTGTGACATCGGCGTCTATAGTGAAAGGATTCATCGACAGTCTTAATCAACCATCACTTCCTGCTCCCTTGCTCCGACCTGAAATTGTTAACCACATATAATGAGCTTTAAAAAGCCCAGCAGGTCACCAAAAACCTACAACTGAAATCAAAACACAGTACGTAAAGCAATATTCATGTCAATTAGTCAAATCAATAACAGTCACTTGCACATGATCATTGAATCGATGCAGATACAGAAATCAGTATAGAAATATAAATCAATACATAAAAAATAGAATCCAAAATCATCAGCGATAGAATCAGTGAACAGTAGAAAATCCCATAAAGCTCAATGAACCAGTACGTGAGTCAAATCTCTATAGTAGTCGTCTTATCTATAACATCAGTCAAAGCAATGTAGTAGAATTGTATCAAATCTTACACTTGCAATTCCAGTTATTCAATATCACTTGCTCAATAAATCATATGTAATCTAGTAATTTATATCACGTGTTCAGTGAATAACATATCACTTGCTCAGTATATCACGTGCATAATGTCAATACAGTGAATCAGTAGTAGCAGCGTATGTATCAATATCAGTAACAATCCTGTGACGACATGAACGATTATGCTATAACAGTGAAATCGTGTAGTAACATTAAATCCGCACAGTAAAGATAAATCACAATTTAGTAAAGAAAACATCGTATCTAAAATATCCGTCAAATCAATATAGCATCAATCACAGCAATAAATCAATCAGATCATTAAATAAAGAAAACAATTCCGGTCAATAATATCAGTCGGTATGAAATCATATAAAATGATCAATTCAATACATCGTAAGGACAGTTGAGATCAAATCGATAAATCAATAATAACCATTAAAATTAATCAATACAGTAAAAATCATATTCTATATCACGTGGTCAGTGTATCACATGTATCATATGTATCGGTCAGTATTCGATGTATCACGTGCTATAAGATTGGTACAATGAATCAATGTATCAGTGGATCAGTAGTATCGGTATCGGTATCAGTATCTGTAGTATCAATGAATCAATGGTATCAATAAGTCTATAATATCGATGAATCAATAATATCGGTGTCCATAAGATCAATGAATCGATGCAATATCAATATCCATATTAATATCTATATTTGGTAACATGTACTGTATGCAATATCAATGAAATCATATAGTGACAGTAAACTCATAAATCCGTCAGTAAATCCATTCAATATCAATAAATCAATTCAATATCAATAAATCCGTCGATAACAATAAATCAGTAAATCCATAAAGAAATCATAAGAACAGTATTGTACACATACAATACAATATAATAGTCTTACTTAACAAGTACAATCACTGGCTATTAAGACATTTTTTGAGGTTAGTAAGTTAGTAATCCGTTGGCTATAATAGAGTCGTCACCCTTGCCCGTCGGCATAAACTCCTTATGACTCCCAATCGTTGTATCACGTGATCAGTAGAGGAAAACACCAAACCCTTTTTACCATCATGACAGGTCAATCTTCAACCAACGGTTCAACCAGCCTTTACTCAACAAGTAAAAGACATGGCTATTACGGCATTTTTCAATCTTGGAATATCGATGTATCATTGTATCCATTGGCTTAATAAGAGTCGTCACTCTTGCCCGTCGGCAGAATAATCTCCTTATGACTCCCAATCGTTGTATCAATGATCAATAAAGGATAACACCAAACCCTTTTTAAAGGAAAGTCCATCGGCCCACCATCATGTTAGGTCTATCAATCTTCAACCAATAGTTCAACCAGTCTTTACTTGTCTTTTAGTAATAATAACAGTAATTCAATCATATATACACATTCATATACATCTCATTAATACATAAAAACCAACAAACACAATTTAACTCGATTGAAGAAAACCCTTAAAATATCGTACAGTCGACATAAATCCCAAATAGGGTCAAAATACATAGTTTTAGAAAATTATCAAATTACCCGAAATCGTGTAAAACAACGTTTAAAAATTTTACTTGTACTGAAGCAATATTTTTCAACATCCGGATAATTTTCTATTCGATAAAAAACATATAGAACTCAAAATATCTGATAAAAACTTTCCAGAAAATACTTAAATCGTGCAAAATCATCATTTCAATAACATACCAAAAGTTACGCTGTAAAAGTTTCGTCAATACAAAGATATGCACATTTTTAGGTAACGAAAACACAAAACTGAGCAGAGAAATACCAAAACTCGAAATCCTTGAAATCAAAAATAGGATTCGGAGTCCTTACTGCGAGACAAACACTTCTTCTAACAGCGGCGTCGGATAAAAAGCGCACTGCGAGCTTCAAAACCAGGTCTTTTTTCTTCCTTTTCCTTCTCTTTCTCTCCTGCCTTTTTCTCTCTCTTCAAATGAATCCAAAATATCTCCATCCATTATATATCCATGCAGATCGTCTCGAATTATCCATTTTCGTCCCAGGATGATTTGCCCTCTGGACAAAAATCGTTCAGGCTAAATAGTAATCGTACATGGACGAGTTGCTCTTTGGACAAATTTCGTCCCGACGAACCAAATTTCGTCTGGGGACGAACTTCTCTGTCCACAAATTATGTACTAATCATCTCGGATGATCCAACTTCATCCCGGACGATCCTGGAAGGAAAATCAGGCTTTCACAATGTGAAGTGGCCGATTCCTTTAAAGCCCAACGTGGGGAATCAAGAGCAATATTATCATTTCCACCATAGTAAGGGACACACTACTGAAGTATATAGGCAACTCAAGGAAGAAATTAAGAGACTAATTTGATAAGGATATCTTAGACAATTTATCTAAAACCCACCTGCTCGAAATGAAGCTGGTTCTATTGGGAGGCAGAATCAATATTGAAGGAAATCATAGAATAATCATTAAATGATTGGTGAAATTGAAACCATTGTCAGGGGCCCTTCAATGCCTAGTCAAGTCTTTATTGCAGCTATTAAGGAGCCAATACCAAAGAAGTCTCGCATCGGTCACTTCATTACTTTTGATGATTCTAACATAGAGGGAATAAAGACCTCTCATCAAGACCCATTTATGATTAGTGAAGGGATTGGTGATCCATGTTACAATGTCAAGAGGATCTTGGTCGATAACAGAAGCCCTGTAGACGTCCTATTCTAATTCACTTTTTCTTAACATGGGTATCTCCAGAGAGAAACTACAGCTTGTCATAGATTCATTATACATGTTTGATAATTGAAATGTACGAGTGGAAGGAATAATTAGTCTCCTAGTCGTACTTGGAGAGTTAGCTCGCAGGTTACACACTCCATCCAGTTTATTATAGTGAAATCAAAATCTACCTATAAAGCTATCTTTGGAAGACGTCCACTCTAGTCGATCTTTAGGATTGTTGCTTCAATCCCTCACCTCAAATTAAAATTTCTCACCCTAGTAGGAGTCAGTATAGTACGCGGAGATCAACAAGTAGCACTATCATGCTACCTTACGTAGACTCAACCACGCCCATCGATTACCTTAAGTATCAAGGATTTTGATCTCTGGAATGATGACATTCCTCAAAAGGCCTTTCTCATTGAGGTTCTTACTTGTATCTCTCTATCAGTGAGCATCCTTCAAGAATAGTGTAGATCAAATTATTACTCTTGGAGGAAGAAGAGACAAAGTATGTAGAGTTTCTACAAAGAAATCAAGGTGTCTTTACTTGGAGTCTAGCTGACATGCCTGAAATTAGCCTTGAAGTGATCATGCACTCCCTCAAAGTAAACCTGATGTGTAAGCCACTTATCTAGAAGAAATAAAGTTTTATGCTAGAACTCCAGCAAGCGATTAAGAAGGAAGGTTATAAACTCTTGGAAGTTAGATTCATACGGGAAGTGCACTATCCCACCTGGCTAGAGAATGTTGTTACGGTCAAAAAAGCTAACAGAGCTAGGAGGATGTGTGTATACTATACAGACTTCAATAAAACTGGGTGATCATTAGTTGTGCCACAACCAGGTTAATCTAGAGTTGATCTATCTGCTGATTTTGAAAAGAAACATAATATAATATGTTAGCCATCTTAGTTCTACACTCGGTCAACTCCTCTACCATATTCACCTCTTTGGTCTTGTGGTATACTTTTGTTTGTACTATTCTTGGATATGCTTGACCTTCAAAAATTCATTATTTCATTTATTCAAGGCCTTAGTAAGCTCGATCTCAAGCTCCATGCACCGCAATAACTGAAATAAGGAAGAAAGAAACGTAAAAGGACGCCCCAATTGATAAACAAAAAATAAGTATTTAAAAGAAATGCTAACCACCAAGTTATCAGCTTTGGGACATCTGATTCACTAGTGATTCAACACATCCCCAGGAATAAACAACTTGATCGGGGAGGAGTCGGGTGGAGCCTTGCTAGTACTTGTTGTAACCCCCTCAAGTTTCTTTTTCTTTAACAAAGCCTGGGGATCGTCACCTCTTACCTATCACTTAGGAGGACCTTGGAAGCTGGGGTAGGTAGCTCAGGAATCTTGGAGGACTTCTTTAACATTTTTGCATTAGACTCCTAGCTTGAAAAGATAGTCTAACTTTGGGCAAAAATTCCTCTTCTGTAAGTTCATGTAAGTAGTGAACCTCGTACAAAAGATGCTCAATATCTGTAATATTGAGAATCCTCAGAATATCTTTCTCTCCAACGTGTAAGGGTATTGGTAGATCTTTCATTTTTTCCCATTTCTCTATAAGGCCCTAGTCATTTTTCACAAAGAAAAAGGCATTGGCCCATCTCCTTGATGGATCTTGGGTACGAACAACCAAACATTTGGATCTGAATGTTACACGTCCTTGTGCATCACTGATAAAATAATCCATCCTTGAAAGACATTCACACATCAGAATATATCCTCAATATCTGAAGAGAGCAATCATTACCACCATGACGGATGTGGACCTATAAGAAATTTGTGCTAGACTTATCCCACACCTTGTTAAAATGTCAATCAACTCCGAAGGAGGAGGAAACCATAGCCTCACTCACAAACTGGTCTTGTAGATGGCCAGGTACCCTTAAGGAGGAATGCACATCCGATCGGATGTTTTAGGGACCTTCACCATGAGACCATTGGAAAAATGGAACTTCTTGTTGAGCACAATCATAGAATCATTAGTAACGGTGGATACAAAATCGTCTGCCCTGGCTCCCTTATTTGGCCTCCTCTCACCGTCGTTCTGGGAAGCAATATGCAAATCTCCCATGATTAGAGGATCTCTCAAAGAAGGATTCTTGCATGTTATAGCCTCCCATATAGGAAGAAGAGAGGAAGATGAAGGAGGAAAAACTCCAACTTAGTGTGGGGCCCTAGATGTAGATAAGGGATACCACCTGAATATGACTAGGGGAAAGCCTTAGCTTTTGGAAGAAAAGGGATGGGGAAGGTGTGTTTTTTAATACCCAAGGGGGGTATTTATAATTTGGAGTTGGGGAAAATTTGGGAAAAAAGAGAGCTTGCTCGTCTTAGAGCCAGTTAATCCTCTCACATGGAGCCGGCTTTGCTAACATGTGGCTAAAAAATTCTGTTCAACCTTCTATGACCCAATTAGTCATGGGTCATGTCAGCCACGACCCAACAGGTTGTGGGTGTCAACCACAACCCAGCATATCATGGGTGACACGTCAGCCACGATCCTACATATCATGGCCAAGTCAGCCACAACCCAATGAATGTGGGTCACATCAGCCATGACCTGGTCCATCGACAACGCCTCAGCCGGGGAAGGCCAGGCAGATCCCAGGTATGTCGGGCAGCAACCGACCAAGCTGGTCGGCTAACCAGGTTCACAAATGAGCCTTGCAGCAAACTCGGCTTGCAGATGAGCCAGGCAGCGCCTAGAAAAAACCAGCGCGCAGGCATCACTAGCAGTGGCTATGTCTACCGCCGGTCGTCAACATCCACCGGTAGTCAGACCGGCCCATTTTTAGGCATAATTTTGGGCCCAAAAAGGTTAAACCAAATATTTCAGGGGTTCCCAGAACCATCTTTCAATATTTCAGATTCAATTTTGACACTTTTAAAGTTATTCGAAACCTCTCATCTAAGATTGAATTATTTTCAAGTTTCAAATCTCATCAAAAATCCCCCATGAGCTATAATTCATATTTTTAGACTTTTGAAGCTTTGACATCTAAAAATAGTAGGGAAACTAATATATCATCCAAAAATTATCTTGATTGGGCACAAATCTCGAGGAAAAATCAAGTTGGAACCTTTCAAAATTAACTTTGTGATCATTTGAACTCCGATTTCTGCAAACTTATAGTCGAATTGAACATTTCAAAAATACCAATGCAATAAGACAAAATTTGACTCAATCCAAGATAAATGGGTCCAAATTAAGGACCCAAATAGCTATTGGAAGGTTTGAACCATAATTTGGTTTGCCATATGGTTTTTAAATGTGATATGCATATAGTCGAATCGAGCGGCTCAATTAGACGAGTTCAACGAGCCCAAGAGCACTGAATTTTTATATAACTAAGACATTTACATTTTTAGGAAATGGTTTATTATCAAGGGAATCAACATCGACCGTCCATGCAAACCACTTCCAAAGTACCCTTGATGTTTCTCCTGTTTACAGGCCATGCCACCCTAGAAAATTTATAAATAGAACCCCCCTTTCTCATGAAAAGGGACCCCAAGCCAAAGGAAATAAGAGAGAGATCAGAGATTGCTCTTTCCCCCTCGATCCTCCTCGACTATCGCCATCGCCTAACGCTGGAGTTCCATCGAACCATCACCTGACGCCAGAGTTCTACCGGACCACCACCTAATGCCAGGGTTCTACTAGGCCACCACATGACACCTAGAGTTTCAATGGACCACCACCTAATGCCCAAAGTTCTACTGGACCACCACCTGACACAGGAGTTCCACCAAACCACCATCTGACGCTAGTGTTTTTCCAAACCACCACCTGATGAGTGGAGTTCCGCCAGGCCACCACTTGATTCTAGACTTCCACCAGATCACTAACAGATATTGGGTCTTCTACCAAACCACCAACTGATGGCTAGACTTCCATCAAATCTCCAAGTGATGCCAAAATTTCATCCCTATGTTCCACTAGAATACAACCATATGATTAACTTTTTTAATCAGATTGCTCTCAAGGATGAGTCAACCCATTTTACTTAACTCAAACTCTAGTTGAGTCATTTTTGATTGGGCTAGGCCCTATGGTTTTTCCCCTTTCGAGGGTTTTCCACGTAAACAAAATTTTGTATTTTCTATGTGTGAGATGAACATCTGTATAACACTAAGACATTGAACTATAACTCTATCACTACATATATTCTAGCTGGCAACAAGACTGATAAGTAAGCTATTTTAAATAAATACAAAAAAATTGATGATTAGTATAAATCTGACCTAATGGAGATCAATTGAAGAAGGTCCTCATTTAAATGTCAAAACCCAACTACTTTACGTTTAGAGTTTGAGGACTAGTCTTAGTGATGATTTTTTCCTCAGGTTGAGCCTGAGGGTTCTTTCCATAGCAAAATGAATGTATTGACAACGTCCCTATATGATGGGATTCTCTAAAGTGAGCCGAAAAGCCATAAAATATAATGAAGTTATTGTTTGGCGTCGTCTTCCTCCTCATAATACATTTTAAGAATCCATAATAATTTGATTTAGAGTCTATAAATTTTCTGAGGTTCCAAATTTTGTAGCAACTATATGTTGAAGTTCCCTTTGTAACATGATCCAAACTTGAAATAAATTCTTCCTTAATTCAGGGCTTCAAGTAAGACCTCCTTTGATAACAAAGATGCTCAAATAAGAGAGTCAATCCATTGAAGGCCATGTATTTGCTCTCAATAAACAATCAAAGGCACAATAAACAATCAAAGACACCATGCTAGAAGGAGAAATGGTTGTCTATAATTATCATTGTGGATATATTAACAAAAAATGCGATTATAAACCAAAATAAAATTAAACATTCGAGTGCTCATGCATAATAGGAATGATAAATTTTGCTACTAAAAAAATAACTTCATGAAAGTGCTTTAATCTTACCTCATAAGAACCTTTGTAGGAAATAAAAAAGGACAAGAAAAAATTATAAATGACTACCTTTCATGGTTTTCATCCTCATCACCCAAATCATCCAAGGTTACCATATATTGACTTTGTTGAAGGTTCAAAAAACCTATTTGAATAAGGGAGCCTAGTTAAAAATTTATAACCAAATTGATGATGTTTTTTTATTTAATTGATGACTTGAACGTTTTCTAACTAATATGTAATCTTTAAGATTGATTTCATTAGAGTCCATGTCTCAAACAATTATGATTACATAGCCGCCTCATCAATCACCAAGACATTTTATTTTCTTGCATCATATTTTGGAGCCTTAATGACTTGTTTAATACCCAATAAATTATATATGATTGACTCTAATTGTCACATTGAAGCTAGATATATACATCCTAGTGTTCTTGATGCTCATTGTGTACCATCTTGAATTATGATAAATTTTAAGTGTGACAACTCTTATTTGTTATTAGCGATGGTTACTTAAAAAAACAAATTCTTGTAGTTGTTATTTATTCTTCATCATTGAACTGGTATTTAGATACAGAGGCATTAAATATCCTCACTTGCAACCTAGAGAATATGTAGCAAGATGAACCTTATTAGGAAATAGAAAAATGTTTGTTGATGATGGCTACTCCTTTCTAGCCAAACATATTATCCAAGGACTTCTTCCAACACCCACTATGAACCTTCATCTCTCCAAAATTCTTCATGTGCCTAATATAACTCATAATGTCATTTCCATCTCACATATCACCTCTAATAATAATTGTTATTTTTCTTTTGAGCCCATTTATTACAAAACTAAGAACATGAAAAAGTATCAAATAATTTTTGATGGACTATGTCATAATGGCTTCTATCCCTTCATCAACACTAAAATAGTCCTGGTATCCTTCAAATCTATCATTGATGTTTGGCACCACTAAATTGGACATTCTAAAATTTAAACCATAACAACTCTCTCCAAATAAAATAAAATTTTATACTTTTTTTTTCATTATTTTCCTTTTCTTACTTTTAGCAATCACTCTTATTATCTTGAATTAATATATTATGATGTTTGAAATTCATCCCAATACCTTTAATTCAACATACATATATATATTTTGGTTGATGATTTCTTTCAATAATCTTGATTCTTTCTTATGAACAAAAGTCAAAATAACAAATCACATCATTTTGCTTTAAATAAGATATATAAACCGAATTCATAGTTCATATTATAATCCTATTATCTGACGATGGTGGTGAATATGAAAATCTCACACTTCATAATTTTCTCATTAATAATTTATAATCCACCAAACAAGTTGCCCATACACCCCCCAAGTAAATGGCCTCATCAAGCTCAAGCATCACCATAACCAATAAACTACTCGTGCTTTACTTGTTGAGTTTAACCTTCACCAATTCTTACGGATAGAAGCAGTCTTAATGTATGTCTATGGATGTCCATCTAATAAATCAAATGCCATTAAAATTGACAAAAAAATATAATGCTCTAGAATATAATTTAGAAGAATTGTCTCTTCCATCTTTTAATAGCAACAACAACAGCCACCAGAGCTGTCGAATTCCTTTTATAAATAATATAAGATAGAAGCTAAAATAATTATATTGATCAAAACATCAATATACATATGTATTTATGTACAATAACTAGGAGTTACACAATAGCAACATACAATCTTTCTACTTATATATGCAAAAGAATAACTAAACAAAATAATAGAAAACCTGGAGGATTTTATAACTGATTTGTCTCACACTCTCGATCCTTGATCCTCTTTCCAGACTTGAAAGTTGAAACATTATAATATAGGGGTCAATAAAATAGTACAATACGAAAATAATGAAATTTGTTAATCAGTATGGGTGTCGAATCTACAAAGTAGGTGACATAGTAGAACTATCAAATCCATATGAAAATTGTATAAATTAGTAAAATGGAAACATCTATAAAAACTGTTAGAATCATATCTATGTATTAAAATCTTATAAGAGCATATACATAATATTCACCTATTCTTTATCAATATTAATTAATATCTTATATAACATGCTCAATAATTATACATTAATTAATAAATAGTTAATTGATCATAATAATAGTAATAGTAAATCACTAATAGTATTAGTATCATCAATAATAATACCAGTCTCCATAAAACATTGGTGGCAGTAATAATAAAATAATATAATAATTAGTAGAATAGTAAAACAGTATAGTGGAAGTAGTGCTGTAACATGCATTTCAGTAATCACACTAAACAAGTAAGAAGTTCAAGCTTGTGTGATATTTTTCCAGTAATCAACAAATTAGTAATAAAAAATCAATAACAATTAGCTTATTAAATAGAGCTATCACTCTTAGCTTATAGCACATTAATAACCCCTTCTAACTCCCAATCAGTAAATTACGTGATTCAATAGAGGATAACACAAAATTATATTATTTAAAGGAAAGCTCATCGGCCCACCATCCTGTACATGTTAATCACTCCAACCAACATCAATAAAACTAGCTTTTACTTATTCTCACAAATATTATTATCATAGTATTTAACAGTAATAACATCCAGCTATTACCCAATCACATGCCCAAATTCATTCACAATACTTATATTATTAGTATGTTTACATAAAAATTCCAAAAGTTCTATTCTTTATGAATCCTATGAAATACAATAACTTTTATTTTACCAGTAAACTTATAAAATCAACTAGTCAAAATGTTTAGAATAATCAGTACTATAACATATAAAATTTTATGTGGCGGAAGTTCACTAAATCTAGGGAAACCGTTTGAAAGAAAATGAATGGTTGAAATCAAACTATTTAAAAACAAAAGTAGGATAAAAGTCACCTATCATAATCTGAACAATTTTTGTAAAAGTGACAAAATGAATTGATTACTCAAAATCTAGTTTTTCTCTTTCTCTTTAATATTTTTGCTTCTCCTTCTCTTTCTTCCTTCTATGGTAAGCCGCATTGGTGGTGGTAGGTGGATATAAATGGAGAGAATATATATATATATATATATATATTAGTGAGTAGCATCGTAGTGCCACTATCTAGTATAGTAGTGCCACTACCTAGCATTGCAACACCACTACTTAGCGCCGCAGCGCTACATGTTGAATATAAAATTACTGTAGAACAAAGCCTTCAATGATGTGGATGCAACTTCTGGCATTGCTATTCTCACTAGCTTATCCCCCCAACATTAACAAGCTTAGTGCCACAACACTCCAATTTAAATAAAAATTTTGATTTTTTTTTTTAATTTATTTTCAAAATATAGGATTAGTATATATACTTTTTATCATACTTAAATTTCTCTTGCATAAGGCACTCCTAGAAGATAAAGTCATTGGGTTCTGCTTGAAATGAATCAATGACATTGAAATGTTGGTTGAATAATATAATAAACATAAAGAACTTTGGGATGTATATAAGGAGTAATAATACCATGCGTATGGACATATCTAATCAAACATCTTGAAGGAGGACCAAATGCATTAGCATAAATAACTTCATTCCTTAATAATCCATAATCAATAAATAATTACCTTTTAATTTATAAAAATCAAATTATGTTTTAAATAATAAAAATAAATAAATACAAGTTAGATGCCGCTTTTAGATTTAGGAGGTGCTTGCTAATGGGCTATTTTTTTATATATTCATGCATTCTTAAAATCCTTCAAGATTTTCTCAACAAGCATAGTATAATTAAGGATTAATGTAAATTAAAATTAAGTTCTTAAGTTTTATATTTTATATTAGATTTCTTAAATTATTATTTTTTTAATATGTAATGTGGTAGCAATTGAACTAGCTAGTTTTAAGAAATTGAGGGGCTGGTTCAACAATTCACCATTCAAATGGATAATTTGAATTAATTTTTTCCACTTTAATATGAAAATCACTTTTTAATTAGCTTAGACTGACTAGTGGGCAAAAGACAACTTTTATCTACTTTTAAAAATGATGGTTCTAATAACATTTGAAATTGTCTCACATAGTTCCCAACCAATTCATGCAATTTTGAAAGGTATGAAGTCACACTTTGATAAGAATAATATTTCCTATTTAGTTTAATAATTCCTTTTAGAGTAACCCTCTTCTAATAATAGGGTGAATAATAGACATTTCTTTATGAAAAAAATAAGGTATAAAAATTATTTATAATCTTAAACTTTGCTACTACTGAGACATTCAAAGCTTTGTTCTCCATAAAAGAGATATAGAGCATGTCTTGCAAGTTAGTGTTGGATATAAAGGGTTTTTTACACCACACATTATGGGTGGAGTGCCCCAAACAGGCTAAACCACTTCCGCTTTTATTAAAGATAAAGGTAAATCAAATGTTCATGAGGAGAAAGACAAAAAAAGTTAAATAGATGGGGGAGATTTGACTTTTAGGTTAAGGATGTCATTTTTAAGGTTGTAAGGAAAACAAAGTCTAGGTTTCCTCTAAGGATTACATGATTTATTAGGCCTCCCTTTAAAAAAGATAACTTGAACACTTCACATTAGTTAGTGAGTTGTAATAGAAGAAGAGGATTAATGAGCCAAGATGAAAAACATAGGCACTTGCCAAATGGGTGATGTTGAAATTTTCACTAATAAAATCCAACATCATTCTTTTTTTACTTAGGTCCCTCTATTTGACTCTTAGTATGTTGTTTATATCAAGAATATGTACTTTATATAGGTGTTTTAAGGTGTGTAATTCCCTTTTCCTTTGTAGTTATTTTTCTTGATATATTTATAATATTTTTTTAATAGGAAAACCTATAAAACTAATTTACTAGGGTTCAATTCCTATTATCATTAACCACTCCTCCTCTCATGAAGCTTGTTATGAAGGGGTGATGAGATAATAATAATATTTTCATCATTTTAATTATTTCTTACTCGTAGGAAGATGATGATAAAAAAAGAGTATATCTATTGAGCTATATGTAACAAAAAGTAAACTTGGTAAGCATTTTGGGATATGATGTTGATATAGTTTCTCTTGATGTATTAATAATTTTATATATGTAGAAAGCAATTTATGTGGTCTTATTGGACATATTATTCATTCTAAGACCACCATATTGGAGCCATGTTAATTCAATAACAATATACAATTCATTTATGGATGTATGCTTTAGTATGGTAGTATATAATTTGTATTGAATGAAATTACTTTCACTAATTTTAAAAGGTATGATGATGAAAATTTATTGATGATAAATCTCCCAAGCAATTTTATTCTTAAAGGAAATAAGAGTTAATTTTGTATTATCTATTAGAAATGACTCCATCCAAGATGATAAAATAGTTATTGAATAAGAATAAGGATTAAATAAGGTGAATCTTCTAGAACCATCTTCTTAGTGTTATTCACTCAGCCTATATAGATATATCAAGATGTCTGGTTTCTCCAAATCCTATAAAAATGTCATTGACAACTTTGATTTGAATCTGTTGTATGACCACCATATGAACTCCATGAAGTCAATAATGTATTGCATATAAAACTAAGATAATTCATTAATTGAATCAATTTATCACAAGGCTTTGAAGTGTGTTTAATTCATTATTTTATCAACAATCATCCATATTGCATCATGGCTCTATTTTTCCCATCAAAACATCATCTAGAAATCAATTGTAATTTCCATCTACTTCCACTTGGATATAATCAATAGTTTTAATATACCACTAGGATTCTAATAATTTTCCTTCACCACTTAAAATGATTCACACCTAGCCACAAAAATTATTGTATTCTTTATCAACCCAAACAACCATAGCATCAACTTCAAGTATATAAACTTCTTTTTACTCTTAGAATGAATGATATGATCCAAATATATTGCTTAAAATTTCATGTATTTATCCAAAATAAAATTTAAAGATATACATCATAATAGGACTTTATAACCTTCAAGATGAGATAACACATAATGCAAAGTTATAATCATTTTAATCAAATGAGATACTATTTCTCAATATAGATCATCCTGTTTTATGATAATCAATGAGTCAATAAAAATAATTATAGTGCCAGGGCTCGAAGGGGTTATGCATACTAGTAATGAATCCAAGAAAAAAGGAGAAACAACATGGCTGAGATTTCAAGGATCTATCATCCTATGTTATCAAGCTCACCCATCCTAATAATGAGATACATTATCAATAACCATGAATTACATCATCTAGAAAGATTCTTGTAAACTCAAATTAATATATATAAACTATGGGGTAAATCTAGAGAGATGCAAGGATTATTACCCTTAGAAATATAAATATTGCTAATTTAAGGAAGTGAATGAGAAATCCCTAGTTTTATATAGCAAGAGACAATTGTAATCTTACTGAGATTAAGAATGTCACTACCTAGCATGTTATACATCCTTCTAGGTGTATTCAATTAAAATCATGTCATTAAGTTAGGAACATAATCATAGGAGAAATTAAATGAATGTAGATTTATATATCCATAATTTAAAAAGCTTTTAACTATAAATATTAGAAATGCCCATATTAAGAACAGACATTAAAAAGGGTCAATTACCAATAAGTCAACTCTACACCTTATTATGGAGATATTAAGAGAATAACATTAATAAAAATTTGTATATAAGGCCATGCAATTTAATTTTAAAAAATTGTTAAATTAATTTTAATGTTGATTTTAATTTATTCAAACTTAATAGAAAATATTTTTTCTAAGATTCCATCATAGAGCATAATTTTTAAATAAACCATGCAACATTAAATATGTAAAAGGAGGCAACCTACAATTAAATTAGAAAAGACAAGTATAGTGAATAGGGAACCTATAAAATAATAAATAAAGGGTAGGTGCAAATCGGCCTATAAATATAAACTTAGCAAAAAAAAAAAAAAAATGCCACATGCTCTGTATAAATACAACCAAGACCAAGATCTATAATCAAAACAAAGTGTTATAAGCTACAAGCATCAGGATCCCTTTGCACCTAGTCCTTGCCACTTATATCATCCTAAGTGCTCCTGGTTCATGTGGGCTTGAATAAACTCTAGGATATCAAATGGGTATATGCTAGGTACTTTTATTTGTACCTTGCATATTTTCTTAATAAAAATTAAATGCATGAATAAAAAAAGATAACATACATCATTAGCTACTACACATAATGTTTCTCTAATGAAGTCTAGCAGTTTATAATGTCTAGAAAATTAAATAAACCACCACTTTTATTTTGAAATTTTAAATGTTAATATACAACCCCTATAAATTTATTTTCAATTCAAGCATGCAAATGCAAAAGTAGCAACATGAGGGAAAGATAGTTAAATTTGTCAATTATCAAACTCAAGGATCCATACCTTTGAATGTTGGCCAAATAGTTCAAAGAAAAAAATTTCTAGAAATCAAGAAAGTTCTCCAAATATCTAGAGTGCAAAGACTGGTATATCCAAGTAGAAATTGTCCATTCATACAAAAAGAAATGATTTGGATATGATTTATAACTAAACTAGAAGTGGTAAATCAAAAGAGCATAACCAAATGATAAAATGACTTAGTTGAGATGATATAATAAACTTGGGACAAAACTCATTCAAAAGAGCATGGCTATGCTAAGAAGAACTGCCAATTAAAGTGGCATAACTATACTAGAAGGTGGCTTAATAAAAAGTGCATGACTAGATCAGGAAGGTGGCAACTAAAAGAACATGGCTAACTTAAGTTTGTTTGGTATGGAAAAAAGTGCATGGCCAAATTATAGAAAGGCTTGGACAAAAGAGCATGACCAAATTAAATAAATACTTGGCCAAATGAATGTGAAAGATGCATGATGACACTAGGAAGGGACTTGGACAAAAGAGCACAACCAATTCATAATATAGTTATATGAAAAGGAAAGATGGGAAAAAGAACTTGACTCTTTTGCCCTTTCGCTCTTCCTCTTCTCTTTTCTTCCTCGCGATTGGTTTGCTTAGGGAGAACGAGAATAAAATGGAATGGAAATGATATTATCTAATGGTGATAAAGCTTATAAATTATAGGAAGTTTCATTAAAAGTATTTTTATAGCATAATAATGATGACTTATATAATACAATGAAACTAAAAAAATATATAAAATATTATGTTGAGTTAAAAAAATATTAATACTAAAAATTGGTCACAAATTATATATGAAATATCTCAATAATGTGCATTATACAAGGCCAAATCAATTGTATCAAGCCATAATCCAATAAAATATACATATAAACCAATCTAATTATATTTATAAACAATTATCATATATGATCATTCAGAGAGTAAAATACTTGTATCACCAGTGTTGCACTCTTACGAAAGCATCATATTGTCGACATTGTATTCATGCATGCATGTATAGTACAATTTTCTTATATAAACATATAGTTCTTGTAATAATTCTTCATATCATGATTGCAATTTTATATTCATAAGTTATCCAAAAAGTAAACTTTTTTATCAATACAATTAGGACTATTTCATTATTTATTATTTTGATCCAATATCACTCTATTTCATTCCATTGCAACATTCTTAGTCTCCTCATGCATTGAATCCAACTCTTGGTATGTGATGAGGACACTTATATCATGTCATTACTTAAATTAACATCATATACATATCTATAGAAATCTAAAGAGCTATAAGCCCAAACTTTTTCCAATTATAGTAATAATATATGCATAAAAATACATTATATATATATATATATATATATATATATATATATATATATATATATATATATATATATATATATATATATATATATATATATATATATATATATATATATATATATATATATATATATATATATATATGTGTGTGTGTGTGTGTGTGTGTGTGTGTGTGTGTGTGTGTGTGTGTATGAAATAAATTGTCAATGTAACTTGCCAATAATATCATCTTTTAATTCCATTAATACTATTCTAAAATTTTAATTTATTTGATATTGCACTTATATATTACCCATATGATATTCAATTGAATCAAAATATTTAGTCCTAATGAAAATAAATTATTAACCACAATTAATATGCTTCAATTATACTATTACCTTGTTTATGTTATTACTTAAGCATAATGTTAAATTGTTCATGCTGTTGTTTTGTTTGTCAATTCAACTATCAATCTTGAAACATATATTCAGTTATTCATTTATGAAAATTACCATAATTCTAACTAACAATTATATACCATTTAATATGATAAATAATGGCAAAAGCAATATTTTCAAAATTCTTCTACAAACTATCTAATTACAACAAACCTTTCATATCATATATATTCATTTAGATCTTGTATTTCTTTATATACATATAATCAATTAAATTTTCTCTTAACTCAAATTCAACTGAAACCTATCATATATTAAAGTAATAAAAATCAACTTATTAAATAATTCTTAAACATCCACTTTTTGCAATAAAATAATGAAATCACATGCAATACAACATGAATCATTATTAAAGAAGTTACTTATCCAACAACATATAAACTAAATGATAAACCTACAATTTTATAAAATGCAAGCCACTTTCCTACCAACATTACTCCACATCATCACTCTATTTAAATTATCTAATAATACTTTATCGTGTTGGAACCTTGTAATGAAAATTATTACTTTGTATCCAACTTATAGGAACCAAAAAACATGAACCAATTCTTGATCCTTTTATTCTTTCCCTTCTTCAACTCACTTAATTTCATATTCTTATCAAATTTAACCCACTAGAATCAACTTTCATTGGTATCCACTATATTAGGAATCATCTTACTTAACTACTATGTGATCTTATACTATATTCATATACAATACAAATAACAAATAAGATAATATAAGGTTTCATTTACAAAATTTTATTATCAATAATCCAAAAGACAATTTTGACATTATATAGGTTAATAGTACCGTGCACTCAAAATTAGATACATTAAATATACAATAATTCTATTAAAGAAAAAAGTATACATAATTATAAGACAAAGTGTAATTATATCATTTTCTCAAATATAGATTGCATCACTTGACATATAAATCATAAAGTTCATGCACATCGTTATGCTTTAACAAATACAAAGTCTGATCATCATTTCGTAGGCCTATTATCCTTACTAGAAACTAACTAAACACACATAGGTAGAATTGGGTGAGTTAAAAAGCTCAATAGGTTATGTGAAACTTTTAAGAGGATTTAATACATGAGAAAAAAGAAGAAGTTATGTACCATGCATGTGGAATCAAGTTCATGCATACTCAAATATACCCAATGCTACATACATGAGTTTTATGTCATTTACATATAACTCATAATGGTAAATGATAATATTAATTAAAAAAACTATATCATAGAACTAAATCATAACATGGACAGTAAGCTATTCATAAATATAAATGCAAATCACATATACAATCAAGGTATTAGGATGTCATATGTTAGAATCAAGTAAAATTTCAATTATAAGTCAAACAACTAAACATTGTGTCAAACTAATTCATCTAAGTGTCATGTCAAAAAATAAAATGATATATTGGGTATAGACATGACCATAAATACTTAGATGAGACCACGTATGCTCGAGTATTCAATCAGTGATCTTTTGATAGAGTATATATTATATCACAATCAAGTTTTTATAATAAAAACAAAATCATAAAATATGAATTTTAAATTCAAGTCATGTAAATGATGCTTAAAACATATCAAATAATGTCAAATTGTTCATTAAGCTTGTAAGAGTTATGGAATCACTAAAATATATAATTTGTCTAGAAATATGTAAATATACCATTAATTATTCGTATGAGAGCATCCTTGCAAGTAAGATATAACTTTATCACACATCATAAAGTATATTTTAGATTAGTATGCATCATTCATTTAAATGTTTTATTCAATATACATAACATAAGGAAAAGTGTTCTATAATAAAACATTCATATCATAAAGACAATATATGTCATGTACAAGAAATAGCAAAGTGAACCTATTCTCTATTGATTAAACCATAATTACCATCCAATTGCTTATTAGAGTGCTTGTTAGCTAGAGTAATACTTAAATCATATGCTTGTCAATTAGTACACACTCTACCATATTTCATGTATGATACCTTCTATTGTAACTCCCTAGTATGACTTTCAACTCCCTTTAAAACATAATTAAGATAATTTTGTTAACTTACCCTTTTGCAAGACTTGAGAATTTATGTCTCTATTATGAATTTTTCTTTCATAATCTTATCAATATGATTTAAAACTTAGAGCATATCACTTAATATGTGACACTTTCATTGTTTATAAAAATACAATTAATATGATTCTTAATCATATATTTGAGAAAAAATAGGGGGTTTAGAGTAATATAATTATAAAATATTAGGAGTAATATGGAAACTAATCAGTTAGAGCCATAAATATTTATATATAAAGTCACTTATGTAAAATGATGTAGCATTCATATGGATATCTCATTCAAACATGTTATGCACTTATCACATTCTTAGTCATCATGCCAAATTAAAACATTATTTATCTTGTATCAATCTTCAATTGCTTTGAATCTATACTTCTCTCTCTCTCTCTCTCTCTCTCTCTCTCTCTCTCTCTCTCTCTCTCTCTCTCTCTCTCTCTCTCTCTCTCTCTCTCTCTCTCTCTCTCTCTCTCTCTCTCTCTCTCTCTCTCTCTCTCTCTCTCTCCCCCCGCTTTCTTGCCTTCTCTCTCCAACTATTAGCTTGAAATGAGCTGAAAATGATATTATATAGTGAGGGGAAAACTTATAAATAACAACATGTTTCATTTATGATTTTAAATTAACAGAAGCATGCATAATATAATTAATTGTTTATAAGATGAAGAAATATATCTATAAAATATTACACTGAGTTTGGAGCACATTGAAAAAAATAATTGACAAATTCAACAACTAACGATTCTAGAAAGTGAAATATTACAAGAATTTGAAAAATATATTGTACTATGGTTCATCTAATTGTATAGCTCAACTAACTTGATCCTATATATAATTGGGTATTTTTAGTATGATTGTCGTAGAGCAAAATCCTTAGATTCAAAATATGGGACTCATATAGGAATTTCACAATCAACTATACTTACATAAATATGATGTGTAATTTTCAAGACACCCAATGCACAAACTCAATTACAAATCAAATTTAGTGAGTGAAGTCACACTGGCATAGCAATTAGATTCCAAGGGTGGAAGAGATAGGCTATAAGGAGCTTCACTGATTGGTTTATAACTTATACCAATTTATTTATAGTAAGTCAATGAAGAGAATTTTGATATTATGTTTCTTGAAATATTGAACTGTAATCACACCATTCTGAAGATCCATGGGTGCTTTTGAAAGGAAACAATTTTACTAGCCCAAAAAGCTAGCTTTTCGACTATTGGGCTATTATGTTTTTCTATTATTGTGGTTTGACTTAGAAAATCATGGGAAAACCAGAAGCCTCACAAACATTAAGGCTTCATTTAGGACATATTTTTCACTGCTTTCTAAAACAGCTTTCTAGCATAAAAATTTCAAATTCAAGAAATTTTTTAACTAAAAAGTTGTTTTAGAAAGCATTAAGAAAGTTGTCCCAAATGAAACCTAAGTTTGATCATCTCTTATTGGTTTTATGGATTGATAAGTCAAACATAAAGCAAGCGCATGTTGTGTGAAAGGAAAAAAAAAGGCCTCTCCTAATATTTACTTTAAAATTTTAGTTATTTTGGTAGCTGACAAAGATTGCGGCCCAAAAGACTTCCATAAAATTCAAGAACTAAACAAAAGCATGGCTGAAGCAAACTAAAACTAAAAAGTCAATACCCACCTTCCCAATGGAGAAAAAACACATAATCAACTACTTTCAAATAGATCTCTCTCCTGAATATCCACATCTCTGACTAAGATTCAACCTGACATTTTATTAAAATGGAAGAAATTATGTGGGATTCATATGAAGCATATGACACTGTTACTAAACGAATAGCCAATAAGGCAAACAGCTTAAAGTTTTAGAGATCTATTTTTTACATGTACTTCTAATTAATAGCAGGACTTAGTAGTTTTCCTGTGCTTTTAGTACAATTTAATCATGTTTTTATTATATTTATTCAGTTCTGATGCGAGCCATAGAACTTCCCCCAAATTCAGCAGCTTCAAAGAAACTGCAAAGCTGGTCAATCTAAATCAAGAAAGGAATGCAGGAAGCAAGCTTCGATGGTTGAAATATTTCATTGTGCTGGCTGTGTTCGGGACCTTACTTAAAGTTCTTCACTCTCCAATACAGAATCATTATACAAAATCTTCCAACCCTCTTATTCGGTACATGCTTTCACATCAATACCAATTCTCTTTGATCTTTGTAACGTTGAAGGTTCCTTTCTTTTCAGTAGTGAAGAAAAAAAAAAAAATTCATGTTTCCATTTTTCAATGTAAATTTTCTTCAGAAAAGAACAAGTTCTTGAACATTAAATTCAACAAATACAGGTCAAGTTTTTCAAGTGTTGGATGGATGTGGAATGAGGCAATTCCAGATCCAAGATATGTATCAAACTTGGATATTAAATGGTCCCAAATACAGCAAATCATAACAAAAATAGATGGAAAAGAAAATCTGAAGATAGGATTGCTAAACTTTAACGGCACTGAGATCAACCATTGGCAAAAGCTATTGCCAAGTGCTAAAATTTCCAATGTTCAACTTGAAAATGCTGAAAGAAGTCTTACTTGGGATGACCTCTATCCTGAATGGATTGATGAGGAAGAAGAATCACAAATTCCTTCATGCAAATATCTTCCCAATCCTGCAGTCCCAAAAGAATTAAAATTTGGTCTAGTTGCAGTCAAGCTTCCCTGTAATAAAACTGGAAACTGGACAAGGGATATAGCACGATTGCATTTGCAGATTTCGACGGCAAAACTTGCTTCAGATTCAAAGGAAAGGGATGAACCAGTCCATATTCTTATAGTCACAGACTGCCTTCCAATACCAAACCTCTTTTCATGCAGGCATCTTGTTACAAGAAAGGGGCAAGCTTGGTTATACAAGCCTGACTTGAAGGTTTTAACACAAAAACTCAAGCTTCCGATTGGGTCATGTGAACTATCCCTTCCATTTAAACAGACAGGTGAGCTTTCAATCTTTGCATGTTTGATGTTTTCTTCTCGTTAAGTGATCAAATTATAGATGTAATGCAGAAAAAGTTTTATTTCAAATTACAGCAAAGAAAAGTAGTCAACTTTAAGAACCATTTTCCCGAATATTTCTCTGAGATACTTATGTCCATTATTCTGATAATTCTAACAGTGAGGCCATCATCAAACAATGGCAGGAGAGAAGCATATGCTACCATTCTCCACTCAGTAGATGTATATGTGTGTGGCGCTATTGCCGCAGCTCAAAGCATACGTTTTAGTGGTTCAACCAGAGATCTTATAATTCTCGTCGATGAAACAATCAGTAACCATTACAAAAATGGCCTTGAAGAAGCAGGTTGGAAGATCAAAAAAATCAAAAGGATAAGAAACCCCAAAGCTGAGAAAGATGCTTACAATGAATGGAATTACAGCAAATTCCGGTTATGGCAGCTCACTGAATATGACAAAATCATCTTCATCGATGCCGACCTTCTTATTCTAAGAAACATTGATTTCCTCTTCACAATGCCCGAGATCAGCGCGTCAGGAAACAATGGAACTTTGTTTAACTCAGGCGTTATGGTGATTGAACCTTCACTCTGCACTTTCAAGTTGTTAATGGAGAACATTAATGAAATAAAATCATATAATGGTGGTGATCAGGGATATTTGAATGAGATTTTTACATGGTGGCATAGAATTCCTAGGCACATGAATTTCCTGAAGCATTTTTGGATTGGTGATGCTGAGAAGAAGAAAGCTATGAAGACTCAGTTGTTTGGCGCTCAGCCTCCTGTCCTATATTCGCTTCATTACTTAGGATTGAAGCCATGGCGATGCTTTCGAGACTATGACTGTAACTGGAATGTTGATTTTATGCAAGAATTTGCAAGTGATGTTGCTCATAAAAGGTGGTGGAAGGTTCATGATTTGATGCCAAGAAAGTTGCACAAATTCTGTCTTCTAAGTACTCATACGAAAGCAGGTTTGGAGTGGGATAGAAGACGAGCAGAGAAGGCCAATTACTCTGATGGACATTGGAGGAGGAATGTTACTGATCCAAGATTAAGAATTTGTAAAGGTAATTACTGTGACTGGAAGTCTATGTTGCTGCACTGGAAAGATCCTTGGTATGTAAATGGAAGCTCTGTAATAAAAAAAACATGACAAAAAACGACGTGGTCTCTGATCTGTGTATCTTTACTCACATTGTTTCCAATAATGTTGGCGGTCTGTATAATCCACGAGATATTCATATAAAGACTTTTTTTTTTTTGTTTTATATAGAATTTAGTATGGTACTAAAAGACTGAAAAGTGTACTCGATTCTCCTTTATTATAGAACAGCATTCATATCATTATTTTTCTATATGATAAAATTTGATCATCATCGTAGCAACCTGTCCACCATCTTCAAGTTCTTCTGATGCAGACTTAGCTTCTATTGGTTGATCATCTAGCATATGAACTTCATAGATCTCTTCCTCGTTGTTATCATCGGATTAAACTTCTCCATATGTGATTGCACAGAAAATCTCCTTTTAGGGGTACTTCGTTCACTAAATCTGAGGCCTCTTCTTATAGGGTATCACTCTTTCATGATATGAGAGGACTTTTCTGATATCATAACTTTAAAAAGATACGAGTTCATCATTTAGTTATATTAACATGAACTCCTTGTCTCTACTTCATTCTTTGAACTTTTTTGGGATAATACTTAGGCATCATCATATGAATTATCTCTCTAGAATCAATAAGCTAGATAAGCTAGTCAAAATCCTCTTCTTAATGTTCTCGAAATTTATAAAATAATCTCCTTGGTCTAGTGTTTTTACTTAGAGGAGGTGAGTAAAACGTCTTACGCTCCTCGACATTATGCCCCACACGAGGGATAATTTTTTTGAAGTTTCGTGGAGGGAGAGGCATGACCACGAATTTTCTCTGTAAGATTTACAAGCTACCTATTTTTCTTGAGAAGATACACCGCACCTTGCTCATATAAGTAGACCCCTAGTCATAATAAGAATCTTAGGATTCTGCCTTCTTCTTCTTCCGTTTAACTATAGGCTAGCAGGTGGTCTTCTTAGATTTGGCAGGGATGATTTCATCTTCTTCAATGTCACTCTCATGTGGGGCATAACTTTGCATGGTTTCGACATGATGATTGCTATGGGAAGAGTTAGCACTGCCTTTTTTCTTCTCACCTACTTCTTCTCACATTCTTGTTTGGGCCGCTTTGCAGCTTTTACATTTGACGCATTGGATTCAAAAGGGTTTGATAGCTTTGGCTCTTTTGGAATAAAGTACTTTGAATCTTCATATATTTTTAGTTTATGAACTGGAAAGGGTTGGATATGAGCAAAAATCTTAAACTCTTCTCTATCTCTTAGGTGGTTTGCTAAGACAATCAATTTTAGCCTTGCTAGGCTGGTGGATTGGTTTGGTTTGATTGAGGCTGCCTTTGCCTAGAGGGTTTACATTCTGCAAATCTAGATGTCATATTTACTTTTTTTTTTTGGTGCACTAGAGAGCAGAGTGAACGAATTCAGGACCATGCAATTTACTTACTTTTTCATTGATGTATATATAATTTCTAACATTGCACCATCATATCTGCATTTTTATATTTTGCTCTTTACATTTATGTAAAATAAAATATATATAGGGTTAATGTATATGAGAAAGAAATGTAAATGTTTTAAATTTTTGTATGTAAATCGAGTTGTACAAAGTCATGAGTTATAAAAGGGCCAAATATAGTTTCTTATACATATAAGTGGGGCTCCAAAAAATAATATCCTCTCCCTTGGAGTATATTCTCTTCTGAAATTTAATAGAAGACTTGAAACTCAAAGATCATAAGCAGATGTATTTGATTATATGTGTGTGTGTGTGTGTGTGTGTGTGTAGGATTAGAATCCAAGTTTGATGTTTGTGAAGCTTAACCACCTTTCTTTTTAGCATACCCCGAGTTGTATTTTAAAAAATTTATAAATCAATAAAATAAGCTCTTTTATATATTGTTGTTCATACATCATTTCCATCATATAAGTAGTTCTTATTTTTTTAAAGCATGTTTCAGAACATTAAATTTAAATTCTCGGAATAATAATCTCTTAATTCTTAGGGCAGAACTTACCAAATCCTGCATACATATGGTGATTGTTGTGTTTAAGATTATTAGCTGGCAGCTCACTCTAGGTAAGTATACGTCCAGATTGTATACACCTATCTCCTTGCACATCTTTGCCTATTGATCAAATATGAATTCCAAATCTTACTCCATAATTTATAATCTAAAGCTTGTACACTGAAGTAAAAAAATAGCCCAATTATCTCTTTAAATTTATATGAATTTCAAAAAACTTTAGCCTTTACTTTAATCTAGAGTGATCTCTTAGGAGATGTAATTAATTATAGAGACTTTCCTCTATAGGGAGTCTAGAACTCAGAATAAAATGAACCATATCTTAGTTTCTTTCTAAGATATAAGGAAAATCTGTGAACATGGACCTTTTCTTTAAATATTATATTTAATCTAATAATCAAAATACGATTAGATATTCTATTTGCCTTTGTGGTGAATCGAATATCTTTTATGCATTTGATTATGAAATTAAATTTTATAACTTATTTTCTAATTAGAGCATTAGAAGAATATTATATTCATCCCTCAAGATGGATTGCATATTCCCCATGTTGTATTGTATTAGAAAAGTAAACTATAGTTTCTCGTTCTAATTCGAAATTAGAACCTTAGTTTCCCCTCTCAGACGGTATAATGTTAAGCTATGCAAATTTGAATAAAAAAACTACTAAACATATTTAAAAGCAAATTAGTGTAAAATAAGTACATAAAATTTTATCCACAAATATGTTAAAGTTAATTGAATATATTTTATAAGAATTTGGAGCCATTTTGAATATTTTGGGTCCCCTCTGATTGAGATTTTCTATCAATACGATCATTATCAAGGTTATTGTGGATTATCTTTCTTTATTGGCCAAACTTTGTCGACCCATTTTACTTGTTGATGGAGGATTGGATCAATGTAGATTTTACATATTTGGTGATGAATCTTTCTCATAATAGACCATGATTTCCTAATATGAACGTATAAAATAAATTAAATGCTCCAGTCGACACTACAACTATGTATTTGTTTGATGATTCAAGCAATGTAGACTTTATCTCTCTACCGATAGATGATCAGGCTTGAACTTAAGTTCTTTTCTTGACTCGTGTAGTATCCTCAGATGTGACATGTATGTACATATATCACACTCACTATGGCCCATGCGGGTATATGTTGTTGAATACATTTAACATGATATATTTATGTGGAAGCTATTTATATGCAATGTAGTGGATGTATGAAACAGATCTGCTATTATGCATATACACTCTTGTATCTATTTGTGTGTTGTTATATGTATTTACATCATAAATGATGTCTTTACACGATGCATGTTGCATGTTGCAACGTGTATCTTATATACAATAATGTGTATGTATATGGTACATTCATATATTAGGTGAGGATGCTTGCAATATGTTTACTCATTCTTAACTACGTGAAGTTATTATATGCTTGTATCGTATGCTTTCATAGTGCATTTTCTACATTGGAGTGTGTATATGCATAATATATTTTGCATATTAATGCAATGTATTGTCACAACGTGGAAGATTTTGCATGTTGGGTGGCGTATTTGCATGATACATCTTGCATATTACAAATGCATACATGCTATAAATTTGTTGGTACATATCTTGATGCATGAAGGGGTTGTTCTTACAATATTCAATTATAGCCAGCTATGCAAATGACTATCACTAACAAGTGTACAAGGTTTCATCTTGGAATCTACAAATGTCTTCTGTTTATTTGTATGAGTGTTGCAGATTCAGTGACATTATTTAACATCATTGTAGGCCTTATTTATCATGCTTCATTAATGTGGTATTTCTCATTTCATCTTTTATAAGCTGTCATTTTCTTTAGTATTCAGCTTGTGAGAATATACTTTAGCCTACAAATGAGCTATGCAGTGTGTGACGCCCCAAGATCTAACTTGGAAAGAATTTCAGTCAATTCATTAAAACCATTAATTTATTTACCAGAGCTATCTATAGTCTTCAAAAATAGTCTACCAAACAGTCTAATAAAATTCTATAATTTAAAACATCAATGAACAGTTCCATTCATATCTAAAAAGATCATATACAATACTCAGGAGCTACACTATGAACACAACACATGAACTGAAATCTATCCTGTCCTGAGTACAAAAGGATCACTATCACCAAAAAGAACAAAAACCTGAGGATTCCAGATCAATCTCAATCACCTGCTCCCTTGCCCTGACCTGAAAATATTAACCACATATAATGAGCTTCAAAAAGCCCAGCAGGTCACCTAATACCTATAACTGAAATCAAAGCACGGTACTGGAAACAATATGCATGTCAATCAGTCGAATCCATAACAGTCAATTGTACATGATCAGTGAATCTATGCAGCGGATACAAAAAATTAGTAATCAATGCACGATCGATAAAATCCATAGTTAGCGGTAGAAGAATCGATAAACAGTAGGAAGAAATCCATAAAGCTCAATAAACCAGTACACACGATACATCTTATAAGAATCCAATCAAATCAATAGAAGAAAATCATCATCTCGATAATATCAATAAAATCAATCTCTATCAATCATCTCTGGTCAAAATCAAACCAATACGTCGTAAAAATGATTGAAATCAAATCAATACAGTAAAACATATTCCATATCAGTCAATGAATCATATGCAGCAATTCAATACGGTGTATCAATGAAATGATAGTATCAATGAGTCAATATCAATAAATCAGTATCAATGAATCAATAGTATCCATGTCCATAGTATCAATAAGTCAATGCAATGTTGATATCCATATCAGTAGCCATATCAATGCTCAGTGAAATAATGCGAATATCAATGAAATCGTACAGAAAATCCATAAATCCATTTAAAATCAATTAAATCATTAAATCCATCACGAGATCAATATGTCAATACCGTACACATGCACTTCAATACAATAGTCTTATTGAACAGTATAATCACTGGCTATTAAGACGTTTTTCAATCCATAGTGTTGTTGTAGAAATCCATAAATATACATCCGTTGGTTCAATAAGAGTCGTCACTCTATTCCCGTCGGCATAAGAATCTCCTTATGCCTCCCAATCGTTATATCAATGATCAATAGAGGATATCGCCAAACCCTTTTTAAAGGAAAGCCCGTCGGCCCACCATCCTGTACATGTCAAGTCAATCTCCAACCAACAGTTCAACTAGTCTTCACTTGTCTTTCAGTAAAATAACCGTATAGCAATCATATATTCACATTCGTATGCATATCAGTTCAAATCATCAATTTCAGAAAATCGGAAATCGTACGAAAATCCAGCGGCATAACGGCAGTATACGGAATTTCCACAAAAATCACAGAATTCACAAATTACCAAATTAGTACAGAACGTTCACAACAACATTATAAGACTTTTATTTTACTGTCCAAACAATTTCAGACATCACCAGAAATTACAGTCAAAATAAAACACCGTCAAATCAAAACTATCCGGTCAAAAATCTCCAAAAAATAATCAATCGTGTACAAATACCATATTAGAAACATATCAAAAGTTGTGCGGTAAAACTTTCGTCAATACAAAATAATGCGCATTTTTCGGTAACGAAAATACAAATCTGAGCACAGAAATGCCAAAACTCGACATCTTTGAAAACAGAAATAGGGTTTTGAGTCCTTACTGCGAGATAAACACTTTTCCCAACAGCGGCGACGAACGAAAAGCGCTCCGCGGCCTCCGAAATCTGGCTTTTCCTTTGTTTTCCTTCTCCTTCTCTCTCCTCAGATATTTTGAGATAAAAAAATAATTTTCTCTCTCTTCAAAACGAGCTGATTTCCTTTTAATACACACCTGATCGGCCCGGCCGATCGCCACATCGTCCAGGACGATCTAAATAAAATTCAATCATCCAGGACGATATCTCAGGACGATAATTAATTTCCTTGGACGATAAAATCCCTTACTCACTGACTTTTGCCATGCACTGATCGTCCCAGGACGATCCAAAATCGGCCCGGACGATCCACCTCAAAAAAATCAGCTGTTTCACTGATCGTCCTGAACGATCTCAACATCATCCCGGACGATTCCAGAAGGAAATCAAAGAAACGAGCTCTCACACAGTGTCTCAAGAGCCTCCTACCTTTCGCTTGTAAGTAGACTAATTTATCTGGTGTAATAGCATGGCACCACAAATTTATTTTCTCAGTTTACTAGTGGTCTGCAACCTTCACTATAGATTCCATGCTTCTGCGTATAAGTGAATTATAGTGTTGCATTACGGGTCGCTTGCTACCTCTTGCAAGCAAGTTATTATGCGTTGCAAGTTTTGTTTAACATTGTTCGTGCTCCAACATTAGGTATCCAAGAGACACAAACTGTTGCATGTAGATACTTGCATTCATCACGAATAAACCAACATTTCCTATAGGTGGGTCATAGCGCTGCGCTACGGGTCATCCATTGTGGAGGTGGACTTCACTCAATGTATATTTTTCTGGTAGGAGGGTTGTAGTGATGTGCTACATCCCGTTGCTTCTTGCAGGCGAGCTATTATGTCATGCATGTTTTGTTGAATCTACCTATATGCTATTATGGGGCATTCATAAATCATCAGCTTAGCTCCTAGGAAAACATTTATGTGTACGAAGAATATCCTATAGTGATTAGTAGAAGTTTGAATTCATTACAGGTTTGTTGTAATCGCCCGTAAATAGTATATTGTGGGTGTATCTTTATTCACAAGGGATCTATCATACTTGCAGCATATCTATCATCGCTACTTGTTTATGTTTGTAGGGAGCATTATTGTTTGAAGGTGAGTTAATGTATTCATTTGTAAGTTAACATTGACTATCAGATGCACTATATTCAACACTAATCTCTTTATGCATGTTGGTTGGCATATTGCTATTTTCATTGCGTATCCACCTTTAGTGTTCATAGGGATTGGTACATTTTCTTGCATGTTGATTAGCGCAAAGTATATGTATGCTAACATTCTTTGCGCATCGGCTATTTGATCTTTGTTCGCCAACAAGTAGTGTTTAGAGTTGAATGGTATTGACTGTGCGCAAACTTCATGTACTTTGAACTTCATCGAATGCATTAAATCATAATGTTCATTATACATTGACCCCCTCTGCTTGCAAGGGATTGTTATGCTTGTTTGAAGTTATATTATTGTTGATGGTAGAGATGTCGTTGGATTCATTATGTATTCTTCTTTCTTTACTCGTAAATATCCACTTCGTTTCAACTATCCTTGCTCATTTTGTAAACAGGATCGAGCTGAATAGTGTTTATAGGCGAGTTAAGAGTTTTTCATCACTACTTGTAATCAAATTACATGTTCGTATTGATTGTCTCTTGTGGATGAGATCTAGGAAATTTTTTTATTCATCACAAGTCATTGATTGTTTTTTTTTTTTTTGTAAATTACAATTCCATTAAATCTAGTTCCCTACGGTTCAGTTCAAGTTATGTTCCTTGTATTTTAATTTAATTTTTGTATCTTGTGGGTTTGAATTTTGGCAGCCTCTGAGTATCTCTCATATTTATGGGAATTATGGAGAACTAGGCCTTCCAACCACGCTATGAAAAGCTTGTATGGTAGATATTGGAGGACACCGTGGCCGTGATTTTCAATCTCACCATGCTTAAAAAACATGTATGGATCTTCGAGGTACCTATGTGAAGAATTTATAGTTTTTTTCCCATAGGCATAGAAGCACGTGCACATGTACTTAAGATTATCCCCGCCGTACTATGAAAAGTGTGTATGAGGCCGACCCGCCTTGCCGCAAGCTTCACATCAAGCTTCATCTCACCACGCTAAAAAAAACATGTATATGTGATCTCCCGACACACCACAAGCACTGAATAGGATTTGTAGGATTTTTGAGTTTAGAAATCATTATATCTTTGCAAGCGACGGCGGTTTCGGGACAATGATGATGACGAAAAAATGCACGAATATTTTTTCTTTTCTTCTTTTTTCTCTCTTTCTCTCTTTCTCTCTTTTTTTTTAAATAATCATAATATTAATTGCTAATAATTATAATAATTAGAAGTGGAGGAGATACTGTTTGAGAGTTGAATGAACTGGGAAAGAGTTGTGTGAAGTACTTGACTTATCAACAGAAAAAGTAGATAGACAAGAAGGGTCGGTCTTCTATTGAGCAGCAGCAGTGCAAGACAATTAATCCTATGTAGGAAAAGTGGATGTTCAGCTGTTGGAGGAGATAGGCACGGGTGTAAAGTTCGACGGAGAGCTTTATATCAGATCGATTGGGAAAGTGGGTTGTGAGATGGGTTTTACAGGTAGAAAGGGTTTGGCCGGATCAAAAATCCAGCCACTGCCCACTGGATTTAAAGTCAGTGGAGTTCAGTTGCAGGTTATAAAGAAGATGCAGGAATGGGTGATAGGCCGTGGGTCTCAGTTTCTTCACATAAGGAGGGAGATTCGGTCAGCTATGAGCTCGATCGGACAGGAGGTTGCTGTAGAGGCGTGTGCAATTCGGTAGAGTAAGGGATTGGATAGCATGGCGTGTTCAAACAGTAGATCGAGCGGCTGAATTGGGATAGGCTCTGGAGGTTTACATGCTTGGAAGAAGAGCAAAACAACAATTTTCGCTCGTTTCTCATTTTAATGACGAGTGAGACTGTCGTCGTCCACGCTTCGAGCAGAGATCTTGTGAGAAGGCTTGAGCGGTATCGACATCAGTGCCGAGTAAAGCATATATGTGTACTTTTTTCCCCGGCAAATTATTGCATCCGGTCACCGGACGCGGAAAATAGGTTCAGACATCCAATAAAAATTTGTCATGTCACATGCGCTTTTGACTTGCGCTTTAGTTGCACTTTGACTGCGTTTTACTTGCGCTTTTGACTGCGCTTTGACCTGCGCTTTTGATACGCTTAATTTAAAATAATATTTTATTTATATCCGGCCCTATCTACGCGTCCGGTGACCGGATGCAATAATTTGCCCCTTTACTCTTCACGTGGCTAAAAAATCTTACAAAAGTCAACAAAAATTCTCAATTCAAAAGTTTAGCATACAATCTCTGCTGCCTCAACATCTCTAGAGTTTATCATAGATGGACATCATATTCCTTTTCAAACTTTGAATATGCCAAAATATCATCAATAAATATAATAACGATCTCGTCCAAATATTCCTTGAACACCCTATGCATCATATATGTGAAAGCCAATCTTTCTTTTGTTTTCCTTCTAGGTTCGTTCGGACGAAGTGAAGTTCGTCCAGAACGATCAGTTAAAAATTTGGTGACAAAGAGCTTCGTCCCAGGACATCGGATTGCAGAGTGTCCACAAGCCGGGTTTGATCGATGATCTAAGTCTAGATCAGAGAGCTTTGTTAGACTGGCAGGAAGGCCTAGGACAGTTCCTTCACATACTGTTTCTAAAAGATCATCTGGTAGAGCTGGTGGATTGGGTTCTGTGGCGAGGAGACCACCTAGTGATAATTAGAGGGAGTCTAGTAGTTCTGTAGCTCCATCTTCAGTTCAGACACGTGTGTACAGTTTGGATCATCAAGAGGCTCGAGATGCTCCGAATGTGGTGACAGGTACGGTTTACATTTTTGAACATCCCTGTCGTGTTTTGTTTGATTCTGGAGCTAGTCATTCATTTATTTCCGAGCGCTGTTTTGATGCTTTGCAACTAGCTTCCGTTACATTACCTGTTTCGCTTTCTGTTATTTTGCCGGCTGGAGATAATTTGATAGCCCGGAAGTTTTGTTTATGTGAGATTGAAATTTCTAGTAAGAAGTGGAAGTCTTGTTTGATTTTACTGCCAATTTCTTCGTATGATGTGATTTTGGGTATGAATTGGCTAAGTCTACATGAGGCTCAGATAGATTGCATAAAGAAGTAAGTTACATTATTTATGGATTGTGAAAGGTGTGTATTTCAAGGAGTAAGAGGTGTTTTATCATGTTTAATTTCTATGTTGGATGTAAGAAGATTGTGGAAGAAGGGTTGTATAGTATTTTGGGCCTCAGTACGGGATATGAATATAGATGCATGTTCTATTTCTGATATCCCGATTGTACGAGATTTTTTAGATGTAATTCCTGAGGAGTTAGTTAGTTTACCTCCAGATAGAGATATTGAGTTCTGTATTGATGTGTTTCCGGGTATAACTCCGATATCTAAAGCTTCGTGCAGGATGGCACCCAAAGAACTCGCATAGTTGAAAGTTCAGCTCCAGGAGTTCGTGGATAGAGGTTTTTTTCGTCCGAGTGTCTCTCCTTGGGGAGCACCTGTTCTGTTTGTGACGAAGAAGGACAGTACAATGCGTATGTGTGTTGACTATAGAGATTTGAATAAAGTTACAATCAAGAATAAGTATCCGTTGCCTCGGATTGATGATTTGTTTGATCAGCTGGCTGGATCTTTCATATTCTCAAAGATCGATTTGAGATCTGGTTACTATCAGGTGAAGGTGAGGGAAGCTGATGTTATGAAAACAGCTTTCAGTACTCGGTATGGGCACTACGAATTTTTGGTTATGCCATTTGGGGTAACCAACGCACTGGCTGTTTTTATGGACCTGATGAATAGAATTTGCAAATATTATCTGGATCAGTTTGTGATTGTCTTCATAGATGATATTCTGGTATATTCTGCTTCTGAGGAAGAACATATCAGACATTTGAGAAGTGTGTTGGAGACTCTGAGACGACACCAGTTGTATGCAAAATTATCAAATATGAATTCTGGCTGAAGAGCATTTCTTTTCTTGGACATGTAGTAAGCGGTGAAGGTATTTCTGTCGATCCCCAGAAAATTCAAGCAGTTGCTAATTGGCCAAGGCCTCCTACAATGTTTGAGATACGTAGTTTCTTGGGCATGGCTGGATACTATAGAAAATTTGTTTAAGAGATTTTTTCAGATTTCTGTACCTCTAACGATATTGACTCAGAAGTTAGTAGCTTTTGTTTGGACACCGGAGTGTGAAGCTAGTTTTTAGAATTTGAAGAATAATTTGACTTCTGTGTTAAGAGAGTTGCTATTAGCATGTTTTACATTCTTGCAACTTGTATAGTTTTGATAATTCCAAATATTATTATTTTATGTGTAGTTATCTCCTAACACTTTTTGGAAGATTTATTTTTGCTCGTGTGTACTAACATTTCAGGAAAATCGAACTCCAAATTATGAAGACTTCAAATCAAATTCAGCTTACAATCCTTTGCAAATTGAAACTTTAAATTGTTCTTTGAATTGAGAGAGAGTGATTGTAATTGAGTGAATAAAAACACACACACACGCACACACTTAAGGAGATCTTACAAAATTTGTACTGATCGTACGGGACGAACCTAATTCGTACAGGACGATCAGGTCAGTTATCTTCTCGTAAGAGCAAAGTAACAAATAGGAGTTGGAGGAAATTTTTTTAAGTCCTGATCGTCTAGGACGAAATTATTTTAGTCCCACAACGAGTTAGGCTCTATAAAAATTTCGTTCAGACGAAATCTATAATCGTGTCAGGACGACTTGGGCTATGTAAAAATTTCGTCCAGACGAAATCAAAATCGTCCCAGGATGAATTCTTCTCTGTAAAAATTTCGTTCAGACAAAATTCATAATCGTGCCAGGATGAGTTGCCCTCTATAAAAATTTCGTTCGGACGAAGTCCTGTTCGTCCCAGGATGATGTGAACTGACTTACCAAAGTTGGTTACATCCTGCAGTTATTGGGAACCGACATATGGTATAACCGATCGTACCGGACGAACCTAGTTCGTACGGGACGATGATCGTGTACGAACACAGTTCGTACCAATATACATAAGGATCGTTTCCGACACTTTAAGTAAAATCATCCAGGACGATCTACGATCGTACGGGACGATCCATTTCGTGTTGACTTGAATATTTGAAGTTTTTGACGATTTTCTTGTCTCTAATATATAAGGTCCAAATTTTACTGCGACTCAATCTTTTTTCTCATTGTTATTTGTGCCTATTGAAAGAAGAGTTAAGGAGAGAGTGTGAGAGAGCATTTAAAGAAGGATTCCTACCACTGGAGCGTGAAGGCTTCACTTGATGTTCAAAGGTAAGAATCTCTACTTATGATTTGGGATTTCTTCACTCTTTTCTTTCTTCCTTCTAGATTTCTTGTGAGGAGATCTGTCAAGGAGATCCAGTTCTCTACTGACACTTGGAAAGTCTGAACAGCCGTAGGGTTCTCTGCCCACACTAGGAGAGTGTGAACAACCAAAGGATTCTCTGCCCACGCTAGGAGAGTGTGAACAGTCGAAGGAATCTCTGCCCACACTAGGAGAGTGTGAAAGGATGAACAGTTCTCTGCCAACACTGGGGATAGTGTAAAAGGACAACGGTTCTCTATCGCGCTGGGTAGTGGTGGAAAGAGTGTTTGTAAAGGCTTCTCCATCTTGTTGTGGGTGCAAAAGGAGAGACACTATTGATATTAGTGCAATACTCGGAGTGTGCCTCCGGGGAGTGGATGTAGGTCTAGTTTTGACTGAGCCACTATAAATCTTGTGTCTTTTATTTTTATAGCTTTTTATTTTTTTGCTTTTTCTGTTCTGTAGTTGAAAAAATATTTCTAAAAATTCATTAAAGTTTATTTTCGTTTCAACATACTCAAAAGAGGGATAATTTTTTAAATTAGCAATTCACCCCCCCCCCTCTTGGATAGCCTTGGGACATAAGCTTAGGTTTAACAGCCTAATTCATAGTGAACGAGTTTCAACAAGTGGTATCAGAGCTTTGTTTAAAAATCATAAGTTTAGACAACTTTTTTTATTAACGTAGATGGCTATATTTGAAAATTGAAACACACATGAGGGTTTTTCTATTACTAGACCTCCACTGTTTGACAATATACCTTTTGATTTTTGGAAAACACGCATGTCTACTTTCTTACAGTCACTTGATTATCGTATGTGGATCTTAGTCCATGAAGGATATACAAAACATACTAGATTAGTTGATGGAGTTAGAGTTGAAACACCTTTTACAGACTGGAAAGTAGAAGAACGTGACTTAGCATAACTAAACGCCAAGTGCTTGAATAGTTTCTTTTGTGCTTTAAAATCGGAAAACTACATGAGGGTTTCCACTTGCAAAAGTAGAAATGACATATTAGATAGACTTTTTATAACATATGAGGGGACTAATGAGGTCAAACAATCTAGACTTAATATATTGTTGCATGATTATGAACTGTTTCGCATGAAACCTAATGAATCAATTTCTAACATGTACACAAGATTCACACAAATAGTCACATCTTTGCATGCACTTGGTAGGGAACTAACGAATGCTGAAATGATTAATAAGATTCGTCGTTGTTTACCTACTGCTTATGATACTAAAATTACTGCAATTACAAAGTCTAAAGATCTAAACATTTATTCAATTGACAATCTTCTAGGTTCACTTATTTCTTACGAGCAAGGAGTTAGCCAAAGAAAGATTGATGCAGGTGAACAACGAAAGGAGAAGAATATAGCACTAAAAGTTGAAGAGTCTGAGAGTGAACACTCACAACCTGAGGATGAAGACGATATTGCATTGATGACTAAACAATTCAAAAGCTTTCTGAAGAGGAAGCATAAGAGACGCTAGCAATGGAATAGAGGTAAATTTAATAGAAATTGCAAGGTTTCAAATGATGTAATTTGCTATGAGTGCAAGAAACTTGGTCATATCAAAATTGATTGCCCAAAATTCAAAGTCACACCTAGCAAGGAGAAGGTTGAGGAGAAATCATATGTAAAGAAGGACAAGAAGAAGTTTCAAAGAGCTTTGTGGGTGGACTCAACTTCAGATTCATCAGAGACTAAAAAGGAAAAAGAAGTCATCAATCTTTGCTTGATGGTCGATAGTCTTGATCAGTCAGATCAAGAAGAAGTAAATGAATTAACTTATGATGAATTATTTGAAGTTTTTGAACACATGCATGATGCATATAAGAAAATGAAGAAAATGTATGCTAGTCTAAGTTTAAAATTTGAAGAACTTCAAAAGGAACATGAAATCCTTAGGAAAGATCATGCTTTAATAGATGACAACCACATAAAACTACTCGATGAGTTTGACGACTTGAACAAAAATCATGAGAATTTAAAATCATCATAAGATGATCTTGAAAAAGAATTTAAAAACTTTAAAGATGAATCGGAGAGGAAAACATTTCGAATCAATTATATGAATCAAATCTTAGAAGATATGAATTCATTTTATAAGATGAAAATAAGAGCTCTCGAGGATAATAGGATACCCCCCAGAATTGAAGATTTTACTAATCCTATTTTGTATTCTAAATTTATGCAATTCCTAAATAGACAGATAAATGGTAGAAGACTTAGGAATCCTTTTCCTAATGTCAAATGTAATAATTGTGGTGTGGGCTCCGAAAATTTGGCCCCGGCCTCCGCTCGCTTTTCTTATTCGGCGAGGGAGTTTTAACGAACTAAGTTCCGAGGTAAATTTTGGAAGGCAGATGGGTTTGTAGATAAGACACTACCCAGAGATTTCGCCCTCATTTTGTGAGGACTTTATGATCTGAGTTCTGGTTTCCTATAGGCGCAAGCCCCTATAGTTAATTACCCCTCCTGATCACGAGAGAGAACTTTCGATTAAAGCTAGTCATCAATCAGATACGTAGGATATACATGTTATCTCGCATATAGTAGCAGCATGGATATGGAAATTGCAAATTGAGTTTAGATTTGGGTATTTGGAAAGATTGGATATTTGGGAATTTGGATTTGGTTCGGAAGATTTGATATTTAAATAGAAATTGCACCATCCTACACTTAAAGCGGATGCTGGGGGAATGGATGATATACCCGATTAAGATCCCATGGTTCCGTCGTCCCGGGCCATCGTGGTCCCTGGTCTACTTAGTCAAAGGAGGTAGTCGACCCAACCTGACAGAAGGATCCTTGTCAGCAGCCATGGGTTGCTTCGTCCAAGGGAACCTTGTAGACCGGGGTTGAATGTTTGTTTAAGGAGACAAATTTAAATCCATCTTAGCTAACAAAGGGCTTTATGCCCTATCAATCATATCCTATTGATTCATATCTCAAGGATTTAATGCCACTAAGGAGCGTATTGGCTCTGGCCATAACCGCTATCTGTGGTGCCATTTGGCGGCAAAACCACTCGGTTCAGAGGGCCCCGGGTCATAATCGTTTACCTGCAGTGCCATTTGGCGGTGAAACTGCCGGTTAGAGGACACGTACCACGTCCTTACTGACAAAAGATTGTTTGAGAATGGATCCTAGTGATATTTTTGACTAGTCATTTGGCTCTTTGTGAGCTAGAGTAATTTTCAATTTTTCCGCCTCGGCAGACTGTTGCGGAGGGTGGATGGATTTTGCTTTAAATGTTGATGGATAGATATCAGATTTTAAATATTTTTTTTGAATTTTGGTTTTTGTGGAGTTTTAGATTTTTCTGGGATTTTGGGTGGAGCTTTGGAGTATTCTGGAATTTTTGGATATTTGGAACGGCATTAGAAATTATTTGGGAACCCCTCCGGTTGAGATCTGCATTCAACACGGCCATCATCAGGGTATTTTGGGTCATTTCTATTTGTAGCTTGAACCTTGTCAACTCAGCCAAGCTATTGACTGAGGATCGGGTTTCGTAGGCTTCGTGCCTTTAATAGTGAATTCATATTGTTGTAGGTTTTGAAGGCCTAATATGAACATTTTAAAGCAAACATACCGGTCGTCATGACTTTATATTTGCTTAATGGTTCGAACCCTGTCGACTTCTATTGACCCATATAGAAGGATCAGTTTCGAATCTGAATTCACTTGTCAACCCGCGCAGCATCCCTAGACGTCACGTGTGTATCAATAACACGCTCGTCGGGGCCCATGCGAGTGTTTGGGGGTATTTTATAATTAAACCCTGTCGATTCCTTTTACCTGCTAAGGAGGATCAGGTTTAAATTTAATAACCCGTACAGCATCCCTAGATGTCACGTATGTACCAATAACACGCTCGCCGGGGCCCATGCGGGTGTTGATTGTATACCCTCTTTTAGTGTACCTAAGTGTATACAAACTACAGTGCATGTGCGAGGGTATTTTGAAATATTTGTAAACGCCTTCTGTCCGCTTGTATAGAAGTTGCAGATCCGGTGGCGTGGCGTAGCAGCTTCTGGATAGAATTATTCGCTGCTTCGTACAGGTAGACTGTCGTGCACTATTTGTTGATTTTTGTAGCCGGGTCATAGTGCACTAACTAATCTCCTGCCTTAATTGTATATGCTCACATCTGCTGCAACTCTCTTATGATTTTCTTGTCGATAATGTATTAGGTGTACAACATGTGGCTACAGTCTTTGGCATTTTCACATTTATTTTTGTTTCTCATAAGCAGGTAGATGTATTCCTTCACGGCCTGAATTTGACTTCAGGATACTGCATTTACTGAAGTCTTTAAGCATCTATCCATAAGTAGCATATGGCACGTTCATCTGTTTTTGTAGAGAGCTGATATGTGTTGCAGATCTTTTTTAGTTATGAACTAGACATCATCAATACCAATCACATTCTTCATGGTTTTTCTCAGTGTGTTATGCTATTGGGTCACCATCTCTTGCATATGATTGATACAAATATCATGACCGATTGTAGTTGTTCCTTCCATTTAGTCTTTTCTTGCAAGTAAGTCGTATCACAAGTTCATTTGTTCGTTAATTCGTTTGAGTGCGCTGAAAGCTTTAGGCACTGTGGAAAAACTTCATGTTATCTTTCCTTGTCGATGCCCTTTTAAAAATATATTTTCATTCAATTATCCATCATTCATTAATGCTTAATTGAATAATTAGGATTATCCTTTCTCATTTGATTTCCGCTCATAGATGAACCACATTGAATGTGACAAGTCCTTTGCTACCATATGAAGGTGATTTAAATCATGTGTGATAAGTTTGCTTAATGACATTTGCCTTCCAATTGAAATAATAATCTCTTAATATCAATTGGAAGTCTTGCATAGCAAATTACAAGCATGCCATTACATTTATCACGTATCAAAATTTCAGTATTCGCAAGATATTCATCACATCAATTATATGCCACTTTATTTGTGAAAGAAGTATTGTCAACCTTATGAATTTTCTTACACCACTATGCTTGTATTCATTACAACTCTTCCACCATCACTTGCAAATAAATTGCATTTCTTACATATGGCCACTAGTTAATTATCATGGTCATTGAGAGCATCATGGTGTTCTTTACAAATTCATATTTGTAAATGAATGATGCTTATAGTCCCTTGGTTCACAAGTCTCACATTTGTTTGTAGATATGCATTTGATTGATCAAATGTATCACTTGATTTTGATATTTTTCTCTTCAATCATGTGTTTAGTGATCCCAAAATTCAATTCTTTGTAGCACAAGCTTAGTCGATTATTCAAATGGTTCAAGTAAAATTAAAGTATGAGCTCATTTCAATCTCATTTGCAAGTTTAGTGCGTATGCACTATGTCACATTTGGGTACAAGTTATACTTGATTTTGAATTAAATGAGATTCAAATTTCAAGTTTAAGTTTTGAGTAAAATTTGCTAAATCAAGTCCAACAAAAATCCTTTATGATTCTCCAAATTTTGCTCAAGTTAAGTTCTCATTTCAATATTATTTTTATTAAATTCAAAATTAGTCTTTTTTTTTCACAAGTTCAAGTCTAAATTCAAGTCCAAGTCCAAGTCCAAGTTCAATTCAGGCTTAAGATGAGCCTCTTCCCATCATTCGAGTCCCCTGTGGTCCTTGCAAGTGCAATTTGATTTCCAAATTGTTCAAATAATTATTTGAGTTTGAGTTCACTTAAATCCAAATAAAAGCATTATGTTCACCCGAAATTTCGGCAGCCTTATGGCGTCTCCCCCGTTTAGGAGAAAATTACGGAAAATTGGGCCTTTCCCACCACGCTAAGAAAAGCGTGTATGGTAAGTGCCCCCTTTCGAGGACACCACAGCCGTGTATTTTTCGATCCCCCACCACGCTAAGAAAAGCGTGTATGGGTATTTTGCAAAAAAAAGTATTTTTTTTTTAAATATTTTGCAAGAAAAACAGTTATTTCCCCGCAAGCGAGTACTTATGAGTATCCCTCCTTCGTCGTACGCATCGCACCGGGTTCCCTCCTACCACGCTAAGAAAAGCGTGTATAGGTGGTTTTCCGGTGCGCTACGAACTCTTAAGAAGAGATTTGGAACCGAGGATCGCTCGCCTACCTTGTCGTAGGTGTCGCGCCGGTTGCCCCACCCACCACGCTAAGAAAAGCGTGTATAGGTTGACCACCGACTCGACACGCATGCCGAGGTAAGAGAGAAAACAAGGGTTCGAAAATCGAGACAAAAAAATTTTCTTTTATTTCTCTTTTTCTTTTCTTCTCTTTTTTTTTTTTTTTTTTTTTTTTTTGAGATGAAAATAATAAAGACAAAATGAGAAATGATACAAAATAATAAAAGATTACAATGCTTCTGTTAATGAACTCGCTGACAGCATCGTCTTTTGGGGAGATTCTCCTAATGCCACCTCCTAATTCGCCCACTAGGCCATAGATAACTTGGTTGTAAGATGAATCAAAACAATGGAAAACCATCTTTTCTTCTTCCTGGGATACAGCAAATATGGTCACCATTTCCATTCCTTAATTTTAGAAGCAGATTCTTTGAAAGAGTATACAATTGCTCTCCCAATAAGCCATGCAGTGGAAGAGGAGTTCGGAAGAGCAAAGAGTGACGGTTTGAACTTAGTTTGCTGGAGTGTGAGGTATAACAAGATGTAAAGTTTTGCTTGTAAGATGGAGATAAGCTACAGATCACTAGTGTGAAGAGTTTTAATGTAAGCAAGAGGCTGCAGAGGAGTGGTCTTGCTGTGGGATTGAGAGTGGCGAGTTGTTTGCTTGCAACAGGAGGTTGATTCGGCTCAATCTTGAAGAAGATTTTTTTTTTTTTTTGACTGGAAGGGCAGCAGCTTGAGGGATTTAACGACAGAGGGAAGTTGGGATAGGAGATCTCACAACTGTATGAGCATAGAGGAGACTGGATTTGAGTGGATTTCAGGCGAGAAAGGAAGCTGGAGGATTTCGGCTTGGGCTTGAGCGTGGGATTACAGGAAACGGGCTGAAGCAGAGCTTGGTGGAATCCCGATGCTCATTTGATGGATTCCTCATCCACTCCATAACAAGCTCCTTATCCTTGCCACGCCCAATGAGATCATTTTTAGGCAAGGCTCCCGTTTCACGTGCTCCATGCAGCTTTAGAAAAGAATGAGAGGAGTTTGGGTAGAGAGATATTTTTCTCATGGAAGGAAAGAGTTTGGCTTCAGTGGATGGTGCGGCTTTGAGCTGGGAGTGAGGTAGGATGTTCAAATGTTTTGGGTAGTTGGAGGTTGACGAACTGTCGCAGTATAACGGATGGGTTTGCGGGAGGTCTAGGGTCGGTCAAGCTTTTCTTCACGCCAGAAGAGCTGCCGCCATTTGGGAGGGGCTCGGGTAAGAAAGCCACGGGCTGCTGGATAAGTTCTGTAAGAGTGAAGAGCAAGTGGTTTAGGCTTTCACCGGAAGAATGAAGAAGGCTGGATGGGAGGAAGAAGAGCAGTAATTTCACGGCTTGGACCAGAGCTCTTGAACTCTAAGCCGAAGTGAATCAATGAACTCTTATCCTTGTTTAATTTTGACGTTGAAATCAAAACTTCATCCGAGGTAAATCACTTCACCGGATATTCAGGATTTGCACAGGAAGACAGCTCAGGAGATACGATGTAAGCGTTAAATATGATTTGAAATTTATTTTGACTTTGAATTTTATTAGATTTCATAATAATATTTAATAATAAAATATTATTATTAAATATTATTAATAAATCAGAATGGCTGGGCTGTGATGATTACCCAAAAAAGCCTCGATTAAGGTGCATTCATTTCAAAATATGCATGTGCGCCTCGAAATCCGTGTAGTTTCCTCTTGTATTTTTTGTCTCGTTTTACGTGCCAAATTCATCGAACATCGGAATTAGACAAATTTATAGTGGATTTAGGATATTGCTGATGTCCCGGTCGCAACGGCGTAGTCCGTTTGTCAATCAGAGGTCATTTGATCATCGACGAGGCCTCACTTCCTTCATAGCGCATTCCTTCGGAACATATCCAAATCGCCTTTGAAATTTACGACACAACCTCAAACCATCGAATTTGATCAAATAAAATGTATATTCCGAGTGTCGGCGATGTTCCAGACGCAATGGTATTATCCGTTCGTTGATCGAACGTTGTTTGGGGGACGACGAGGCATAGTTTCCTTCGTAGCGCATGCCTTCGCAACATATTTAGTCGCCTTTGAAAATTAAGACGTTACCTCAAACGATCCGATTGAAACAAATAAAATGTAGAATCTTAAAGCCGACGACATTCCGGACGCAATGGCGCCATCCGTTTTACAATCGGATGTCATTTCGCCAGCGACGAGGCTAATTTTCCTCGTAATACGTGCCTTTGCATTATATTTGGATCGCCTTTAAAATTTGTGACACCACATCAAACGATCCAATTTGATTAAATAAAATGTAGACTCTGAATTTCGTTGATGTTCCGGACGCAATGGCGATGTCCGTTTGTCAATCGGACGTCGTTCAAGTATCGTCGAGGCCTCATTTCCGTCGCAACGCAGGCCTTAATATCTTATTTGCATCGCCTAGAAATTCACCACCATCTCGGATGATCCAAATTTATTAAATAAAATGTATATCCTAAATGTCGACGTCGTTCCGGATGTAATGGCGCTATCCGTTTGTCGATCGGACGTCGTCTGAGCATCTTTGAGGCCTTGTTTCTTTCGTAACGCAGACCTTTATATCATATTTGAATTGCTTAGAAATTCGTCACTATCTCAGATGATACAAATTTATTAAATAAAATGTGTATTCTAAATATTGACGTCGTTCCGGACGCAATGGGGCTGTCCATTTGTCGATTAGACGTCATTCGAGCATTTTTGAGGCCTTATTTCCGTCGTAATGATTATATCATATTTGAATTGCATAGAAATTCGTCACCATCTCGGATGATCCAAATTCATTAAATGAAATATATATTTTGAATGTAGACGACGTTACGGATGCAATGACACTGTCCGTTTGTTGATCCGACATCATTTGATCAGCCTCGCACTTTAATTTTGGGTGTCGGTCGCCTTTTTTGACCAATCTCTTCCGATTCAATTACGAGAGGCCTCAACCTAGCAGAATTCGACGTCCTAATCGCAACGACACAATCTGTTTGGCAATCAAAGGTTTTTTTGAACTTTCAAGTGACGCATGGCGCCAAGGTGCATAATGCTTTATTCGTCAATTGGAGTCCTTTCTCACGTGGTTTGAGATATAGGGGTCAACAAATGCCCCCCAACAAATGTGGTTCGCGTCTAGAGCGAATCACGTTTGTTGTATGTTGATTGACACTGTGGATCTTCAAATATTTGTTCTGAATGTCACACCAAGGGTTTTCACTTTGCGGATCTCCAAAGCATGTTTGGATGTCACACAGAAGTTTTCATTTAGTGGATCTCCAAAAATTTATTTGGATGTCACACTAAGATTTTTATTTAGTGGATCTCCAAAAGTTTGTTTGGATGTCACACTAAGATTTTTCTTTAGTAGATCTCCAAAATTTTGTTTGAATATCATACTAGGATGTTCATTTAGTTGATCTCCAAAAAAAAATTATTTAGATGTCACACTGAGATTTTCTTTAGTGGATCTCCAAAATTTTGCTTGGATGTCACACTAAGATTTTCCTTTAGCGGATCTCCAAAATTTGTTTGGATGTCACACTAAGATGTTCATTTAGTGGATCTCCAAAAATTTATTTAGATGTCACACTAATTTTCTTTCTCCACTGCTCTTTTAGACATGTCCATGGAAGGTTGATATCTTGTCTTTGTAGATTGATGGTAGTGAATATTATCTGCTCAAGATTCTTCTATCATCTTTTTGTATTTTGATGAAATTTTAAATATTTTTTTGGGGATCTCGGCATGCAGAGCGATGTCGACCCAAATAAATATTTAAAATGCCCCCAGCCTTTAGGGACATTTGTAGATATCATCCAGGGTGCTCCTTCTGTGGCCTTGGCCTGAGTCCTGAGATTTTGATCCTTCTGTCCTGTGCTTTGTGCTGTGGACTTGGTGAAGAGTTATCTGATTTGTCTTTGGTGACTTGTCATAAAATTTTTATGCCTTCTGCCCTTTGCTTCTAGCTTTGGCGGGCATGATGAAGGGGTAGATGCCGGTGACCTAAACCCTTAGGTTTGTACTAGGTCGGTGGCGAAGAGTCATCGGTCCTAAGCTTTGTACATAATGGACTTATTGATGATAAAATCCACTTAGTTCAGCCCTGGGTTTTGCGTGAACTTTAGGATATTTTCTTCGGTCCTTTGCTTCGTGCTTTAGCAGACATGTAGAAGAAAAAAAAATCTTCGATACTCGCTTTGTGCTTTGCAAATTTGTTGAAGGATTTGCAAGTTCTGGATTCAGTTGATAGTACCGAACGTAGGTAGTATCTTGATCCTTAACCACTTTAGAAGACTTTAATCTGAATCACTTGAGTTTATCAGATCAGGAGAGCTAGAATTTGATAGCTTTTTGTCCTCTGGTTACTGAGATGGGGGTTCCTCTACTGCAGCCTTTGTTATGGCTTGTTGAGTAGATGGAGCTGCCAGCGATCCGGTCATATTTGGGCTTGTTGGATCCGACCTCTTACACCCATTCATACTTTAGACTTGAGCTATGAGAATTGCGCTCCTAATGTTGATTTTACTGAAGTTGATAGATTTGGAGTTCTCCTTTGTAGTTGAAGATTTTGGAGCCTACGAACATTCAGTGGTTATTCGAGACTCATCCTTCCACTGGAACTTTGATTCTCTAATCATTTGTGAGAATTTTTTTGACTACGATCACTTAAACTTGTCGAGTAAAATTTGCATTCGTTCTTCCTACAGTCCCTACTGACGGGTTGACGAAGTGGGGGTTCCGCTACTATGGCCTTTCTTATAACTTGTTGAGTAGACGGAGCTGCCAGCGATCCGGCCATATTTGGGCGTGTTGGATCCGACCTTTTACACCCATTCGAACCTTAAGCTTCAGACTATCGAAATACTTCAAGCTTCTTTGGCTCAATTTTGTAAGAGTGTGTAGCCACAAAAGTCTCTTTCTTGACTTTTGAGTTTTTGTTCATTGGAGAATGTGATGTCTCTAGCTTTTGAAATATCAACTGCATAGACTTTGAAAAAGAAATATTTGTATTCTTTAGCACAAAATAACATTTGAATTGATAATTTTAAATATTTATTCGGGGATCTCGGCATGCAGCGCGATGTCGACCCGAATAAATATTTAAAATGCCCCTGTCTCGCAGAGACATTTTAAAATGAAATAAATTTAAAATTTTGAGATTTTAAATATTCATTTGGGGATTTAAGTGTGTACCACAATATCGACCCAAATGAATATTTAAAATGCCCCCTATCTCATAGGGGCATTTTGGATAGGCTTTGTATCTTTGAGATTTTAAATATTTATTCGGGGATCTCGACATGCAGCACGATGTCGACCTGAATAAATATTTAAAATGTCCCAGTCTGATGAGAGATTTTTAAAATGCATTATTGTTATACAAGAGAATTTCAAAATATACAGTGCATATGTGATGACAAACAAGTATAAAATACATAACACATTAAATAAAACATTTTCTTGTGCAGCTTTATGTGTAGTATTTCTTCAGATATCGACCGTTAATTGGTGGCATAGGTCTCTGACCTTCCAAATTGATCAATTGATAGGCTCCTCACTGAAATACCTTCTTGACGATAAAAGGCCCTTCTCAGTTGTATACGAATTTACCACTGATTTTTCGGTTTGGGATGATTGATCTTCTCAACACCATGACCAATTCCCCTTCTTGAAATGCACTAGGGTTCATCATCCGATCAAAAGATTTTTCCATCTTTCCTCGATTAATTTTAGGTTTTGTTGAGCTTGTAACCTGACTTTATCTAGTGCATCAAGCTCTTCCATTTTTAACTGAGTATTTTGTTATTGAGTCAGCTTGTTCTGGATAGCGACTCGAAAGGATGGAAGTTCAACTTCTAATGGAAACACTACTTCAACTCCAAATATAAAATGCATGTGCTGACAACAAAGTATTCATCCAATCTAAAGATCTTCCTCAATCCGAGAAGATATAGTTGAAAAGTGATGGGATTACTTTGAGGATTCCTCAAGGCATCGACCATCAAGAATATTTTCTATAGGGGTCATCTTTGGTACCCACTTTTGATAAATTTCTTTAATGGTGGATCTCTAGAAGAATACACTAGATGTTACACCATTCTATATAAAAAAAAATTTCTAGAGATGTGGGTCTCTATATTTATTTTTACTTAAGTCGGTACCTTTCGGCGGTGGATTCTTGGATATGCATCCAAGTGTCACACCCCGATGCTCACCGTATATATCTTGATTCTTTATTTATTTTACCATCATAATAGATGGTTGTTTTGACTTCTATCGGGACCTTTCAATGATGGATTTTTGGACATAAGGATCACATTTTATATCCCGATGTTCACCATATAGAGCTCAATATTATCATTATTATTTTCTGCTACTATAGCACATAAACGACTAGCCAAAGATAGAAAGAGAAACCATTCCCCAGCTGAGTCGCCAGAAATCTGTGGGCTCCAAAATTCGGCCCCGGCCTCCGCTCGCTTTTCTTATTCGGCGAGGGAGTTTTAACGAACTAAGTTCCGAGGTAAATTTTGGAAGGCAGATGGGTTTGTAGATAAGACACTACCCAGAGATTTCGCCCTCATTTTGTGAGGACTTTATGATCTGAGTTCTGGTTTCCTATAGGCGCAAGCCCCTATAGTTAATTACCCCTCCCGATCATGAGAGAGAACTTTCGATTAAGGCTAGTCATCAATCAGATACGTAGGATATACATGTTATCTGGCATATAGTAGCATCATGGATATGGAAATTGCAAATTGAGTTTAGATTTGGGTATTTGGAAAGATTGGATATTTGGGAATTTGGATTTGGTTCGGAAGATTTGATATTTAAATAGAAATTGCACCATCCTACACTTAAAGCAGATGGTGGGGGAATGGATGATAGACCCGATCAAGATCCCATGGTTCCGTCATCCCGGGCCATCGTGGTCCCTGGTCTACTTAGTCAAAGGAGGTAGTCGACCCAACCTGACAGAAGGATCCTTGTCGGCAGCCATGGGTTGCTTCGTCCAAGGGAACCTTGTAGACCGGGGTTGAATGTTTGTCTAAGGGGACAAATTTAAATACACCTTAGCTAACAATGGGCTTTATGCCCTATCAATCATATCCTATTGATTCATATCTTAAGGATTTAACGCCACTAAGGAGCGTATTGGCTCTGGCCATAACCGCTATCTGTGGTGCCATTTGGCGGCAAAACCACTCGGTTCAGAGGGCCCCGGGTCATAACCGTTTACCTGCAGTGCCATTTGGCGGCAAAACTGCCGGTTAGAGGACACGTACCACGTCCTTACTGACAAAAGATTGTTTGAGAATGAATCCTAGTGATATTTTCGACTAGTCATTTGGCTCTTTGTGAGCTAGAGTAATTTTCAATTTGTCCGCCTCGGCAGACTGTTGCGGAGGGTGGATGGATTTTGCTTTAAATGTTGATGGATAGATTTCAGATTTTAAATATTTTTTTTGAATTTTGGTTTTTGTGGAGTTTTAGATTTTTCTGGGATTTTTGGTTGAGCTTTGGAGTATTCTGGGATTTTTGGATATTTGAAACGGCATTGGAAATTGTTTAGGAACCCCTCCGGTTGAGATCTGCATTCAACACGGCCATCATCAGGGTATTTTGGGTCATTTCTATTTGTAGCTTGAACCTTGTCAACTCAGCCAAGCTATTGACTGAGGATCGGGTTTCGTAGGCTTCGTGCCTTTAATAGTGAATTCATATTGTTGTAGGTTTTGAAGGCCTAATATGAACATTTTAAAGCAAACATACCGATCATCATGACTTTATATTTGCTTAATAGTTCGAACCCTGTCGACTTATATTGACTCATATAGAAGGATCGGTTTCGAATCTGAATTCACTTGTCAACCCGCGCAGCATCCCTAGACGTCACGTGTGTACCAATAACACGCTCGCCGGGGCCCATGCGGGTGTTTGGGGGTATTTTATAATTAAACCCTGTCGATTCCTTTTACCTGCTAAGGAGGATCGGGTTTAAATTTAATAACCCGCACAGCATCCCTAGACGTCACGTATGTACCAATAACACGCTCGCCGGGGCCCATGCGGGTGTTGATTGTATACCCTCTTTTAGTGTACCTAAGTGTATACAAACTACAGTGCATGTGCGAGGGTATTTTGAAATATTTGTAAACGCCTTCTGTCCGCTTGTATAGAAGTTGCAGATCCGGTGGCGTGACGTAGCAGCTTCTGGATAGAAATATTCGCTGCTTCGTACAGGTAGACTGTCGTGCACTATTTGTTGATTTTTGTAGGCGGGTCATAGTGCACTAACTAATCTCCTGCCTTAATTGTATATGCTCACATCTGCTACAACTCTCTTATGATTTTCTTGTCGATAATGTATTAGGTGTACAACATGTGGCTACAGTCTTTGGCATTTTTACATTTATTTTTGTTTCTCATAAGCAGGTAGATGTATTCCTTCACGGTCTGAATTTGACTTCAGGATACTGCATTTACTGAAGTCTTTAAGCATCTATCCATAAGTAGCATATGGCACGTTCATCTATTTTTGTAGAGAGCTGATATGTGTTGCAGATCTTTTTTAGTTATGAACTAGACATCATCAATACCAATCACATTCTTCATGGCTTTTCTCAGTGTGTTATGCTATTGGGTCACCATCTCTTGCATATGATTGATACAAATATCATGACCGATTGTAGTTGTTCCTTCCATTTAGTCTTTTCTTGCAAGTAAGTCGTATCACAAGTTCATTTGTTCGTTAATTCGTTTGAGTGCGCTGAAAGCTTTAGGCACTGTGCAAAAACCTCATGTTATCTTTCCTTGTCGATGCCCTTTTGAAAATATATTTTCATTCAATTATCCATCATTCATTAATGCTTAATTGAATAATTAGGATTATCCTTTCTCATTTGATTTCCGCTCATAGATGAACCACATTGAATGTGACAAGTCCTTTGCTACCATATGAAGGTGATTTAAATCATGTGTGATAAGTTTGCTTAATGACATTTGCCTTCCAATTGAAATAATAATCTCTTAATATCAATTGGAAGTCTTGCATAGCAAATTACAAGCATGTCATTACATTTATCACGTATCAAAATTTCAGTATTCACAAGATATTCGTCACATCAATTATATGCCACTTTATTTATGAAAGAAGTGTTGTCAACCTTATGAATTTTCTTACACCACTATGCTTGTATTCATTACAACTCTTCCACCATCACTTGCAAATAAATTGCATTTCTTACATATGGCCACTAGTTAATTATCATGGTCATTGAGAGCATCATGGTGTTCTTTACAAATTCATATTTGTAAATGAATGATGCTTATAGTCCCTTGGTTCACAAGTCTCACATTTGTTTGTAGATATGCATTTGATTGATCAAATGTATCACTTGATTTTGATATTTTTCTCTTCAATCATGTGTTTAGTGATCCCAAAATTCAATTCTTTGTAGCACAAGCTTAGTCGATTATTCAAATGGTTCAAGTAAAATTAAAGTATGAGCTCATTTCAATCTCATTTGCAAGTTTAGTGCGTATGCACTATGTCACATTTGGGTACAAGTTATACTTGATTTTGAATTAAATGAGATTCAAATTTCAAGTTTAAGTTTTGAGTAAAATTTGCTAAATCAAGTCCAACAAAAATCCTTTATGATTCTCCAAATTTTGCTCAAGTTAAGTTCTCATTTCAATATTATTTTTATTAAATTCAAAATTAGTCTTTTTTTTTTCACAAGTTCAAGTCTAAATTCAAGTCCAAGTCCAAGTCCAAGTCCAAGTCTGAGTTCAAGTTCAATTCAGGCTTAAGATGAGCCTCTTCCCTTCATTCGAGTCCCCTGTGGTCCTTGCAAGTGCAATTTGATGTCCAAATTGTTCAAATAATGATTTGAGTTTGAGTTCACTTAAATCCAAATAAAAGCATTATGTTCACCCGAAATTTCGGCAGCCTTCTGGCGTCTCCCCTATTTAGGGGAAAATTACGGAAAACTGGGCCTTTCCCACCACGCTAAGAAAAGCGTGTATGGTAGGTGCCCCCTTTCGAGGACACCGCAGCCGTGTATTTTTCGATCCCCCACCACGCTAAGAAAAGCGTGTATGGGTATTTTGCAAAAAAGAGTATTTTTTTTAAAATATTTTGCAAGAAAAACAATTATTTCCCCGCAAGCGGGTACTTATGAGTATCCCTCCTTCGTCGTACGCATCGCACCGGGTTCCCTCCTACCACGCTAAGAAAAGCGTGTATAGGTGGTTTTCCGGTGCGCTACAAACTCTGAAGAAGAGATTTGGAACCGAGGATCGCTCGCCTACCTTGTCGTAGGTGTCGCGCCGATTGCCCCTCCCACCACGCAAAGAAAAGCGTGTATAGGTAGACCACCGACTCGACATGCATGCCGAGGTAAGAGAGAAAACAAGGGTTCGAAAATCGAGACAAAAAATTTTTCTTTTCTTTCTCTTTTTCTTTTCTTCTCTTGTTTTTTTTTTTTTTGAGATGAAAATAATAAAGACAAAATGAGAAATGATACAAAATAATAAAAGATTACAATGCTTCTGTTAATGAACTCGCTGACAGCATCGTCTTTTGGGGAGATTCTCCTAATGCCACCTCCTAATTCGCCCACTAGGCCATAGATAACTTGGTTGTAAGATGAATCAAAACAATGGAAAACCATCTTTTCTTCTTCCTGGGATACAGAAAATATGGTCACCATTTCCATTCCTTAATTTTAGAAGCAGATTCTGTGAAAGTGTATACAATTGCTCTCCCAATAATCCATGCAGTGGAAGAGGAGTTCGGAAGAGCAAAGAGTGACGGTTTGAACTTAGTTTTCTGGAGTGTGAGGTATAACAAGATGTAAAGTTTTGCTTGTAAGATGGAGAAAAGCTACAGATCACTAGTGTGAAGAGTTTTAATGTAAGCAAGAGGCTGCAGAGGAGTGGTCTAGCTGTGGGATTGAGAGTGGCGAGTTGTTTGCTTGCAACAGGAGGTTGATTCGGCTCAATCTTGAAGAAGATTTTTTTTTTTTTTACTGGAAGGGCGGCAGCTTGAGGGATTTAACGACAGAGGGAAGTTGGGATAGGAGATCTCACAACTGTATGAGCATAGAGGAGACTAGATTTGAGTGGATTTCAGGCGAGAAAGGAAGCTGGAGGATTTCGGCTTGGGCTTGAGCGTGGGATTACAGGAAACGGGCTGAAGCAGAGCTTGGTGGAATCCCGATGCTCATTTGATGGATTCCTCATCCACTCCATAACAAGCTCCTTATCCTTGCCACGCCCAATGAGATCAGTTTTTAGGCAAGGCTCCCGTTTCACGTGCTCCATACAGCTTGAGAAAAGAATGAGAGGAGTTTGGGTAGAGAGATATTTTTCTCATGGAAGGAAAGAGTTTGGCTTCAGTGGATGGTGCGGCTTTGAGGTGGGAGTGAGGTAGGATGTTCAAATATTTTGGGTAGTTGGAGGCTGACGAACTGTCGCAGTTTAACAGATGGGTTTGCGGGAGGTCTAGGGGTCGGTCAAGCTTTTCTTCATGCCAGAAGAGCTGCCGCCATTTGGGAGGGGCTCGGGTAAGAAAGCCACGGGCTGCTGGATAAGTTCTGTAAGAGTGAAGAGCAAGTGGTTTAGGCTTTCACCGGAAGAATGAAGAAGGCTGGATGGGAGGAAGAAGAGCAGTAATTTCACGGCTTGGACCAGAGCTCTTGAACTCTAAGCCGAAGTGAATCAATGAACTCTTATCCTTGTTTCATTTTGACGTTGAAATCAGACCTTCATCCGAGGTAAATCATTTCACCGGATATTCAGGATTTGCACATGAAGACAGCTCAGGAGATACGATGTAAGCGTTAAATATGATTTGAAATTTATTTTGACTTTGAATTTTATTAGATTTCATAATAATATTTAATAATATAATATTATTATTAATAAATCAGAATGGCTGGGCTGTGATGATTACCCAAAAATGCCTCGATTAAGGTGCATTCATTTCAAAATATGCATGTGCGCCTCGAAATCCATGTAGTTTCCTCTTGTATTTTTTGTCTCGTTTTACGTGCCAAATTCGTCGAACATCGGAATTAGACAAATTTATAGTGGATTTAGGATATTGCTGATGTCCCGGTCGCAACGGCGTAGTCCGTTTGTCAATCAGAGGTCATTTGATCATCGACGAGGCCTCACTTCCTTCATAGCGCATTCCTTCGCAACATATCCAAATCGCCTTTGAAATTTACGATACAACCTCAAACCATCGAATTTGATCAAATAAAATGTATATTCCGAGTGTCGGCCATGTTCCAGACGCAATGGTATTATCCGTTCATTGATCGAACGTTGTTTGGGGGACGACGAGGCATCGTTTCCTTCGTAGCGCATGCCTTCGCAACATATTTAGTCACCTTTGAAAATTAAGACGTTACCTCAAACGATCCGATTGAAACAAATAAAATGTAGAATCTTAAAGCCGATGACATTCCGGACGCAATGGCGCCATCCATTTTATAATCGGATGTCATTTTGCCAGCGACGAGGCTAATTTTCCTCGTAATACGTGCCTTTGCATTATATTTGGATCGCCTTTAAAATTTGTGACACCACATCAAACGATCCAATTTGATTAAATAAAATGTAGACTCTGAATTTCGTTGATGTTCTGGACGTAATGGCGATGTCCGTTTGTCAATCGGACGTCGTTCAAGTATCGTCGAGGCCTCATTTCCGTCGCAACGCAGGCCTTAATATCATATTTGCATCGCCTAGAAATTCACCACCATCTCGGATGATCCAAATTTATTAAATAAAATGTATATCCTAAATGTCGACGTCGTTCCGGATGTAATGGGACGATTTGTGTAGTGTGAGAAACTGTCGGATTTTGAACCGTTTGCATGCAGTTTTAAGAGTTTAATAGTCACTTCGTCTGTACAATCGTCATGATCGTCCGGGACGAATTATTTTTCAAACGACGGGACGAATGAATAAAGCAGTTGAATGGATAAGGTAGTTTTTAATATGAACTTCGTACGTACGAACCTTTGGTTCGTTTGGACGAACATATGTCGGTTCGATGTAGGGGACGGTTTTAACTGCCATTAAAAACGATAAAAGTTCTGATAGTCCAGGCACTAACACGTGTTCGTTTGTACGATCAGTTTGGTCAAAAGTTTGTACAAAAGGATGCTTCGTAAGTTGTGTTGATTATGAAAAGCCGTTTCATTTTTTACGCTTTCGATCGTCCAAACAAAATTTTTTCGTACAAGACGAATTGAAAATTTCGTACGGGACGAAATGTTTTCGTCTGGCACGAACATGTCATTTTCAATAAATAGGCAGGATTTTTAACTCAATATTCACCCTCTAAACATCACTTTCAATCACTTTCATACTCTAGATCTTTTTCAAATGGCAAGTTCTAGCAAACGCCAAATTGTTCTGGCTAAGAAACCACATAGGAATTCATCCGAAAACTTTCTGTCCAAAGCAAATGAGGATTCTTTTCCTAGGTTTGCTTCAGCCAAAATCACTCCTTCCCGGATCCTAATCCAAGAAGATATTACCATTCAGGTAATGCCTTTATTTGCTTTGACCCAGTTTCACTTTATCCTTACCCTCATCTACCTCTATAACAAAGAAATATTTCACTACTTTCTAGCCAATATGTCATTCAATTCTGACAACTCTGTGATTCGCTCCTATATTTTCAAACAAAAAGTTGAAATCACCAAACATGACTTAGGAGCATTTCTAAACTTAAGGACTGAGGGAGGTAGAGCCCATACCTTAATCACCAATGATGAATATAAATGGTATGAAATCAATAGGGTGATTAGAGGAAATGATTTAGATGAGCATATGGCTAGGGTATCCAGTCTTGTCCGGAATGCACGCATCATCCAGCATGTTTTTAGAACTTCAATCATTCCAAAAGCTGGTGATATAGTCAATATTGCCCCCCTTCTTTCTATGGTGACCTTTTTGATCATGTCAAAATAGCCTATAGATGAAGCCCAACTTATCCTTGACTATCTTTATGGGCTTTTTGAAATTGGCCATGCAGAGCAGAAAAGAAAGAGAAATATTACCTTAGGACAATTAGTTACCTATGTTCTGGAGAATAAATACAACTTGGTTCATCCAGATCAAGAATATGAAGAACCGCTCTACTTCAATTACGGATCATTTAGAGCAATCTTCAAGGAAGAATCAGAAAAAGTACATGTCATAAGTGATACAGAAGAAGAGCCAGAAGGTGCATCTACTCCTTCAAATGAACCAAATTATCAAAATTTGGTTTAAAGATTTGATCAGCTATAGACTCATTTTGATCAACGCTTTGATCAAATTGAGACTCATCTTCAACAACAGGCTGCTCAATATCAACATGGCATGGGTTATTTGAGGGGACAAATGAATGACATTAGTACCAATGTACTTATGTTGAATACATACTTTAATCTCTTTGGTAGTGCTCCTCCTCCTCCAGATCAGGGACCGTCTGAGTGATAGATGCACTTGATGTTATGTGTTTGTGTTGTTATTGCTTTTACTTTATGTGTTTGTTATTGTTTGTTTTTAGTAGTTTGTTGCATTTCTCTTTTACTTCAGATGTTTTATTTTGTATTGATATCTTATGTATCATTGTAATATCTTCAAAGTGATATCAATATTAGTTCGTTTGTTTTGATTTGAATTTTTTTTTGAAATGTTTGTTAGTTTTTATAAAAATTATCAGATTTTTTAATCTTAATTGTGCTATAACCTGAATTGTAAGTTAAAATTAAACTCATTAGAAAATCTAATTATTCTAAGTTTAAATTTTGGTTATAACTTGATATTATTAGAATTTTTAATTTCATGTCTCTCATTTAAACTGCCTTATTGTTAATATTATTATTGCAATTATGATAATTTCTTATTTTATATTTCACTTATCAATCATTATTTATGCACTTAGAAAGATTTGAAATTTTAGATTATTATTTTTGGAAAGAATAAAATTACTCTTGCAATATAAAAGTATAAAAAATCAAAAGAAATGCGCAAAGGTTCGCAATGTGAAAAAGATGCACAAAATAAGCCCAAAGTAAAAATGATGCACAAAAATGTGCCACAAATGTGAAAAAGATGCGCAAAGCGTCACATGAAATAGTTATCTCTTTCCAAACTCTTTTAATCTCTTAATTCAAATTGATCTTATGTTCATTTATAATTGATACTGAAATTTGAAATATACAATTTTTTATTCATCCTTAGTGCAATGATATTCTCTATTTTAGTGTCTAAATTGACTCATGTCTTTGAAAAATTCTTTTTATTATCTATGTTATATTACTTCTTAAATTATATGAATTTCTATGATTTGCCTAATGTTTTAATTTTATTTGCATAACTTATTTCAATCACTTTCAAGGTTAAATTATCAAATGAATTTCATATTACTGCTTATATTTCAAGTATTTTTTTCTTCTTCACTTTTTGCTTCTGTCAAAAAGGGGGAGAAATTATTTGTTTTGATAGTTCTTCTATTTTTGATAGTTCTTCTGTGAATATGTGTTTTTATCGTTGTGTGTTTTGTATGTTTTTTTATTTTGTGTGATATTATTTTGATTTTGTATAAAATCTTTGAAAAACAAAAATTTTGAATCAATGCCTCCTTATTTTCATGTATTCATCAATTCAAGAGGAGTTTAGGATATCCTTAGAATTTGAAATCCTACAAACAATAATTGTTTGGCATCATCAAAAAGGGGGAGATTGTTAAGAGAGTTGCTATTAGCATGTTTTATATTCTTGCAACTTGTATAGTTTAGATGATTCCAAATATTATTGTTTTATGTGTAGTTATCTCCTAACACTTTTAGAAAGATTTATTTTTGCTCTTGTGTGTACTAATATTTCAGGAAAATTGAACTCAAAATTATGAAGACTTCAAATCAAATTCAGCATACAATCCTTTGAAAATTGTTCTTTGAATTGAGAGGGAGTGATTGTAATTGAGTGAATAAAAAAGCACAAACACACACACACACTTAATGAGATCTTACAAAATTTGTACTAATCGTACGGGACGAACCTAGTTCGTACAGGACGATCAGGTCAGTTATCTTCTCGTAAGAGCAAAGGAACGAATAGGAATTGGAGGAAATATTTCTAAGTCCTGATTGTCCAGGACAAAATTATTTTCGTCCCACAATGAGTTAGGCTCTGTAAAAAATTCGTTCAGATGAAATCTATAATTGTGCCAGGACGACTTGGGCTTTGTAAAAATTTCGTCCATACGAAATCAAAATCGTCCCAGGATGAATTCTTCTCTATAAAAATTTTGTTCAGATGAAATTCATAATCATGCCAGGACGAGTTGCCCTCTGTAAAAATTTCATCCGGATGAAGTCTTGTTCGTGCCAAGACAATGTGAACCGACTTACCAAAGTTTGTTACGTTCTGCAGTTATTTGGGAACTGACCTATGGTATAATCGATCGTACCGGGCGAACCTAGTTCATACGGGACGATGATCGTGTACGAACATAGTTCGTACCAATATACATAAGAATTATTTCTAACACTTTAAGTAAAATTGTCCAGGATGATCTACGATCGTACGGGATGATCCATTTCGTGTTGACTTGAATATTTGCAGTTTTGGATGGTTTTTCTTGTCTCTCATATATAAGGTCCAATTTTTACTGCCACCCAATCTTTTTGCTTATTGATCTTTGTGTCTATTGAAAGAAGAGTCAAGAAGTGAGTGTGAGAGAGCATTTAAAGGAGGATTCCTACCACTAGAGCGTGAATGCTTCACTTGGTGTTCAAAGGTAAGAATCTCTACTTATGATTTAGGATTTCTTCGCTCTTTTCTTTCTTTATTCTAGATTTATTGTGAGGAGATCTGTCAAGTAGATCCGGTTCTTTGCCGACACTTAGAGAGTCTGAACAGCCGAAGGGTTCTCTGCCCACATTAGGAGAGTGTGAACAGCCAAAGGGTTCTCTGCCCACACTAGGAGAGTGTGAAAGGACAGACGGTTCTCTGCCAACACTGGGGATAGTGTAAAAATATGACGGTTCTCTGCCGCACTGGGTAGTGGTGGAAAGAATATTTGTAAAGGCTTCTCCACCTTGGTGTGGGTGCAAAAGGAGAGACACTATTGGTATTAGTGCATTACTCGGTGGGTGCCTCCGGGGAGTGGATGTAGGTCTGGTTTTGAATGAACCACTATAAATCTTATGTCTTTTATTTTTATAGCTTTTTATTTTTTGTTTTTTCTGTTATAAAATTTGTGGTTGAAAAACTATTTCTAAAAGTTCATTAAAGTTTATTTTCGATTCAACATACTCAAAAGAGGGATAATTTTTTAAATTACCAATTCACCCCCCTCTTGGATAGTCTTGGGACATAAGTTTAGGTTTAACAACCTAATTCATAGTGAATGAGTTTCAACATTCTACTCCAGTGTTAGCACTTCCATCTGGTACGGAAGGATTTCAGGTATTCAATTATGCTTCACTTAATGGTTTGGGCTGTGTTCCGATGCAGCATGGTCGGGTAATAGCTTATGCTTCGAGATAGTTGAAACCATATGAAAATAATTATTTGACGCATGATTTGGAATTGGTCGCTGTTGTATTTTCTTTAAAGATTTGGTGTCATTACTTATATGACGTCAGGTGTGAGATATTCACATATCATAAGAGTTTGAAATACATCTTTACTCAGAAGGATCTGAATTTGAGGCAAAGAAGATGACTTGAGTTGTTCAAGTACTATGATCTGACTATTCAGTATCAGCCTGATAAGGCTAATGTGGTGGCAGATGCTTTGAGAAGTAAGTCTTCTGGGCTGTCCTGTATACATCTCGCTTCCGATGAACATCTGCTACGAGATATGGAAAGGTTACAACTGGAGGTGATTTCCTCTACTGGTCCGGATTCTGGTATTTTAACTCAGATGAATATTCAATCTTCTTTGGAAGAGAAGATTCATGAAGCTCAGAAGTCAGACGCTGAATATTTGAAGTGGATCGATCAGATCTAATCTGGTAAGAAATCTGAACTACGAATTTCTGATTCTGATATTATTTTCTGTAAGAATAGGCTGTGGGTTCCTATGTTTGGAGATCTGAGGAAAGAGATTCTACATGAAGCTCATTATTCATGATATACCATTCATCCAGGAAGTGGTAAGATATACAGAGATATGAAAAGCTTGTTTTGGTGGCCTAGAATGAAAAATGACATAGCGAAGTTTGTTTTAAAATGTGAAGCCTGTCAGTTAGTGAAGGCAGAACATCAGCGATCGAGAGGTCTTTTGCAGTCGTTGCCTATCCCTGAGTGGAAGTGAGAAGAGGTGACAATGTATTTTGCTATGGGTTCCCCAGATTGAGGCAAGGACATGATGCTATTTGGGTGATTATCGATCGATTGACGAAGTCTGCACATTTTCTTTCGATCAGACAAACAGATCCGGTGGATAAGTTAGCTCAAATTTATGTTAAAGAAATTGTCAGATTACATAGTGTGCTAAAAGTGATTGTATATGACCGGGATGGACGGTTTACTTCCAGACTTTAGAGATGTATTCAGGAAGGATTTGGTACGAAGTTGCATTTTAGTACGGCTTTTCATCCGCAGATGGATGGACAGTCTGAGAGGACTATTCATGAACTCGAAGATCTTTTGAGATTATGTGTTTTGGATTTTGGAGATAGTTAGGAAGATCATATCCCACTGATAAAATTTGCATACAATAACATTTATCAATCAAGCGTTGGTATGGCACCTTATGAAGCTCTATATTGCAGAAAGTGTAGAACTTCTTTTACTCTGATTGAGGTGGGAGATAGACAAGTAATGGGTTCAACTTTTGTAGATGATATTGTGATGAAGATCAATCTAATTAAAGAAAGATTGAAAGCTGCACAAGATAAACAACAGAAGTATTTCAATCAGAAGCACAGATTTGTTGAATTTCAGATTAGTGACTTTGTATATGTCAAAGTCAGTCCCATGAAAGGCGTCAGCAGATTTGGAAGAGTGAGCAAGCTCAGTTCAAGGTATGTTAGACCTTTTGAAATCATCGAAAGGGTTGGAAATTCTACTTATAGATTGTTATTATCTGATCAGATGTCTGATATACATAACGTGTTTCACGTATCATATTTGAGAATGTGGATATCTAATTTTGGACAGAAATTTCTGTTGATGATGTGGAGATTCAGAAGAATCTACAGTATAAAGCAAAGCCTGAAAAGATTTTGGCTTATGATATAAGAAAGTTAAGAAGTAAACAGATTCCGATGGTTAAGGTTCAGTGGAAACATAGAACAGCAAGAGAGGCTACTTGGGAGAATGAGTCGGATATGAGAAAGTTATATCTGAATCTGTTCTGACTCAGTTTTGCTTTGGGAATGTTGAGGACGACATTGTTCTGCAGGTGGAGAGATTGTGAAAGCTAGCCTTTCTTTTATTTTCCTTCCAGGTTCGTCCGGATGAAGTGGAGTTCATCCGGGACTATCAGTTAAAAAGTTGGTGACAGAGAGCTTCATCCCAGGACGAAGGTATGTTCGTCCATACGAAATTTATCCAGAGAGCACCATTCAAAAAAGAAAATTAATTTTCATCTGGACGATTGGAGTCCAGAGGAGATCATCCCGGGACGATCAGGGCATCGTCCTGGACGATCCTGTTTGATAAATATCTGAATAGTGTCATTTTTGAAGAAAGAGAAAGGGCCGGAGAGAGAAAAACGAAGAAAGAGGAAGAAAAAGTGGATTTTGGACGACTTTGATCCGTTTTCTTCCGTCGCAGTAGTTGGGAAAGTTGATCGACTCGAGGTAAGGCACATTATGCCTTTCTCAATTTTTAGAAATGTAGTTTTTTACTGATTTCTTGTTTCGATTTTCGTTTCTGTTAGCCTAAAAGTGATTTATCTTTGTATCGACGAAACTTTTACGGCGTAACTTTTGGTATGTTGTAGAGATAATATTTTTGTATGTTTTGAGTATTTTCTGGAAAGTTTCACCTAGTAGTTTGAATTCTGCGGAGTTTTTATTGAAAAAAAAAATTTTATCTGGATGTTGGAAAATATTACTTCAGTGCAATGAAAGTATTAAAATGATGTTTTACACTATCTGTGATAATTTAATAATTTTTTGAGCTGTGAATTTGATATGTTGAAATTTCTGTAGACTGTTGTTATGCCGCTGACGATATTTCTAATGAAATCCAATTTTTCTGAATTTGAATGATTTAATGTGTTTGAATGATCAGAAGAGAGTTATAAGGGGTCAGAATCCTTTGAGATTCTGTCTTTGTTAGGGAATCTGAAAAATAAAGTATTATCTGATAATTATGTATATCTGACATGTTATGGTGCTTTAAGCACAAAGGGAAGCATAAGAGGCCAGAATCCTTTGAGATTCTATCTATGTCCGGGAAGGGAGGCATAAGGGGCTAGAATCCTTTAAGATTCTGTCTGGGTCAGGAAAATCTGCGATGAAATATGATTTGAAAATTTTCTGATATCTGTTCTGAACTTTGGATGTTATTTGAATTCTGATTTGGATAATTCTGTGACAAAAATTTGATTCAGATCTTCTGTCTCTATGATTTCATTTGTTTTGTATGAATGCATATATTCTGTTTGATTTCTGTTCTGTATGAATCTCTAACCTCTGTCTGATATCATACGATTATCAAAATTCTGTACTATAAATGTTTTTAATGCATTATGAGTATTTTGATATAAAAATTTCTGGAGATTTTGATTGGCTAGTGTAGTCTTGTTGAGCTGTTAGCTCATTCTTGTTATCTGCGTGGTTTTCAGGTTCTGGGAAAGAGAAAGAAGTTTTGGACTAGCTGTTTTGTATCTGATCTGAGTATAGGTATTTTTGTACTTTGATTTTGTACAGTAATGACTATTCTAATTTCTTATTATTTACTTTCTATTTATATCCATGCACTGTAATGTACATGATTATTTTGATGAAAGAAAGAAGAAAATCATGAATGAACTTTTCTGTATATTTGGATGTTTATAGTAGCTCTGTGTTTTCTGTATGTCTGATTATTGGAAGAAAGTCTGAAAGCAAATTCCAAACCTAGATCCTGGATTCATCCGTCGCGACTCGACACGATGGGACTCGTTCCGGTCGAGTTGGGTCGTGACAATATCAATAAATATGGATGATGTATTCATCACAATAATTGACATCATAAGAAATTCCAATTGCACATGCCTAGTATTGAATGTTGTTTCGGCAACATCCTCGTCCTTTACTATTAATTGATGGTAACCCAATCTCAAATCAATTTTAAACATGTAGTTGCTTCTTCCAATTGAACAAATAAATCATTTATTCTAAGAATAGGTATTTGTTCTTCATTGTCACATTGTTTAGATCTTTATAATCAATGCAAATCCATAGAGATCCATCATTCTTCTTCATAAATAATATTTGAGCTCCCCATTGAGATCCATTTAGCTTGAAGAATCTTTTCTCTAATAACTCTTGCAGCTACATTTTCAACTCCTGTAATTCTCTTAGTGCCATATTATAAGGCATTTTTCCTATCAAACTAGTATATGACACCACTTCAATACAAACTCTATCTCGCTCTCAAGTGGTAACCCACATAACTCCTTATAAAAAATAGCAAGAAACTCCTTCACCACTAGAACATTGGCAATATCTTCAATTGAATTGCTCAGGTCTCTCACATAAACTAAGAATACATAACTCTCTTTCTACCAAGCTTTATCCACTTAGAGTACAAAAATTAAAGAACTCATAATACTTCGAATTCCTAGAAAATAAATTACTTTACCATCAACGCACAAACTAACGCTCTTCTTATTACAATCAATTTGAGGTTGATATTTACTTAACCAATCCATTCTGATTATAATTCCAACTGCTTTAAAGGTAAAATAGTCAAGGCTGCTACCAACTTCTTACCAAAAATCTCAAATTCACACTAACAAAGTTTATTTATAACCATCCAATGCCCCATAGGAAATATAACAAACATTTTAGGATATAACTGAAGGAGAGGCAAACTCATAACACCCAAAATGTGCTAAAATAGAAAAGAAAAAATAGCACCCGAATAAAAAAGAACACTACAAGTTAATTCTGAAACTAAACCATACATGTTACCATATCGAAAAGTTCCTTTGCCTCTTGTTGGTTCAAACTATAAACTTTGGGCTAAATGGAAGGGGATGTTGTAAATCTGGACCTAAGTCTTGTGATTTTGATGATAACAAATATTATTGGACTTCTAACTATGTCTTCTCTTGATAACAGAATTTATTGCATATCTATTTTTTCCCTGCTCACTAACATTTTAGGTCCACAGTTCACCTGTAACATCAATCAGCTCAAGATTTGGTAGACTTTGTTTCTTCAATCTTTTAGTAATTTATCTTTCATGAGTCAATCATATATTATGGTGGATTCTAAAGCTAAGTAACATTGCACATGCACACTCAAGTGGGTGAGTTAGTGAGTCAAGAAGAAGTTGTGTTTTCTGAACAATTGTACAATACAAATTATATCATACTAGACGATCAATTAAATAAAAAAATCCTAATTAGGGCACATGTGATAATTAAGGTTGATAAACACATCATATTATACGATCAATATCGTACAGGACGATCAGTTATAATCAGCAAAATAACTGTCAATCACAATTTAGGTAATATTTTAAAATTCAATTTATGTTTAATCATACTGTACGATATATATCATATTGTACGATATATGACAATCATGCCTAAATTCATCATGTAATTATGGGAATAATTATGATTAATTTATTCATTCAAATTATACAGGATGATTGGTGACGATTATATTGTATGACTAAAGTGATGTGTGGGATGATAGTTAAATCATCACCTATCATCCCAAATGAAACATCATAATTTTTTTAACTAATCGTACGGGATAAACCCCCAATTTTGTATAGAACGAATAGAGCTCTGCATTAGACGATAATTAAATCGTTGCTTATCGTATAAACTCTTGAAGTGATCATATAGGGCAATACTTTTCATAATGCTTAAAAATATTATTTTGTACTAATTATATTAGACAATGTTCTCAATCATCCTAGACGACCAGTTCATCACTTTGAACTGATTGTATAGGGCTAGTCTCCTCAAACGATACTAACAAGAGTACTTTGAATTAACCATACAGGATGATCTTCGGTCGTACTAGACGATCAGGGTTGGCAAATTAAATTTAGGGCTTTAGAGAGGCTATCTATTTAGACTCTTAGATTTTTTACAAGACTTTTGATGCTAAGTTTCTTGAGAGTGAACATAGAGAGGGAGTTAAGGAGTGCTTTAGGAGAAAAGAGATGGAGAGTTATTTGTGAAAGAGAGTTATGAGGGATTCATAAGTTTACTCCAAGAAATGTTCTTCCCTGTCTTCTTCAAGCTTCTACATTGATCGTTTGGTGGATCTAGGAAGACATTCTATAGAACTAGTTTATGGTTCTCTGCCATCTCTAGGAGTAAGAAAAAAGATTCTTAGTTATCTGTGTACCCGTATTTTGACCTAAGTAAATAATTTTGGTCGTAGCATTGTTATTATAGTATTTTAATTACATGAATTTTTTCATAATTTTTGGGCACTAGTGAGCATCCTTAAGAATTGACACCTATCGGTACAAGTGAGGATTTCATGATCGTCAGACGTCCATTTAGCAAATCGATTTCACAATTTTTTTTGGAATAAAATGATATTATTTTATGGATATTTTTTATAATTTTTGAAGTGCTTAAATGATTTATTTGAATTTTATATTAAAAAAATTGATATATATATATATATATATATAATATCTTAAAGCATTAAATAATTTTTTTATAAATCCTTTTTCCCCATTGATTTCAGCTAACAGAGAAGTTTTAGGAAATATTAGAGAAAAAATAAGATGAGAGAAAAAAAAAACTTAGAATTTGAAGGCCAGGTGGCAATTTTTATCAATCGAGCCTATTGGGAGATTTGCTCGTCTCACTATAACGAATCATTAACACATTTTTTATTTCAAAGATTTTATATTTTTGATATTTTTCTGATCAAATTTATGTTTTTGTTATACAAAAATTTAAATAATTTTGTATTGATAAAATTTTCACCACATAACTTTTTGTATGTTATAGAGATTAAGATTATGAAAGTTTTGAATATTTATTTGAGATTTTTCAGTAGGTAATTTTGAAAATATAGTAATTTTTGTCTACTCAAAAATTTATTTTAATGTCTAAAAATAGTGATTTAGTTTAACTAAAGTTTTAGAATGTTATTTTAGGTAATATTTGATATTTTGGTTAAATTTTGAAAATATAAATTTTTGCACAATATTATTTTTTTGTCTACCATTATGATATTTTAATATTTTCTAAATTAAGCTTAATTATGCTTTATTGAGTGCAATGTATTAAAAATGAATGTGGATATGTGATTAAAATTAATATTATAATATTGTGATAATAATGTTTGTGTAATAGACAAATAAAGACTAGTTGACTTATTGGTTGGAGACTGATTGACATGTACATGATGGTGGGCTAACGGACTTTCTTTTAAATACCATAATTTGGTGTTATCATTTACTAATTTATGTGATACATATTAAGAGTTATAAGGATATAATTATCATGCCCACAAACAAAGAGTGACGACTCTGCTTATTAAGCCAACGATATATTGATATTAATATTTTACGTACTGAAAAATACCGTGATAGCTAAGACTTCATACTTATTTAGTGTGACTACTAAAATGCATGTTCTTGAGTTATTTTTCATATTATTCTATATATTATTTTTACTGTAAGGATTTATTATTATTGGATTATTTTACTGCCCTTACTACTGAATTGTTACTGCCATAGATACTGATACTATTTAATTTTATTTATTTACTGCACTGATACTAGGCATGTGAAATATTAAACATGTAATATACTATTTTGATACTAATATAGAATAATTGTATAATATGTGTATATTCTTGTTGCGTGCTAGAATATTCGCGGCGGTAGAGAAATATTTAGTTTAACGTCTTAGCATTGTATGAAGATCCAGCACACAAGCAGATAAGTGAGAGGGTGTAGCATTCATAAGAGACACCAAAGTTTTTACGTGGAAAACCCCTGAAAAGGGGGAAAAATCACGGGGCCTGGCCCAGTTTGAATGAATCCACTAGTATTTGCAGTCGATTACAAATGAGGCCCTTCCTTGGGAGAAGGCCTTGGATTGATGTAGCAAATGTACATCATATAGATTGCATTACATGGTAGGAGTTACATATACATGTTTGTTTGGCCTGAAGGACCGTAGTCGGCAGGAGACCGTAGTCGGCAGGAAACCGGGGTCATAAAGACCGTTGTTTGTTGATGGAGGTCAGAAGGACCATATTAGGCGACGAAGGCCTGAAGGACCGTAGTCGATAGAAAACTAGGGTCTGAAAGACCGTTGTCTAGTGATGTTGGTCGGACGGACCGTAGTAGGCGACAGAGGTCAGAAGGACTGTAGGCGGTAGGAGACAAGGAGTCAGGTGTTAGACCCAGCACTTGGAAGATCGGGTGTTGATGGTCGGGCCTTAAGCAGGACGTCGGGATTGAACATCGGGCCTTAAGCGGGACGTCGAGTCTTCAGCAGGACGTAGGGACTGAACGTTAGGCCTTAAGCGGGACGTCGAGTCTTCAACAGGACGTAGGGACTGAACGTCGGACGTTAAGGCAGTGGTGCAATGAAACTCCGGCGGTGGTCCGACGAGGCTTCGGTGGTGGTCCGGCGAGGTTCCTGCAGTGGTCCGGCGGAGATCCGGCGGTGCTTCTGCGGTGGTCCGGCGGTGGTCCGGCGGCCGTCAAGGAGGAGCTTCCTCCTTCTCCTCTTCCTTCTCTTCTTGCTTGAGTCCTCCTCTCATGAGAAATGAGGGCTCTATTTATAGATTTTCTGGAGTGGCATGGCCCGTAAATAGGCGTGAGATCAGGGGCGAATAGGGAGTGGTTGAATGGACGGTCGATATTGAATCATACGATCATGCACCGTTCGTTGGTCATTTGAATGCCTTAGTGATGTTGGAATTCAATGATCTTGGGCTCGTTGGATTCGTCTCGTCGAGCCGTTCGATTCGAGTATAAGCTCGTTAAAATCGGAGACCGTTTGGTAACTCAATTTGGGGTTTGAACCTTCCAAAAGAGCTTCGGGTCCTTGATTCGGACCCATTTGGACTCGGATTGGGTCGAATTTGGTGTCGTTGGATTCGCATTTCCGAGACGCTCAGTTTGACTATAAGCTCGCTGAAATCAGAGTTCAGGTACTCCCGAATTTAATTTTTGAAGTTTCCAACTTGATTTTGCCTCGAGATTCGTGCCCGATCAAGCTAATTTTGAGATGACGTATCAATTCCTAAATGATTTTATTATATTGATTTGATTTCAACAGTCTTTATCAATGTTTTGATTTGATGCTTTATTAAATATACTACAGTTCATAAATGCTACCATCTTCTAGAATAATAAAAAATTCATACAGAACAGACCGATCGATAAAATTTTACATTCTTATAGTCAAATTGTTCAGAACGAAGAATAAAAAAATATACTAAAAGTTACATGATAAAATCTTTTTAAAATTGAAAAAAAATACTTTTAAGAGCACATCTTTCATTATACACAATATAATTAAAAATAGAAATGAGGTATGGGTTGCCTATCTCGAGCCCGACAATTCTCTTAGTTGGCCGGATGGACGAAAATTAAATTTTGAACCATGAATATTCTCATTTTCCTTCTCTTTCATCCTCTCATCTCATTTCTTCCTCGACAAGCTGCTGAGCATTTGGGTTGGCATTGGTGATTTTTTATATTTATTATTTTTAAAAAGTATTAATTCGACCTAATGTTGTGGTGCTACAATCTCCAACACCATAGCGCTACTAGCAAAACTCTCAAACTCTCCCAGATTCTCACAAACATTTCCATGTTCCATTCTCAGCACCACAATAACACTGCCCAATCCGACGCCGCAGCTATCACGGAAGAAAAAACAAAGTTTTAAATTTCACTTCCTCAAACCAAATTTTTAAATATTCTAAGCTCCAAACAACTTAATAACACTTGCAATTGCTACATTAATTAAAAATTACACTTTTAATCAGACAATTACTTGAATTTCAGAAGACGAATATTATATTCTGTCTCCTTAGAAATATAAATACCTCATCTCGGCTTCTTTCTTCCAGGTTTTTTCCCTTTATGTCCAATGCTTCCATTAAACTTTGGTCAATGGGATTTCCTAATGCCATAGCTGCTTAACATCAAATGCCAAATTACGCTCAGGTTTTTCTTTGTAAGTCAAATTGAGTTGCATTTATAGTTCCGTATCAAGAATTTTTTGCTCTACATTAGATACTCATTTTTCTTAATACTAATGTATGAAATATATTGTGAATATAAGACATGCGATATGATAAAAATAGTTTATAAACAAATTTGTGAATTCGTTCAAATACTTCATTTTTTTTTTTTTAGTTTTATATTTGAGATGCAATTATTGTTATAGTAATGAAATCGGGTATGCTCTTAATTTAACAAAAGATAAATAAAAAAGTCTTTTGCGAATGATGTCAATAGATAAGTCGACGCTACCTCCATGGATGATGATTGCGGGGAATCCACTTAATGCTTTCAACACTCCACATCGCAGAATAGAGAAAAAAAGAGAGAATTGGAGGAAGAGGAACTAGGATTTCGTATTCTCTCTTTGAGGCAAGAGATGGGTCAGTTCCTAGTTTGGATTTTGATGGCTTTTTGGGCTGTAATGGGTACCGGAATCGGCGTAGGGGGTCAGCCACAAGACCATCTGGTGACAGGACTTCCAGGGCAGCCAAAGGTTGATTTCAAGCAGTTCGCAGGGTACGTGGATGTCGATGAGAAGGCAGGGAAGAGTCTCTTCTACTACTTCGTAGAATCACAGGAGGATTCAGATAAGAAGCCTCTGACCCTTTGGCTTAATGGAGGTACAGATTTTGCAGTTAAAAAATGTTTTTTTTCGTCCCTATGATGCAAGCTCTGTGATTCCATGAGAAGTGTTCTCAAGTTGGTTTTTACTGTTTGATTACTGCGCCATATCTATTTCTCTCTTTGATTTGGTTTGGGTAATACTGTATGATTAGTTATCTATTTTAATGTCAAGGAGAAGTTACTGTTTTGATCTGTACTGCTGACTATGTATTGGCATTGAAAGGATAAGTATGCGCTTTATTTTATTTGTTACACTGAGTTTGTCTGTGGCTCTGGAAGCTTGTTTGTAGTTCTGCATTCATTTCATCGGTTTTGCAGTTTAACTTTTGGATACCATAAAATTTTTATGTAATCTTATTTTTAATATTTAAAGTTTTATTTTTATTTATATAACACTCACATTTTTTATAGGTAAATAGATTTGAAATTTCTATTTTTTGTTTCTTAAAAATATATGGTAATTGATTTTTTACTTTTATTAACACTTGTTTTATCATTCAACATAGTTGCAATGCGTGCTTCCTCGAGAGGAATATTTCTCTCTTGATTCTTGGTCAATTCTTCGTTAAATATCATCCCCAGTGGATCGGAAAAAATAGTTTTGGCACTATTTAGGGAGGAAGAGGGGAAATTTTAGAAGATGAAATGCTAAGTTCTAGATGATATTATTTTATTTCTATTGTTCATTGGCTATGACTGAAATTTACAAAGGTAAGCTATGACAATCATTTGATAATATTCCTTGCTAAGTTTCGAATTAGCACATTCAATTCAAAACTTATATATTGATGATTTCTAAAAGGAACTTTGCGAGCATTTTTAGAGGTCCATTCATCCTATTTAGTTACAGATCATTAGGTTGAATATCTTCTATTTACGTGTTTTACTTTTTTTTTTCAATTATTATTAAACTGGGAATGTTGGCCATTAAAAGAGAAGCATAAAATTAAGTTCAGTGTTGCAGAGATGTGGATGCTCAGGGGGATGAGTGATTTTACACTTAGAGATAGATTACGAAATGAGTATATACGAGTAGCTATAGTGGCAGATAAGATTAGAGAGAGTTGCCTTAGATGCTTTTGTCATATAAAATGTCGACCTTTTGATGACCTTGTTAATAGGGTAGATCTTTTAAATTCGGTCTACGTTAGGAAAGGTAGAGCTAGACCTAAAAAGACTTGAGTATTAAAAATGACATTTTTTTAATTAGATTTAAATGTAATTTAATTTTTAATAGAACATGATGGAGAAAAAATGATTCATATAGTCAACCCCATATAGTGGGAAAAAGACTAGTTATTGTTGTATCAAACTGAGTCTATGCTTTTGTTGCATTCTGAAAATTGGTATAAGGGTTTTACTTTCTTAGGCACTGATGTATTCATGAGCAACCAGAAAAGCTACTTTTATAGTAGAGTGTGCCAGATGATGGATTATCAATTTATTTTCATGGCCGCCCTATGCGGCGCCAAGCATGGAAAGCCTACCAAACAAAGCCTAATTTCTACTTTCTTCTAAAGATAGGATGAAATAATTATCCAACTTTCATCTTGAAAAGATGAAAAGAATATGAAAGGACAAGTCATAAGCTAAAGGATATTGAAGTAATGCAATCAATATTCTCCATGTTTATGCTCAAACACATAGCTTAAGTAATTTATTTCCTTCAAAAGAAAAAAAAAAGGTTAGAATTCTCATCACATATTTTTTCTCTCCCTTGAGTGATCAAGAAGGGAATTCTTTTACGAAATAGAGTAAAATTTGTCAATTTAACTGAAATTTAAATTTTAAAACAAAAAATATTCTGAAGCGATATTGTTCTCAAATTTAACCAAACATGCTATTAACTGCAATCAATAAGATGGGATTATGTTGCCAGATTTCATTGGAATTCTCTTATTCTTGAGTTTTTAAAGCTTAGCTTCACGTGTTTCCTTTGCTTGTAATGATGATTATTGATGCAAAATCACCTACTTAGGAAATGCTGCTAGACCATCCTCATGGTGAGATGATTCTTTTTGCATGTTGCTTCTGATTGGCTTGCTAAAGAAGAAATCTTTTCGATTTTAAAGAATGGCATCCATCTAATATTGATATTTTTTTAAGTAAAATTTTCTTGTCAGGCCCTGGATGCTCTTCAATTGGAGGAGGTGCATTCACTGAACTGGGACCATTCTTCCCTAGAGGGGATGGCCGAGGCCTCCGATTAAATAAGCATTCTTGGAATAAAGGTTCTCTTTTAGTCAGTCAAACAAGCTAATTAGATTATTCTTCAACTATAATTGTTTTCTCTCTCTAGTTAACTGAACTGCAAAACTTCATTGACTTCATCAATTTGTTATACATAGTTTCAAACCTTCTGTTTGTTGAATCACCTGCTGGAGTTGGATGGTCATACTCAAACAGAACTTCAGATTACACTTGTGGTGATAAATCTACAAGTAAGATTTCTATGCATTTTCTCTGTAAATTATCAACTGCTGAACATCTTAAATGAATCACAGAACTAATCTAATTTCTTTGATCTTTTGAACGTTGAAGCTAGTGATATGCATATATTCTTAATACGGTGGTTTGAGAAGTTCCCTGACTTCAAAACTCGAGACTTTTTTCTTACTGGAGAAAGCTATGCAGGTCTATTCTCCTTATATAATTTCATGAGTTCTCCTCAGAAAAGTTTCTTACTAAAAAATATTAAGTGTGGCCACAGGGCACTACATACCAGAACTGGCAGTTGCTCTACTGAACCATAACAACGTTCAACTAATTTCAAGTTCAATATTAAAGGGGTTGCTGTATGAGCTTTTGAACATTTCTTTACAACTATAACGAATACCTATTTAACTATTATCTAATACATCTTCGTTTCATTTTGCTAGAGTAGATTGGGAATCCACTTCTCAAGCTTGACAGGGATATTCCTGCTTCTTATGAGTATTTTTTGTCTCATGGAATGATTTCTGATGAGATAGGCGATAGGATAATGAACAATTGTGATTTTGAGGACTATACGTTTACCGAATCTCACAATGTTAGCAATTTATGCAATGATGCAATTGCAGAAGCATATCAGGTGGTAGGAAATTACATAAACCAATATGATGTGATCCTTGATCTGTGCTATCCATCTATTGTAAAACAGGAACTGAGGCTGAAAAAAACCGTAAGAATCATTTCATTTTATGAGTTTGTTGTTTTATATGCATGGTTTTCTTCTTTGAGCTTTTGATGATGGCAGGTTTCTAAGTTTAGTATTGGGGTTGATGTGTGCATGACAATGGAAAGGGACTATTACTTCAATCTACCAGAGGTACAGCATGCCCTTCATGCCAACAGAACTAGTTTGCCTTATAACTGGAGCACTTGCAGCGAGTAAGAGGGCTTATCAAGGCTATTCATTTTATGTTTCTATGAATGATTCGCATACATTTTCAGCTAAAATTTCCATTATTAAATTTCCTGATTGAGTATTTCATATTAATAGTTAGAGAGAGTCGCCTTAGATGATTTGGTCACATTAAACGGAGGCCTTCCGATAATCCGGTTAGGAAAGTTGTGGTATTAGATTTGACTTATGTTAAGAAAGATAGAGGTAGACCTAAAAAGACTTTGTTAGAAAATATTAGAAATGATCTTTCTTTATTAGATTTAAATCAAAATTTGACTTTTAACAGAACACAATGGCGAAAATGAATACATATACCCGACCCCATCCCATGTAGTGGGACATGATATGAGACTCATTCAACCAATAGACCAAAATGAACTATGTTCCATATAAAATTTTAATTAACTCATTCAACTTTCTTAATTGACAGTATCCTAAATTACAACCTAAATGATGCGAGTATCAACATACTTCCATTGCTCAAAAGAATTATTAGACATCGAATACCAGTTTGGGTTTTCAGGTAAGGACTCCAATACTCAACCTATATTTTTCCATTATCTTGGAAATTTAACTCTTTAAGGAATGTTAAATCTGCAGTGGAGACCAAGACTCTGTGGCGCCGTTCTTGGGCACTAGAGCACTTATGCGGGAGCTAGCACATGATATGAGACTTGGTGTTAGCGTTCCTTACACTGCTTGGTTCTACAAAGGCCAGGTATCCTTTCTTCTCAGCCTCTTTGATAACATAGAAACTAGATCAATGAAAGTAAGTTTACAAAGAAACATAAAATGAATAGCCTTGATTTATGGTGCCTTATGCGCAGCCAGCAAGAGCTTTCTTTCTTTATAAACTATTTGTAAATGGCAGAAGATTGCCAAACACAACCTTTCCTCCCATTGACTGATGATAGATAAAATCTAAAGATTTATAAGATTTAAATTTGGTTTGGGACAATTTTCTTATTGTTTGTTAAAACAACTTCTTAGTATAAAAATTTCTCATTTGAATAATTTTTATACTAAAAAGTTATTTAAAAGATACTTAAAAAAAAAAAAAAGGTCCCAAATAAAACCTCAATCGAAGTAATAATTTGATTTTGATCCGGCGTTTTATTTGGAATAAGAGATTGAATAAATTGAGATTTCATTGTATCAGCCTAACTTTACTGAAAAAATGATTAACTCTTCCTCTTACGAGTTTTTGAAGTTTCTATGTTCATAATAAGAGCTTATTAATATTAAGGGTTTGTTTGGGGCTATTTTCTCATTATGTTATTTTAGAGGCCTTTTTTTTTAAGGAGTGGTACGGAACCCGAATTAAGCCAAAGAAGCAAGAGATTATTCTGTGCGAACACTGGACACAGCTTACGGTCTAGAGACGAATCAGGTGCAGCCACGTCATCCAGCATCGAGCCTCAGTACCGAGTAGGGGGTGATGTAGTGCATTTTCATTGGGCTTTGAACGGTGTTCGACATCCGCACATAATAATTCATCTAAAGAAGCACAGTTCAAAAAAAAAATTAGAACATAGCTAATGCGTGAATTTATTTTGTGCAATTTGCTAAATGAGTCAAAAAATTTGGCGTATTCAGAATGCAATATAAAAAATACCATGTTTAGGTCTATTGCAATTTAATATATTTATTATTTAAAAAAATTGATTAGAATTTAACTTTTGCAATAATATCTCCTGATATGTGATAATGATAAAAAATTCATGTATATTTTTTGAAAAAATATATATTTATAATACTCATAATAGATTTTTAAAATATTATCTTTTTAGAATAATTTAACAATTACTTTTACAAAAAAATTATAATCTTCCCAAATGTTTCCTTAATATCAATGTAGCTGACTTAGCTCATTCACTATCAAAAAGTTAATATTTTCACAGCAGTTTATAGTAATGATTTTAAAACTGTTGCAATAGATAGATATAAACAGTGATTTTAACCATTGCTAAATTCACCATAAAAATTAAGTTACCACAGTATTTTGTAGCAGCTATTTGCAAACCGTTGGATTGCCCGGTAAGACACGGCCCTCAATCTGCCATATTATACATCTTCGTGCCCTAGCCGACTCTTTCTCCTGCGACTTCAACAATCATCCACGCTGTATCATCCAACCTAATGTCGAAGCCACCCATCTAATAGAGCTGAAGCATCATATTAAATCCTCACTATTACATTCTAACTAACTATAATGTCACTTATGTAAGCAAACCGCCTAAAAGCAGTTTTCAACAACCGAATCCCACTAGTCCTCTACGGTTGTTATATTTTCCAATATTGTGAAAATCAAACAGGACAACGAACCAGAAGAATGAGAGGTTCATGATTCGACCGGTTGAATCGGGGTCGAACTGGATGACGTAATAAATAATAATATTATTAAAAATAATAAAATTAACATAATAATAATGACAATTTAATCTTAAAAATTTCATAATTCTAAGAATTTTGAGACTAAAAAATAAATAAAATTCATACATATATAATATATTACGTAAATTTAAAATTAAATATAAATAATTATTATATTTATGTTATATATTTAAATATAAATAATTACTAATTTTAAATTTAAATATAAACATCTTCAATCTTCGATTTTAATTTATATTTAATAAAAATTTAGTTTATATATAAATATATAAATATATGAATTTAATATAAAAAATTACTTTATGTTATATATTTAAGCATAATTTACATTCATAAATTATATATAAATTTTACATTATAAAACTTTATTTATAATGTCATACAATATTATTTTTTAAAATTTTTTATTTTTCTATCATTTAATTTCACATTTAGAAAAAATTTAAGAACTTTAAAAATTATAAATAATTATTTTTATTTGAATAATTATAAATATATAATTAATTATAAATTTAAGAAGTTTAAAATTTATTATGATGATTTTTTATTTGAATATTCTACACAAAAATTTTTCAATAAATTCTCATTCAAATAAGTCTCATGCACACATTGTTGAAAGTTGAAAATAAAAACTACTAGTTGTTTAGTCCCACATAATTTAGGAGTTTTATGTTGTGTTGTTTATATACCTTTTATTATATCCATGTGTTAAGAGCTCACATGATATTATGGCATCATGTGAGTAAAATTATTTATATTTATATATAATACATTTAAATTTTTGGAATTATATTGTTAAAATAAAATATATTATATTTAAATTAATTTATTTTAATATTTGATTAAATATTTTATATTAAATTAAATTATTTAAATATATTATTAGTTGAACCGAGTTTGGCCGGTTGAACTGGCGGTTCAAACTAGTTTTGACTGATTTGATACTAGACCCGTTCTTCAGGAGTACTGAACCGGCCATAAGACAAATTCACAGTCGAACCGGCCAGTCCGGTCCGGTTTTCAAAACAATGGTATTTCCAAAACTACTACTTCCTAATTTAAATACACATAGAATCAAATGTAAATTTACATTGAGTTTATCCAATAAAACTTTTGTTTTTTATTCTGCTTACAATACTTTCTTCTCTGTATTTCTTCATTGGTATTTCTGTAAAGCTGAAGGTTATTTTGTAGTTCATACCATTTCTTCATGGTATTAAAGCAGATTGTGTAATTGTAATGGATACACCTCAAGCCTCATCAACCAATGTTCTGCCTCCTGCTATCAGTTTGACTACACCGTCTGAAACCCCCATTCATGCTTCCTTAAAGTTCGTTGTCTCCAACATTAAGAATGTTATTCAAACTCAACTTGACAACTATCCAACATTGCGAACTCAAATTCACAAGTTATTTCTTGTTAATGGGTTCGCTGGGTACCTTGATGGCACCAATTCTTACTGCCCAATTACACATTTTCTAATGCGACTCTTAGCATAAATCCTCAATATACCCAATGGCTACTTCTTAATCAAAATATATTAGTTGCCCTTCTTTCGAACATCTATGCCTCTCTTCTCCCTTACATACTTAACTTAGACACCTATCGCTCAATCTGGACAACTCTTGAGCACCGATTATTCTCCATCAACCGTTCTAGAATTATTCAACTCAAGAACGAGCTTCACTCCCTCATTATGCAAAATCAGTCCATGACAGATTACCTTTCTACTATTAAATGTTTGGTGGATAATATTGCAACAGCTGGTGGACAAATTGATACCAAAGATGCCATCCTATATATATTCTAAATGGCTTTCCTCCCAACTATCAAACAAGAATATGGTCTTGATTATCACAAAATGTTTAGTCATGTTGCTAAGTCTCCAACTATCCATCTATTCCTTACTATTTCTCTTCATTTTCAATAACAAATCCTTCAGTTTGATAGAGCAAATGCCTTCCTTCATGGTTCCTTGGATAAACAAGTCTTCATGACTCAACCACAAGGCTACCAAGATATTCAATATCTGAAATATGTTTGTCTTCTAAAAAAGCCCTCTATGGCCTCATACAAGCTCGACGAGAATGGTTTGCCACCCTTTCCTCATATTTAGTTCTCCAAGGTTTTCATTCAAGCACTATTGATCCCTCCCTTATGATATATGATACAAATAATATTCATATATATTTTCTCATCTATGTTGATGAAATCTTGGTTACTAGAAATAATCAACAATTCATTTCTAATATTTGCCACAAACTACAATTGTGATTTAATATGCAGAATCTTGGAACCTTACTTAGATTTCTTGGAATATATGTCACTACCACACACCAATCCTACCATCTCTCTCAGTCTACATATATTTCTGAAACCTTAAACAAAGATGGAATTGCAGGTTACAAACCAATTATTAACCCACTTTCCTTCAAGTGTTTGACAAAACCAGAATTGCAACAGCCCTTTCATAATCCAAATATGTCCGTTAGTTAGCCAGTTTGCTTCAATATCTTACCTCTATAAGACCGGATATTTCCTTTGCCATAAATAAAATTTGTCAACACATGCACAAATCCTTTGGATTGCCATTTCCTCCTCAAACGCATACTCAGGTACCTTAAGGGCTCTCTAAACCATGGTCTTCTCACCCATGGTACACTTCAGCTACAGGCCTTTTCAGACTTAGATTGGGAAGGAGATGTAGATGATTGCAATTCTACTACAGGGTACTATGTGTTTATCGGTCCCAATCTTCTTACATAGAGTTTCAAGAAACAAATCACGGTTGCTCGCTCATCTATAGAGGCTGAATACAAATCCCTTGCCGCTGCAACCATGGACATTATATGGCTTCATCATCTTTGTCAAGACTTTTCTCTCAACCTAGAAACAACTCCTCTATTTTGTGATAATATTTATGATCTATCTATTGCCAACAACCCAATTTTTCCTGCGCGGACAAAACATATAGAAATTGATCATCATTTTAATCGTGTAGTTATACAATCTACTATCATCAAAGTTCAGCATATTTCTTTTACTAATCAAATCGAAGACATTTTAACGAAAGCTCCTCCAAATTCTACATTCACTTCTCTCAGGAACAAGTTAACAGTTTTGGATCACCTCAACTTGAGGGGATGTAATAGAGCTGAAGCATTAAATTAAATCCTCATCATTACATTCTAACTATCTATAATGGCACTTATGTAAGCAAACCTGCTAAAGCAGTTTTCAACAACCGAAGCCCACTAGTCCTCTGTGGTTGTTGTATTTTTAAAACGACTACTTCCTACTTTAAATACACATAAAATCAATTGTGAAATTTACATTGAGTTTATCCAATAAAACTTCGGTTCTGTATTCTGCTTGCGATACTTTCTACTATGTATTTCTTCATTGGTAATTCTAAATAAAGCTGAAGGTTATTTTGTAGTTCATAACCATTTCTTCACCATATATCTTGACGTTGAATCCTTCCATCCCTACCGAATCCATCCATCCTGATGACAAATCTTGTCGTCCCAATGCCTAATCCAACAAATTTGCAGGTCGTCGACGGTGAGATTGAAATGACCATGAGAATGTTCCGTTTTCCGATTTTGAAGGAGAAGAAAGAGGCAAAAGAGGGGGAGAAAAACATGTTGGAGAGTCTGACAAAAATGAAATATTTCTTCTCTATTACTGTTTGGGATTCCCTGCTATTCCTTGAAAATTATTCTTTTAGATCTTCTTCTCCTTTTCCGGCATAAATTTCTCAGATCTTTGCATGTTAGCTTCATTTATTCTGAAAAAAACTGTAAACTATGCTTAACACATACCGTTTCAATTCCATTATATTTTGATTTATTAAAAGCAATTTAAGTCATTTAATCATCTTTTTCTCTGTTCAGGATTATATTCCAACTGTGTTTGACAACTTCAACTTATCAACTTGGGCTTTGGAACACTACAGGTATTTGATTGATTGTCTTCTAAATTGACATTTGAATGCTTCTACAGTTCTTATGATTTTTATGTTTTTTTTTTTTCATGTTTGGTTCTTAGGCCAGGAAGATTATAGTAGATTGAGGCTAATTATATAGATATTTGTAATTTGATCACAAAATTTGATATTTTAGCATTATATTTTTTTAATCAATTCTACTCATTTAGCGGCGGTTTTAACACATACTTAAAGTGCGTTGTTAAAGCCTTCCTACAACAGCATTCATAAAACCGCTGCACTAAAGACCTTTCCAGCGAATGCAAATACAACGAATTTATAGCAGTTTTTAAACCGCTACAAATAAATTAGTATGTGTTTAAACTGCTGCATTAGGTCCTAAAAAATGCTACGACAACTACTGATTTATTAGTTAGTGATTGGAAGATCCAAAAAATTTGAAAATTTGATGTTGATACATTTTAAGCTTTGATTGGAATGCATATAATTATATTATCCCATGGAAAAAAAAAAAAGCTTTGATTGGAATGCCATTTGGACTTCATTTGGGAGGCAAATCCTTTTTTTTTATTGTTTAGAAGTTATTTTTAGGTTTTGTTTCAGACAAGTTTTTTACTTTTTTTAAAGCAGTTCTTCAGTACAAAAAATTTGAACTTGAAAATATTTTACTAAAAAATTGCTATTATAGAAAACAATAAGGAAGCTATCCCAAATGAAGCCTTATGTGGGCTTTGTTTGGGTGATTTTTCTAATGCTTTTAAAGTAACTTTCTAGTACGAAATACGTCTAGTTAAGGAATTTTTGTACTAAAAATTTGTTTTAGAAAACAATAAAAGAGCTATCCAAAAATCTCAATTTATATTATGCAACATTTAAAAAATTGATAATGATAAAATTTATTGTCTAAACTGATATCATTTACTTGATTGCTTTTCTAAAATAAAATCCCTCAAAAAAAATTTCCCAAACAATGTGTTGACTTGTGAAATGTTTATATATATTATAAATTAAGCTTATTATCCTTAATCAATAATATGTAAAGCATATTAATAGATATTTAGATGTGAGCAAACAAATCTTGCAACTAAATATCTATGGATCTCTATGATACTCCTAAGTAAATATAATTTGAATTATAATATATATAAACATTCAAGCTATCCATCTTATTCATTTTGGGTTCTTCTAAGCCTAAATTTTGATTGAACTTGGGTTGTGCATTATACATCTCATATAAGTAATCATCTTGCACATCCATCAAACCAATGCACTTGAAATACTTAGCACACAAATTAGAATATCCAAACATATGTTTATTATCATCAAATCATTAGAATATGTTATAAGGCACATAATGCTAATACAGAGGTTGCTGGTCTATCAAGTTTGGGTTCAACTTTTTGACTTATTTAACTAATTTGTTCGGTTCATGTTGATCGAATTTGGTTTGGGTCAAACAAAAACCCAATCCATTGTCTCATTTTGACGCCCTAATTATATACAAGAAAAATGATTTACACCAATTGAAGCCACTACAAGAAATGAGTTTCTTTGCATCCAACTCTATTTATAAAGCCACTACAAGAAATATAATTGCTTAATGCTGATATTAATTATTGGCAATATTAAATCTATTTCAAATTGCACAATTTAGGATCAATTATTTTGGAATTTCAAAATATACTACTTTTTTCATCAAACTCACTATTAGTGTATAATTTGCATGTGATTTTTTTAATAATTTTTGTGGCATCCTTAAATTTTGTGTCAATGAAGAGAAATCAATGGAGAAATCTAAAAGAACATTAGATTTGATCATAAAATGCAAAGCACAGCATATTGAGTTTGATGTGAAGACCTAAGATAAGGAGACAAGTACTACTTAGACTTTGGCAAACTTGACTTTGATCTTATATGAAGAGATCATGTACGTTAAGAACTATATCTAGATTCTGCTGCAAAAAAATATGCTAGTTGGATTTATCTTCTAATATTATTAACTTTATTTAAAAAGGTTTTTGAAGATGCCAATTAAGTGACCATGAGGATTTTTAAATTTAATAAGGGTGTTGTTGATAAAACTTTATGTTTGAATGCATTTTAATGCTTTAAATATGTTAATCATTTATATTTAGTAAAATGGTGCCTTTATCAAAAATAAATTTTATTTTGTCCTTATCTTTAGATTTATTTTTATTTTATAATATCACGACAATTTTGTTGAAATAAAAGGGTCAAAGAAATCTAAATAAACTTAAAAAGTTACATGTTGGTCACATAATAAAAATAAGCTAAATATCATACATTTAAAGTGGATAATTAATATAGAGACCATATAGATAATATGTGGAACCTATCTAATGAAATGTTGACCATCTAAAACCCTAATAAACTAGCATTAATGTATTCATTTCATCATTAGCCCACATTGATTCAAGAACATTATCTTAATCAAGGTTACCAAGGTAGAGCTTAACACTAGACTTAAGATCTAATTGACTATACTTAAACATGTTCAACTAGACATGTAGCCTAGCTTAAATCTTACTCATATACCCTCAATATTGATTTGAATGACTTGATTGAGCATTCTAAATTATTTGATAACATTGATGTTTTGCTCTTGATGCCTCTTAAATTTATTGGCATGAATCATAATTCATTGTATGGTATTGTATTTTCATTACACTTTATATGTACATCATTTATTTACATGTTCTGAAAAGAGTCAAGCAAAAGTTATAATGCCTAATGCTATAAACTAAGTCTATTTGAATAAATCTGGTAAGGATTCTATGTTTGCCCTTATTTATGTTAAATGAAATTGAGATATTTATAAAGCATAATTCTTTCCATCTTTAACATATTTATTGTGACAACACAGTCTTTTGCATACTCCAATTAAATTGATCTCCTTGTGTCTTCCCTAATAATTAATCTTTTGATCATGATGACTTAAACCTAACATTTTATCATTATACAATTTTTCAATATATTTTATGAGAATAAATTACGTACGCTATAATGTTAACTAATAAGGGATTTACACAAAATAGATCTTGATGCCACAAGCACATCAGCGTAGATGGATAAAAAATTGTATGATCAAAGATGCAAAAACAGTTCTAAGAAGAAAAAATGATCATTTTAAAATTTGAGTAACTTGAAAATGACAATTATGTTTCACCATTTTAAATGTATTAGCTCCTCTCCATGAGAATAGTATTTTTCGTCAATTGGACTTCAAAATAACATAGCCTTGGAAAAAACCTAAAATTTTAGGTGATAATTACATAATAACTAGCATACGCTAGGGGCTAACGAAGGCCATTAGTACAAAGCTCATACTAAATGACACTAAATGCTTTCTATGGCTGAGATATACACCCCCCATTGACCCTAGGGGCAACACTAATTGCTATCAAATTCAAATAAATGATTCAATTTGATTCTTCTTTTTTTCTCAGATAGATTTATGTTCTTCATCTTTTAAATTCAATTGGATTTGATTTTACACGATTCATTCAAAATAAAATTAAAATATGCAGCTCATTTTATCTGTCGATTGAGATGTGATATGTATATGAATTAGTCTTAATTGATCTAAATGTCTCAAAAATAAATAAATAAAATTACAATATCGCCACCTCTATAAATTAAGGTATATATAGCTGATAATATGTGTATTAAAATTAATTCCTGATTTTTGTATGGTTAAGGCAAGGAGTGGCCTAAACATAACAAGAAACGAAAATGCACTAAGCAGCGTAAAGGTGCAATATGTTTAGTACCACATCTTGCAGAGGATAACGTGCAGAAGGGAAACTCAAATATAAGTAAACAAGCGGCCGAAGAAACAATTGATCCTTCTAGGTTTATGGGATATGAGGAGTGGTCAAAACTCGCCATGCGAGAAGAGTGCCCGCCCCGTTTTTTGTTACGACAGAAGGGGCACTCTATTATTTACCTATCTGATCCCTAATTAAGGACTATTAGAATTAGGTCAGACGTTTTAATGGTAACAGGCAAGTGGGTTTTGTACGCGTGCGATGATATTTAATTAAGCTATTTCTCTTAGGATTAATTAACTACAAGTTGCTTATGTTTTTATTTCGTAATTTTACTCGTTTTTTCTTCCTTTTGTGACGAAAATGATTTAAAAGACTTTTGATTAAAAATTTATTTTGATCGGACAAAAATCTTGAGGCAGAATTAAGTTGAAAACTTAAATTAAATTTGGAATCATATGAAATCTGATTTTAACAAACTTAGAACCCAATGAAACCAAATGTAACTCAATACTTAATCCAAACTCAAATGAGTTCAAATCAAAGACTCGAATCACATTCGAAAGGTTCAATTCATAATTTAGATTACCAAATAGTTTTTAAATATGCTGTGCTTATGGTCGAATCGAGCGGCTCGACGAGATGAATCCAATGAGCCCAAGATCTCCGAATTTGGATATCATTGGGGTATTAAAATGCCCAATAAGCGGTCCGCGATCGAGGGATTTGATATCGGCGGTCCATTCAAATCACTCCTAATTTACCCCTTATCTTCCTTCTATTTACTAGCCATGCCACTCTCAGAAAATCATAAATAAACCAATCATTTCTCTTGTGCGGGGATCCCAAGCAAGAAGAGAAGAGAATGAAGAGACTCCTCGAACACCGTCGAACTTTCACCCGACAACCAACTAACGCTAGAATTAAGCAAGGAATCAAGAACAGAAGGAAGAGAAGGAAAAGACTCCTCCTCGACCACCGTCGGACTTCCACCGAACTGCCAACTGACATTGAAATTCTACCCAACTGTCGACTAGCGCCGGAGTTCTGCCTGACAGTCGACTGAAGACGAAATTCTGCTCAGCTGTTCATGTGACGCCAGATTTTCGCCCCACCACTCAACGTCGCCAGATTTTTTATCTCTGTTTATAACTGAACTTCAATCCGAGATCATTGTAATCTTATCGTCCTCAGTTTCAGGGAAGAGTCAGCAACTTGTAACCTATGTAAACACTAGTGTAATCCTTTCAACTAGACGTGACCCCGTGATTTTTCTTTTTTACAGGATTTCCACGTCAAAAATATGGTGTTACATTTTTTTCTGTTTGTGTGCTGGATATTCGTACAATACTGAGTCAAAATTTTTCTAACTCTATTGACGCATATATTCTAGCCCGCAACAGTTTGACGTCGTTTGTAGGAAATATTATCCCATAATTCTAAGTGTTGCTTCGATGATCAACAGGCGTAGCAATCGCATATTGGGAGTCTACCGCTCCAACATCTATCAATCCAAGAATCAGTCTTGATACGACCTCAAAAAATTATCTTGATCGGGTGTGAATGTTGATGCAAAATAATATTGGAAAACTGCAAAAATTAATTCGGAGACCATCCAAACTCCGATTTCAGCAAACTTATAGTCAAACTGAGCGTCTCTGAAATACGAACCCAACGACACCAAATTCGACCAAATCCGAGCCCAAATCAGTCCAAATCAAGGACCCGAAGCGCTGTTGGAAGGTTCAAACCACAATTTGAGTTACCAAACGGTATCTCCGAATTTTAACGAGCTTATACTCGAATCAAACGGCTCGACGAGACGAATCCAACGAGCCTAAGATCACTGAATTCCGAAATCATTAAGGCTTCCAAATGACTGACGAACGGTACCATGATCAAGGGGTTCAATATCGGCCGTCCATCCAACCACTCCCCATTTGCCCTTGATCTCTCACCTATTTTCAGGTCATGTCACTCCAGAAAATCTATAAATAGATCCCCTCATTTCTCTTGAAAAGGGTTCCAAGCAAGAAGAGAAGAGGAGAAGGGAAGGAAGAGGAGAAGGAAGAGAAGGAAGAAGCTCCTCATCGACCATCGCCAAAACCTCGCCGGACCACCGTCAGAGCCTCGCCGGACCACCGCTGGAGCCTCGCCAGACCACCGCCGGAACCTCGCCGATCCACTGCACTGAAGTTTCGCCGCACCACCACCTCAAGGCCCGACGTTGTGCTGAAGGCCCGACATTCTGCTCAAGGCCCGACATTCTACTCAAGTCCCGACGTTCTGCTGAAGGCCCAACGTTCTGCTGAAGGTCCGATGTTCAGGCCCGACGTTTTGCTGAAGGCCCGACATTCTGCTCAAGGCCTGACATTCTGTTCAAGGCCCGACGTTCTGCTGAAGGCCCAACGTTCTGCTCAAGGCCTGACGTTTAGGCCCGACGTCTTCATATGAGGCCCTCACCTTTGCCAGAGGCCCTTGTCTTCGCCAGATCATCATCAATGGCCGTGTGCTCCACCAGAACATCACATGAGGCCCAAACTTCCGCCGAACCACTACTTGAGGCCTTGAGCTCCACCAGGCCACCACCTGATGCCCACAGTTCTCCTAGAATACTGCCGACTACGGTCCTTTCGACCTCCGTCGCCTACTACGGTCATTCCGACCAAAAACAATATGTATATTTAACTCCCACCATGTAATACACTCTATATGATGTACATTTGTGACATCAAGCCATGGCCTTCTCCCTAAGAAGGGCTCATTTTAATCGACTACAAATACTAGTGGTTTCATTCAAACTGGGTCAGGCCCCATGGGTTTTTCCCCCTTTTCAGGGTTTTCCACGTAAAAACTCTGGTGTCTCTTATGAATGTTTCACCCCCTCTCTTATCTGCTTGTGTGCTGGATCTTCATACAATGCTAAGACGTTAAACCATATATTTCTCTACCACTGCGAATATTCCAGGACGCAACAAGTCTATAAATCATTGATGTCAAGTATCTGCCTCTTTTTATCTTAAGGGGCAAAACATTTCTGGAGAAGGAACTTTAGGACCTTCCATAGAAGAATGTATCCAAAAGATGTAAGAAATCTCAAAACGAGATCCTTCAAATCATGCGAGAGACTTGACAACTGACACTAGCACCATAGGAGGAGGTTATTTTCCCTTGAGATTCACCACCGGTCGAAGGTGTTCAACTCAAACATCTTCGCGTAGAGATTCATCTTCCTCCGCCTAGGAGACATCCACAATTACATTAAGACAATGAACTTGCTCACACAACAAGTTCTACCCATCCTTCGCACACATACCGACAACCTCACATTCCTCCGGACCTCCCCAAAAACTTAGCTCGATCACACGTTGGTGAGCCTCGCAACACCCTACGTCATGAACTTCGACGATTGGTCCGAGAAGAGTTCCCCGTGTGAGGTGTAAGGTAACCCCTTCGTCAGCAGAACTTCTAGGAGTCATCACCCTTGATTGAAGTCATTATTAAACACCCCATTCCGGCTGGATTCTAACTACCGAGTATCGATTCCTACGACGAGACATCCGACTTGTACGAGCATATCGATCATTAAAGAATCATCATGCATATCCAGCGAGCCTTAGATGCACTCCTCTGCCAGGTTTTTCCTACTACCCTCAAAGGACAAGGTCGAATATAAATCTATTCATTTACAATCAGAATGATCACTATATTCATCAAATCGGCCAAAGTGTTTGTCAAATAATTCATTTTCAGATCGTAAAGGATTCATGCCAGAATATTAGTATCAGACCTCACATGGTTAGTACAAGTCATATTCTGACTCTTAATATGGCTCATCTACAAGTTTTAATATAGCCGAGGAAGAAAAAATTAGAACATTTGAGGACTTGGTTTATGATGCAATTGGGCTACAAGTTTCAACAAAATACAAAAGTATCCCCAAATAAGGAGGCATAAAACTTCTATGATTTATTGCTTGCTATGCAATTACTCTCTATAAATTACCTATTACTGTGAAAACATCGAGCATAAAGAAAGAATATAATGTATCCATGAGATTACTTTAATTAATTTATTGGTCTGCTTAAGAAGATCAACTTGGTAGATAATATAATTTTGAATGATATGCATCAGACTAAAAAATTGGTTTCCAAACTTTGGTTTGACAGCTATAAAAATATATTGTTGTTTTAATGGATGAATGTTGATTACAAGGGTGATTTATCACATATTACATGCCTTCATTATAACACACCAAGGTTTACAATAAAATAAAAAAAGAAAGCAGAAGGATGTGATATTCAATCAATTATTTTGCTTACCCACTATTCCTAGATTGTAATATTTCTATGAATCTATGAGCTCTGCTGCATATATGAAATGACATTAAGAACACATCTCATAAGTAAATGTTTTGACAAATCTTGTCGGAAAGAGAGGCCTAAAAATATTTTGATAGTACACATCCTACCTTCATCGCATAACTAAAAAATGTAAGACTATGTTTATGCATAGATGATTTTACTTCATTTAGTCAATCTACTTCATATTGCTCATACTTTCCAATGATACTCACCCATACAATATTCCTTCAGAGTTGTGTGTGACTACACCCTACATATTTCTGACACTTATCATTTCAGGCCCATATAATCTAAAAATAAAAATATATGTGTTCTTGTAACCTTTAATCAATGACTTAAAATTAGTATTGGGAAGGAGTTACTATCATATGTTATGCTTTTAAGTTATGTTTTACCAAATAAAATTTTACAATGAGGGCAGTATTACTTTAGACAATTGATTACTTTTGAGCATATGTTATGCTTTTAAGTTGGAGCACTGTAGGCAAGTTATCTTGCATATATTGCATGGAAATTTACTAAGTCGTTCACTTTGAAGCATGGAGATAAGAACACTTGATTCGACTATTACAGTATATTCTTAGCTACAAATCATCCATCTCAGGCGAAATAAGAATACTTTCACCAAAAATAAAATGGAGATGACACAACCTTCACCAAGTTCAACTAATGCGCAAATATTTGAAAGAGTAAAGTTGATATCGACGATCATTGATTCTCTAATATTAACTAATTACAAAGTGTCGGGGTATAGAGTTAATCACAATTGGACAAAGAAGAGTGTTTTCTTGTCTTTATCATATTGGAGAATAAACTTGATTATACATAACTTAGATGTGATGTATATAGACAAAATTGTTTTTGATAATTTGTTTAATACAGTGATGTACATCAATAAAAAAACTTAATAATAATGTAAAAGTAAGGATGGACTTAAAAAAATTTGTAGGAGGAAAACCCTAGAGTTGAAGGATAATGGAAATGAAAGTCTTCTAAAATTAAAAGCCATTCACTTTTAGTTTAGAACATAGAAGAGTAGTTTGTGAATGAGTGTAGAGTTTAAAGCTCTGATGGATATGGTTCCAACTTTACTAAATGTGTTGACATAAGATGTGGAGAGATTATTTGAATTGAAAAAGTTATGACTAACGCATTTTCATGGAATGTTTACTACCCACAACCTTATAAATTTTGTTAGATTTAATTTTAAATTTCTTGATTGAACTTAGTATCTTCTTTAATGAACTTATGCTCATTAAGACTAAAGGAAGATGCTTTAATCCATATTGAGCATATATAACATTCCTTTCATTCTATGCAAACTTGAGAATATATTTTCTCCAGCATGTTTTGACTCCAGGGAGCATATACTCGTACATTTATCATATGAGGCTAGAGTTGGGAATATATTCAATATCAATATATGTATCCTTTTGAGAGGTAGCCTTCCTACTAGCATAACATATTTTTTCATCATACATCATGTATGTATCTAAAAATAACTTAAGAAGACTGTTAAGAATAAAATACATCATGAGAGATCAATATGTGAAGCAAACCTAATGTATGAGACAACTTAATTTTAATCCTACTACTTCAATCCAGAGTTACAACAAGTAAGAAATATGTAACCTGTAGTCTAGGTCATCCTTATTATGTATATATATATATATATATATATAGCAAATGTGGTGATCTAGCAGAAATTTACACAGTGCGCTATTTAAATGATAAGAAGATTAAAGATGTCATGTTATGCACACTGCTTAATGTTGTTGAAGTTGAGTCATATCTCGAGTACATATGAGTTAATATTTCATATATTTTGTAATCATAGACCCTACAATCTGCAACAATTTTATTAATGGTTTGACTACATCTTTACCACTAGAAGTTAAAAAGAGAGTTAAAATTGAATTTCCAAATTGGTTCAAAAATATGATATGTATTTCAACAAGTCAAATCTTCTTACATATTATAATCAAATAACATAATGACCATGATAATAACATGGCTACAATTAATGCACTAATCAGGTCCACACTCAAGATAGTGATGTGCAAGATCAAGGACTTGTCGATCTAGCTTGGTGACTGATGAGAGTAGTGAAATATTAACCAATTTTTTTTATCAATGGTTATAGATTTCAAACCAAATCTTCGTGTGAAGGTTGGAAGATAAAAAATTGTGGTGTATGTGTTATACGGAACAACCATATGGGTGATGACTACGAGTATTATAGGGTCTTATAGGAAACATTAGGGTTATAATGTCTGAGTGAAGAGAATAACTTGTGTAGTTTTAATTATGTTGGTTTGATCTGCTACATAATAGAGGTACGAGAGTGCATCCACTTTATGGTATTACAAATATAAAGCGAGGTAGGATATTGCAAAGTATGACCCATTTTCATTACTAGTTAAGCAAGTCAAGTCTACTTTGCTCACTATTTGGGTAGAGTGTGAGGTAAACAAGATTGGATTGTAGTCATCAAGACAAAACCCAAGGGTTATTGAGAATACCACATAACACCACATCAAGAAGAGTATATGTTAAACTTTAAAGAGCTTACTAATGATGGGGATGATCAAATTGCACCTAATGAGAGTGAGTTACAATTAGAGTTAAACTTAGATAATGAGGAGAATGTTAGTGGTAAGGATGTGGTCTCATCAGAATGGAAGTGAATCAATAAGTGATTAATAATTAGGTAAATGTATATGATTTCTTATAATTCTTCTTTTATGCATATTTTGGTGTATTATTTAGTTCTTACAGTTAATATTAAATACATGTTATTTTTACATTATAGCAGTAGTTACTTTAGTACATACAATATTTAATTTTTAGAATTTCATTTTATAAGTTATTTTTAGAACTAGTCATTTCTTTCATTTTTTTATAGATAGGCTTATGACGATAAGTCCCTATCGCACATCAATTGATCATGAACATCTTTGGAAGGCGTAAGAAGGTGAGTAGTGCCCCATCCGATAAAGCTAGAGTTATTGAGGGGACCACTTCTTCACAAAGTGCCACCCCATACTCATCTGATTCCACCTTTTCCTAGACCTCCCATAGGGAGTCCTCAGTTTTACTCCCCAGACCCCCATTTTTTTCACCAAACCCCCGCCTTCCTTCACTAGACCCCTAAGCACAATACTCCATTCTACCCTTACTACCCAACCATCTTCTCAAGGAGTCTCTTCTGCTTTACCATATCAACCATACATCCTTCCATTCTACCACCCCTCAGCCCTTTATAGGTGGACCTTCCACTCAGACTGTAACATTAATGACAATAAATGGGTGCATGTTGATTGAGTCTGAGAGTGACACATACGTAATACATGTTTAACATTACTCAAATATTTTGAGAAGTAATATCTTTTAAACAGACTTTTTTTGCTGGTTCCATCTATCAATGAAGGCCACACACAAGATATGAGACATCATTCAGAGCAGGTTTGATGCTTCATATATTTCATAGTAGAAAAACCCTCAAAAAAAGTATATGATATGTGGTTTAGAAAGTTTGAGGTTAGTAATAAGTAGTATCAAAGACAAATATTAGATAAATAAAATTGAGTTTGGGGCAACCAGATTATACTAAGAGGGATCAAAATATATAAAATTGAGCTTCTAATATTGGGAGCATAAGTAGAGTCCTCCATACTAGGGGCTCAGTTTCACACATAGAGTAGAGATGATGATTGGTAAGAAATTTAATAGATTTTGATAATTTATTTAGTTTTGAATACTAATTTAAGTATATTACAAAGATAGATGGTGGATAAGAATCCACTATTGCTGAGTTGCACACTCGCACTTACCAGCGTTAGGAGGATTATTAATGGTTGAACGAGTGAGCGAGGACGAACTATACTAGTCTATAAGTTTAGGATATTAAAAGAAATATTTTAAATGATAATTATATAATGATTATTTTTATGTTATGTTTTTTAGGATGAGTGTACACGACTTCGAGAGAGTCAGGCTGGCTCAGGTGAGGGATTTTTTGCGGGATCAATAGATTATTTTGACTATTGTATATGGTCACGGGTGATAGGAGGAATTAAGAAGGGGATAGTTTATGGATTAGGCTCGTAGGCCTATGCATTTGAGGGATAAACCTCTAGTTCCTCAAGCTTCTTAGTAAACAGCCAGGAAAGCTTTGTTAGCCAACAAGTGGTTGTCCTAATAGCAGAGCTAGAGTAAGTTCAAAAATCATAATTAGACATGCAAACATAGCAAAGCCAGAAATGGAGGAGCTTTAGAGAAATAGGGAGCAGTTTACTGAAAAAAGAAACCTGCAGCACATGAGAAGACTGTGTATATGGATTTAGAGTAGATTGCCTATGGTTGTCAATATTATGTTTGCTTTTTAATGCATAAGAACTAAATGATTATTACTCAACAATTTGATAATTGTAGAACTATTGTACTATTTAAGAACAATTTAAGCAAAGTGTTATGAATATTTTAATTATATTTTTGTGCAATGTTGAAATATTAGGGTATTTAACCTGTATATAAACTATTTTGATTGTTCCGTTACATTGTTGAATAATCAACATGGGGTGTTATTTTTTTATTTATTCTATAGGTTTTTGGCATGTTTTTTGGTCGAAAATGATGATATGACGAATTTATCATCAATTTTATAGCTGCATTTTTCACTAGGAACTTCCGGCATATTACTAGCAAAAAATTCTACTAGTATTTCGCAGAAAATTGTCGTTGGAATCTTTGCAAAAACTGGCAAACAATTCTGCCATAAATTAGGGCAGACCAATCCGTCGATTTTTCACTATAAATTTCAACGAAAAATACCACTAGTAAACCCTTCAAAATCACCATTTTTGTTAGCTGAAAAACATCGAAAATTTAACCAGAAATATGTCGAAATTATTCTGTTGGAAACTCCTTTTAGATGAGATATTTTCCTTCTTCTTCCATTCCATCAAAAATCCATAGGTAAACATATTTACTAGTAAATTTTGGTGATTTTATCACGAAAATAACACTAAAAAAAGCTTAATTTCTTGTAGTGTATCATATCTATAATTACAAAATTTAAACTTGTATGATTCAATATAATCAAGCACAAATAAATAAATTTAATTGCATATGAAATAATGAATTAATACAAAATATAAAATAAACTTAATTTGAATTTTTTTACATATTTTTTCTTTCTAGAGTTTTATCAAAACTTGTAAAATACATATTAATAGCAATAGTAATTGCTTATGAAAAATACTCACATCAGCTTGACATATATATTTAAATAACATAAGGCTGTATCCAATTGCAACCAAATAACAGCTAAAATACCGTCATATACTAAGGAAATGTTTAATTTAAAGTAATTGATATTTTTCTATAAAAACTCAAATTTGTAAAAAGATTAATAAATATAATAAAATTGAAATTTTTATTCCAAAATATTTTATCATTTTAGATTTTGTAAAAGAACCAAAATTTATATTTAAAATCTCAACTCAAGTTTTAAATCACACATATGATATAAATCTTATCTAGAAAATTTTTAACTTTGATACGTCATCATGAAATTACTTGATCGGACACGAATCTCGGAGCAAAAATCAAGTTGGAAACTTCATAAATTAAATTCGGGAGCATCTGAACTCCGATTTCAGCGAGCTTATAGTCAAACTGAGCGTCTCGGAAATACGAACCCAACAACACCAAATTCAACTCAAACCGAGCCCAAATGAGCCAAAATCAAGCACACGGCTTATAGTCGAATCGAACGGCTCGACAAGACGAATCGAGCCCAAGATCGCCGGATTCCGACATCACTAAGGCCTTAAAATGGCTGACGAACGGTGTATGATCAAGAGATTCAATATCAGCCGTCCATTCAACCACTCCCTGTTTGCCCTTGATCTCACACCTATTTATAAGTCATGCCTCTCTTAAAAAATTATAAATAGACCCTTCATTTCTCATAAGAGGGGACCCAAGCAAGAGAGAGAAGAAGAGAAGAAGGAGGAGAATCAGCTCCTCCTCGACCACCGCCGGAGTTCTTTCCGCCGCCTGAATATGCCGGAATTCTATCGAATATTCGGGAGACGCCGAAAATTCTGCATAAAATTGTAACTGAATTTCAATTCAGGAGAAACTCTTTGTAATCTGATCGTCCTAACTTGTGGGACAAATAAGCCTCTGTACTTCAAACAAACAGTAGTGGAATTACTTCAACTGGTCGTGGCCCCGTGATTTTTTCCTTCTTTTGGGTTTTTCACGTAAAAATCCTGGTGTTATTTTTCTTTCCTGTTTGTGTGCTGAATATTCGTACAACGCTAAGCCGAAAATATTTCAACTCTATCGCCGCGTATATTCTAGCCCGCAACAAGCTTTAATTATGATAAAGGGCAATTGAACTTAAAATCTTTATGCGACCAATCTTTTATCAAATAAAGTTAAACAAATCTAAATATCAAGACATAGATTTTGAAAAGCTCTGATATCAAATGTTTGAAAATTTAAGTCGATTCTACAAAAGTTTTTCAAATTTAATAACAGTTATTTGGTTCGAAATAAGTTTGTAAAATATAGAATCGACTAAACAAAAGATACGAAAGCCAATTCACAACAAATTTTCATATCTCTGGCCATTGAAACTTGAACGCATTCTTCACTAATTTTGATTTCTTCCAAACATTTTCTCACCCAAAATGATAATGTATGTTTCTTCTTCTTAGAAGTGGTAGAAAGAAAAGATAAGGAATATAAAAATTCAGAATTAATTGCTGCCTATAAGAGGAAAAATAAAAGTTTTAGTTTTAAAAGCTGAATTAAAATTGAGAAATTAACGGTTTTAATTCCCAAATTAAAACTTAGTAATGATCAATTTTAAATGGTAAATTAAAACTGAAAATAGTCATTTTAAAAGTTAAATTAAAACTGAAAAGTAATCAATTAATTAGAAATAATTTGGGGAGTTAATGATAATTATTTTAATATTCTCTTAGTTCATTTTAAATATTTATATATTAATTTATATATAAAAAAAGAAATTTATAACATTCAAATATTTTTCATTATATATATGATTTTTTGTGAAGCAATTTTAGACTTTTCTTACATGACATTTCAGAATATAGTTATTAATTGCAAACCTATATCTATAAAAAAGTTTAGTGGGATTTAATAGTTGAAGGAAAAAAAATGTAAAAATTGAAACATGGATTGACTATGTGGCCCAATGGATAAGGCATTGATCTATGAAATAAAAGATCTTTGATATAAACCCTTGGTTAAGTGAAATGTAAATTTTAAAATAAACTGTTAGCTTTATTTCTTATGCTTCGTTTGGGGCTGTTTTTTTATTGGTTTTTGAAACAACTTTTAAGTATAAAAATTAAAATTTCTGTACTATAAAGTTGCTTCAAAAAGCAGTAAAAAAGTCTTTTTTTTTTTGAACGGCTTTCTTCATGCGTTCTAAAACAGTTTTTTGGTACATAAAATAAATTTTCTGTACCAAAAAGCCGTTTTAAGAAGCAGGAAGAAAACCGTCCCAAACGAAGCCTTAGGGTTCGTTTGGGACGGATTTTTTATTGCTTTCTAAAACGGAGTTTTAGTACAAATTTTTTTATTTTTGTACTAAAACTCCTTTTTAGAAAGCAATAAAAAAGCCGTCCCAAACGAAGCCTTAATCTCCTTGGGCAACCTTAACAATTAACCAAGGGATGACCAAGCAACTTAAAAGGAAAAAAACATTTTTGATTCATGGGTAATATTTTGCTCATTCTAAGCCTTTGTTTGGATGTCTTCGCTTGTTTCTTATTCTAATTCTAAGTTTAGCATTGCAATTTTTTGAAAGCAGTTCTATCGATTCAAGCTATAATACTATGTTGTTTTATTTCTATATTAACATTTTATATTAATTTTTTAGTTAATCAAATTAGGCTGATCTTTAATTACCTTTAAAAAGAATGTATTTAAACTTTTTCCTTGTAGAAAATTACCAAGATATCAATATAGTGTTTTTGCCAATCATAATCAGCCAAGAGATGGAGTGATTAGCCAAATATACAATGTCTCTGCTTCTAAAAACTGGGGGTTTCAAAATAGGATCGAATCGGCTAGTTCAACTAGTTGAACGGGAACCAACAGACTAACCCTGTAAATCGATCTAGCTTCAGACTAAAAAAAAGTCGGACGAAGGGCTGATTAAACCATGAAACTAGTGAATCGAACAGATTTGAAAGAACCATTTGATTCGAAACGTGAGTAAAGGGAGTTTTCGATTGCAAATTAAATGATCAAAATTGAACTTTCTAAATTTTTGGACCATATAACACTAAGGTGCTTAGTGCGTAGTGACCTCTCCTCCTCCCAGGTCATAACCATCCGTCTCTCGTTCTCGTATAGTTCTAACAGTCAATTCTTCTTCACTCGTTCGCCCGCGCTGCCGGTTATGACCTGCCTGCGAAGCTGCCGCGCCTGCTCGTGCTGCCCCGATGCCCGTGAAGCTGCCCCGGACCTACCCGCGAAGCTACCCTGGACCTACTCGCGAAGCTGCCCTGCCTGCCCGCGCTGCCAGCGTCGGCGCCCCGCGCGCTCGCCAGCGCTCGCCGCTCCCCCGCGCACACCCGTGCTCGCTACTCGCTCACGCGCGCACCCGCGCTCGACGCTCGTCTAATCACTCGCGTTTCAGGTCCCGTGTCGGGTCGGGGTCAACCCGGCAACCCTCCGGGTCGGGTCCGAGTTCAGATTTCTGGCCCGTTTATCTACCCGGGTCAGGTTAGGGTCGACCTGTTTGCACCCGGGTTAGTTCGGGTTCGACCCGAACCCGACCCGTGACCCGAAATTGACACCCCTAAGTCTAGAATGGACAGCTGCTTTGGTTGTATTTGTTCTCCAAACTCTTATTTCTATTGGGCCACAATTACATGAATGTGAAATTATTGTGTTTAATCATACCTTAAATTCTTGAAAAATATTTTAGTGCAAAAATCTCATCGTTGGTAACTTGGTATTCACTCACATGATTAATTTTTGTGTGTAAATGAGTTTGACCTCCAATAACAACCAAAGAATAGTGATTGTTGACTTGAATCTCTCTCAATTTACAAGATGATTGTCTGGTAGTCGCGATCCTCACTAGCTCTACATAGAGCTAAGTTTGGAAAATCTCAGTGATTTGCGCATTCGAAATTTTTTGCTCCAAGTTTAATATTAGCATCATTTGCATGTGAGGATGCTAAAGCATTTGGTGTGAAAGATTTCGGTGAAGAAGAATTTCGGGATTCATCATTTGATCACATAAATTTACATGATGATTATTTAAATCTTCAGAAATGTTTTGAGTTTTGAGTTTTTTTTGTTTAAACTGAGATATAAGCAATTGAATGAGAAATATTATTTTTTTATCACTATATTATAGATTTGTGAATTCATTGTCTTAAAAGTTTTAATACTATATATGCAGTTTGATTATTATGCTTCACTTTATGTTACTTTTATTACGTATAATTTAATTGACATTCTTTTTTTTTTTTTGCTAAAGAATGATAATTGAAGATTTCGTGAAATGACACCAAATTCGACTCAATCCGAGCCCAAATAAGTTCAAATCAAAGGTTAGAAGCGTTGTTGGAAGGTTTGAACAGAAATTTGGATTACCAAACGGTCTCTAAACATAACGAGGTTATGCTCGAATTGAGCGGCTCGACGAGATGAATCCAACGAGCCCAAGATCACTGAATTCTGAAATCATTAAGGCCTCCTAATGTCTGATGAACGGTCCATAATCAATGGATTCAATATCAGCTGTCCATCCAACCACTCCCCATTTACCCTTGATCTCTCACCTATTTACAAATCATGCAACTCCATAAATCTATAAATAGAGCTCCCTCTCCTCTTAAGAGGGGATCCTGAAGCCTATGGAAAAAAGAGAGAGATCGGAGATCGCTCTTGCTTCCTTGCCTCCCCGACCACCGCCGGAATTTCGCCGGACCACCGCCGGAGTTCTGTCGAACCACCGCTGGTCCACCACCGCCGGACTTCTGCCGAACCACCACTTAAGGCCCTCACCTCCGCCGGACAACCGCCTGACGCCGTTGCTCCGCCGAACCACCACTTAAGGCCCTCACCTCTGCCGGACCACCGCCGGACGCCGTTGTTCGGCCGAACCACCACTTAAGGCCCTCGCCTTTGCCGGACCACCACCTGATGTCATTGCTCCGCCCGACCACCACTTGAGGCCATCACCTCCGCCGGACCACCATTTAAGGCCCTCACCTCTGCTGGACCACCGCCTGACACCGTTGCTCCGCTGAACCACCACTTGAGGCCCTCTGCTTCACTTGAGGCCCCGAGCTCCACCAGGCCACCACCTGACACCCGGAGTTCTACCGAAGTACCACCATTCTACTACGGTCTTTTTATACTCATATTTCCTGCCGACTACGGTCCTCCCGACCTCCATCGCCTACTATGGTCACTCCGACCTCCATCACAAGACAACAGTCTTTCAGACCCCGGTCTCCTGCCGACTACGGTCCTCACGACCTCTGTTGCCTACTACGGTCCTCACGACCTCTGTTGCCTACTACGGTCCTTCCGATCTACATCGCCAGAAAATGGTCTTCCTGACCCCAATCTCCTACCAACTACAGTCTTTCAGACCCCTGTCTCGTGCTAACTACGACCCTTCCAACTAAAGAAACATGTATATTATTGTAACTCCCACTATGTAATGCGCTCTATATGATGTACATTTGTACCATCAAGCCAAGACCTTCTCCAAAGGAATGACCTAATTTGTAATCGATTGCAAATATTAGTGGATTCATTCAAACTGGGCCAGCCCCCGTGATTTTTCTCCTTTTTCAAGGTTTCCACGTAAAAACTCTGATGTCTCTTATGAACGCTACACCCTGTCTCTTATCTGATTGTGTGCTGGATCTTCGTACAATGCTAAAACGTTAAACTATATATTTTCTCTACCGCCGCGAATACTCTAGGACGCAACAGTTCAGTTAGTCAATATTGCATGTCTTCAATTAAAAAAAAAAGATAGTTCATTCATGTTTTATATTTCATGTTTATTTATTTTGGTTAATTTTTAATATATTTTTATATGATTGCATTATTATATATAAATTATGTTATATAATTAATATTTATTACTTCTAGGGGTGTCAATATCTGACATGACACGACAACCCGACCCGAAAAATCCGGGTTGGACCCAACCCGTTTGATAAACAAGTCGGGTTCGGGTTCATAGATTTGACCCGTTTGATAAAACGGGTCGGGTCGGGTTGACCCGGCGGGTTACCGGGTCAACCCGAAAACCCGTTTAATTTAAGAAAATAGAGAAATGTTTCTGCACAAATGAGTTCCACGATGCTCATTTGATGGATTCCCAGCCACTCCATAACAAGCTCTGTATCCTTGCCCCGCCCAATGAGATCATTTTTAGGCAAGGATCCTGTTTCACATGATCTGTGCAGCTCAAGCTGCTGCTTCTGAAGCTCCTGCTTTGCGTGTTTTACAAGATGAAGGAAAGTATCAACACCAGCTGTTGCAACTTTATCAAGTTTCTGCACAGCCGTCTCCAGTCGCTTCAAGGTGGGATCAATTTTGAGAGCACATTTGCCAAATTTGACAAGTTTTTTATTCATGGATTTCATAATGGAACGCACCCTTCTCAGCTTCTTGTCTTTGGTCACATGCTTTCCAAACTCCATGTAGTTCAGCTAATCAACCATGTCAAATGCATCATCAAGAGCAGAACAACTAAAGAGTAAGAAAAAAAAAAAAGAGAGAGAGATTGGAAGAACGTTGCCGGGTCGCGGGTCGGGTCGGGTCAACCCGGCAACCCGGCCGGGTCGGGTCTGAGTTGAAATGTCCGACCCGTTTGTAAAAACGGGTCGGGTTCGAGTTGACCCGTTTAAATACGGATCGGGTCGGATTCGACCCGAACCCTACGAGTTAACCCGAATTGACACCCCTAATTACTTCATCCAGTTCAACGACCCGATATAATCATCGGAACTAGTTTTAGTTCATTATCTTCTCCTATTTTCACAACTTACCAAAAACCTTTTATGATTAATCAGCATATATTATATATGCATCGCACTTACAGGACCCTATATGATTTGTTTATAGATTATTCTAACATTGTAATTTATCCCGTGCTTTTGGCTGCTATTTATTAAAAAAGAAAAGAAAAAGGCTAAGAAAACCGGATGCTCCGAAATCCGCAGGTTTCTAGAAACCAGAGCAGCCGAATTGCTGTCCCAAGTCTGGAAATTTTACTTTCTCGAGCGACGACTTGACTATACTTCCCATTACTGGTAAACAAAAATGGCGAAGGATGAATTTATGTGTTCTTTAATTTATACTTAATTTAATATAAATGATTAAATTTTAAAATAATCTCCAACAATTTTTATATAGTTATATTAATCTCAGAATATAATATTATTTCAATTATATAAAATAAATTGATCATATTTGAATACTTTAAAAAATAGTAAGAAATTTCTTTTATCGGAGCGGTGTTTAGAAGGCTCAGCATCTTTAGTTGATACTCGAGTCTCGACCATGTGGACATCCGCTATTGGCTCTTCCTCAACTAACATATCATCTTCATCCGAATTGAATTCATCAACGGACTTCTTCTTAAGAATATCTCTGATTTCTTGAACCACTTCCTCTTTAGTATTATCTTCGCCTATAACCTTTTTTTTAAAATACGTATCATAATATTTGTTATAAAATGTATAAAAATTTATTTTTTTACATTAATATATTAAATAATTATCTGAGAAGTGAGAACTGGGCTGCGGCGGCTTTCACATGGAAATAGGAGTTTCCTCCCTTTTAAACGATCGTGAGGATATATTGCAGACAGAGCAGTTCTACCAATCGAACTTGTGAGAAAGAGTAAAGGAGAAAAAGAGATACAGTAATGTCGAGGACTGCGGGGCAGGTCATCAAATGCAAGGGTTTGTAATACGGGAGATTTTTTCTTTTAAAGTTAGAAAAAAATTAATTTTTTGTTTTCTGATCAGTCTCTATTTGTGGTTCTTTCATTTTGATCAAGGATATGAAGCTACAAGAATATTAATTAGATTTTTTGTTGTTAGTATACTATTAATCTGAATTCCGCGGACCGGAATCGATAGCTTTACCAAATAGAAATTTATTTTTTGATCGTTCTAGCTTTGATTTTACAGGGGATTCGTTTTGTTTTATGGATGATGAGCAAATGAAAATTTTATTAACTTTTTTGAGCAGCGGCGGTGGCATGGGAGGCGGGGAAGCCTCTGGTGATCGAGGAGGTGGAGGTGGCGCCGCCGCAGGCGATGGAAGTCCGTCTTAAGATCCTCTACACATCATTATGCCACACTGATGTCTACTTCTGGGAAGCTAAGGTATAAATATCTTTGGTCCGATATATTCAGTAACTATTTGGTTATATAATTTAATCAAGATTTAGGCTATTTCTTACTTTCCTATTATTATGAGCTAAATCTCAGATTTAGTAAATACTGCAAATTTCTATGAAAGTCTGATTTACTGAGATTTGTAAGGAGATCTTAGCAGACTACTAAAGATTGAAGTAGTTTATGAGGACTTGACATGATTTAATAGTTATCTTGAATAACTTTTAGAATTTAACACCATAGGGTTTAGTAAATCCGGATTTACAGTAGTGACTAAATCCTAATTTAGCCAAGTAGTCCCTTAATATTATTCTTATTTGTTAACTGCTTAGTATTTCTTAGAAATGTTTGGATTTTTAAGGATTTAATGAGATTGGCTATGGATTCTGCAGGGACAAACACCAGTTTTTCCCAGGATTTTCGGCCACGAAGCAGGAGGGTAAGGTTGCTTAAGCACTGTTAATCTAACTTGAACTGATATAAACGTTTATGTTCCAAATTATTAGTCTTTTTTTAGGAATTAAATGTTTTTTATCAACAAGCAGCTTCATTATTATTATTACTTTTATTCAGTAATGAAGGGATCAACTCCGTTGAGTGATTGCCAAATAAAGAGAAAAAGAAGAAAAAAATAATGCTGCTTCGTTATTTTCAGATGGTATACTAAATATTGAACAAATTAGGGGAGCCAAATAGCATAATTTTTTCTTATGTTTATTAGAGTAGAATCAAGGAACATGATTGAGGGCATGTCTTCATAGTTGGAGTTAGATCTTGGAAAATAAAAAAAATGAAATAAAAATTTAACATGCATTTGAATGACAATTTCTAACAACCAACAAGAAAGTAATAGCTAAATTGATGTGTGATCCTATTCTGAAAAGTAAAATAGTGAGAATGTTGTTCCAAATTAATTTTAGACTTTGTTTGGGACATTTTTTTTTTAACTATTTTTATGATAGGGAAAGCAGTCAATGAAAAATAATATTCATTTGAATGACTTTTTTTCACAATTTTTTCATTTTTTATTTCTTAGAAGCTAGTTTTGAAAAAATACATTTGAAATTGTGGTTGAAAAAACAAGTTTCTTAAGGAAAAAATAGAAAAGTATTAACGGCCCCGAATGAATCCTCAATCTACTCTATGGAAACACTTTATGTCAATTAGTTTGCTAATGCAATGACTTTATCAGTAAATAATTTTTCTTTGATGCTTGTAGGATTGTCGAGAGTGTTGGTGAGGGTGTGACAGATCTTGCACCTGGTGACCATGTACTCCCAGTTTTCACAGGAGAATGCAAAGATTGCGCACACTGCAAATCTGAGGAGAGCAACATGTGCTCTCTTCTGAGAATCAACACTGACAGAGGTGTGATGATCAATGATGGGAAGTCCAGGTTCTCCATCAATGGCAAACCAATCTTTCATTTTGTTGGAACCTCCACGTTCAGCGAGTATACCGTTGTGCATGTCGGTTGTGTTGTGAAGATTAACCCCGAGGCTCCTCTCGACAAAGTTTGTGTTCTTAGCTGTGGCATATCTACTGGTAAGACATTCTCTTCTATTTCCTCTAGATTTTGAAAGTTGTTTTTGCCTTTGCTGATGATTGTCTTGGTTTGAAGGTCTTGGTGCTACTCTTAATGTTGCAAAACCTCCTAAGGGTTCAACAGTGGCTGTGTTTGGTTTAGGAGCTGTAGGCCTTGCTGTGAGTATATAAATATCAACTGATGCATCTTTGTAACCATATATATAATATTTTATTCCAGGATGGAATTTTTCTTCAGTTACCAGTTGAGAGAATACCAATCACGTTCTGAATTGTATAATTGTACATTTTTCTGCTTTATAAACTCATTAATAGATAATGAACATAACTAATCATCTCAGTTTTAGTGGTTTAGCCTCTTCTGTTAGTCTCTAATTAGGTTTGATTTATTCTATTGCTTCTATTACAACTTTTTTTGGTTTTTATTTACTTAGAATTACGGTCTTATTGTATAAGCTATATTGCAAAAAAAAAAAAAAAAAAATTCAATGATAAAAGATGAATCTTCTATCTAGCTGCTAAAACTCTCTTGCTCATTAGCGGGGCAAAGACTAATAAATTTCTAGAGCTTTGGGTCTGTACACACCTTATTCCTTGGGTTCATCATGACCTTTTTCATCTTCAAGATTATATAATTTGCATATCTGCATGCTTGACTTGATTAGGCTGCTGAAGGGGCCAGGATTGCAGGGGCTTCAAGAATTATTGGTATTGACGTGAATCCTAAGAGGTTCAATGAAGGTAGAACTCTCTCTGACCTGTTTTAGTCAGATGGATCAGTTTATATATATATTGTGAAATGGGGCATTGACGCATATCTTTTTCATCATTCCAGCAAAGAAATTTGGGGTCACTGAATTTGTGAACCCAAAAGATTACGATAAACCTGTTCAAGAGGTTAGTTCTCAATCATTTGATGCTGTGTGTGAAATTCATACAAAATGTTGCAGAAATTCATACTACCTTATTCTTCTAGGTGCTTTCTGAGATAACCGATGGAGGAGTGGATCGGAGTATCGAATGCACTGGAAATGTCGATGCCATGATCTCTGCATTTGAATGTGTTCACGATGTATCTGTCTTGCTTCCTTGAATGTTTCTTTTTGAAAAGCTCCACATTTCTATGGAACCACTGAGCAATCCAACTTTCTTGTGACTTAAACTTTTAGGGCTGGGGAGTTGCTGTCCTTGTTGGTGTTCCTCACAAAGATGCTGCTTTCAAGACCCACCCCATGAATTTCCTCAGTGAGAGAACTCTCAAGGGAACTTTCTTCGGAAACTACAAGCCTCGCTCTGATCTACCTTCAGTTGTCGAGAAGTATATGAACAAGGTATGCCTTTTCTTAAAAACAATTTGTGATCTATTGCAATTGGAGAGTATTGATTTTGAAATTGGTGCAGGAGTTGGAGCTGGAGAAGTTCATAACACATGAAGTCTCATTCACTGAGATCAACAAGGCTTTCGACTATATGCTTCAAGGTGACAGTCTTCGCTGCATTATCCGCATGGATGCTTGAAGACTTTTGATGGTCCTATACTTATTTTTGGTCACCTGAATAATAAATACTTCGTACTATGGGGTTAATTGGGTTATTAACCTTATTTATCTTTTAACCCTTCTATGCCAAGCTTTTTGTCTTGTTCTTCATCAGCTTTGCATCTTTACGCAGCTGTGGTGTGTGGTATTCTCCTTTGTAGTGGTTGTGGAAGAAATAAATTACATTTGCCTTTTATTGCATGAATTGATAATTTGATGACTTCAAAAATTTTGATGGGGTCGCAAAATTAAGTGCTTTTTATGTTTTGTTTTGTTTGGGCATATCTATTTGTCTATGAGAATCTCTATATATACTGTTTCTCCTTGTGAACAATGAAGTAATGTGTCTCGTTAGGATGGTGCCACGTGTTGTCGAAGAGGAAGGGAGTTTCAAGTTGGAGATGCTTCCTAAATTGGGAAAAAGATGAATTAGTGGATTGGCTAGAAGCCACCAATAAGGAAGGTAGCAACAACAACAATATCAGCATCAAGCCTTTATCATATTAGTGGAATTGGCTACATGAATTCATACTTTAATTATATGTCAAACTAGAAAAATACTAGTTCGTACTTTACGATCAATTTGGTTAAAGATCATAGAAGGCGACCCCTCGTGACAAACAAAACATTAAAGATCATCCGTTGTGCTGCCGACATATTGTATGATTTGACCACCTTTTTTAACTATTTGGACATGATGAATTGAATTCTTATGATTATATTATGTGATTTACATCGTACTGTTCAATCACCTAAGGCCTATATAAGAGGATGATATACTAAGAGTTTAAGCACAATAATCCTTCTTCCTAACCTTTAGTCCTTGTAATCTTTATCCCTATTCTTTTCAATAGTTGGTGGCAAGCAATCCAAAGCCCTTGTAGACAGTTCCTCGTGTCATCCTATGGATGATAGATTTTAGTTTGTAGAAGAAGAATCAATTTATCATAGATAGGGTTGCCCATATTGCCCCCCTCTAAGATTCTCAATCAAGATATTTTGAACCATCATGTACTAAGGCTTCGTTTGGGACAGCTTTTTTGTTGCTTCTTAAAGCAGTTTTTTTATATGAAAATTAAAATTTTTATACTAGAAAGCTGCTTTAAGAAGCAACAAAAAAGCCGTCCCAAACGAAGCCTAAATCTTTTTGCCAATAGCAATATATAATTTATTATTACCCTTGCCTTCTGTTTGAATTCTTTGCAAGCCTAATACTGAATGCTAAAAGAATAACTATGTAATCTTATGTTTGTAGGCATCTAGTAGAAATTAATTATCACGACTTTAATGAGATTCTCTACATTTTTAACATAGGCATAACACCATATAGTGAAAGCTCTTGGGGAGATTATGACTAGACCTAGGTGAATATTATCATTAAGAATGCACCTATTAATCATCACCTTCCTTTAGTGAATTATCTTAACCATATAGCATTCATCATCACCTTCCTTTAGTGATTAAAAATTTAATAGTATTAATTTTTTTATTAATTTTAATATTTATTTTAATTAATTATTAATTTTTAGTTTATTTTAATTAATTACTAATTTATTTTAATTACTTATTAATTTAATAAATTGTTTTAATTAATTATTAATTTTAATCTTTTATTTTAATTAATTTTAATTTTTGTATAGTTGTAGCTTAAATATAAAAGAGTAACTATTACATTGCATTTTCCTTTCCAACATCGTGGTTCTGTTTCAAACTTTTTCACGAACAGGTTTGAATCCCACGGGAGTTACGCCGCGGGTAGCAGGGTGGCGGGCAATGAAGTAGCCGGGTCACAGGCTGTGAGGTAGTGCGGGAGGGTAGCTGAGCCGTGAGGGTAGGGAATCTAGCGCTAGGGCAGTCAAGCAGGCGGGTAGTTGCCGTCACGGGCTAGGCTGGTGGGTGCTGTTGCGGGATTTTTTTTTTTTTTGTCCACCTTTTTTTGTTGAACAACCGCACAAAAATTATTCTACCAGCTTTTTTTTGCCGGAAATTTTTTCCTACAAGGATTTTACCAGCAAAAAAATTTCCATCGAAAATCCGTGGTAAAAGTCCAAATCTGACGTAAAATGAGCAATTTACAACGGTAATAGGTAATTTTCATGTAGTGAAACATTCTTTATTTTATTAATTTCTGCTACCATAATTATTATCTAAACTAGTATTTAACCTATTGATTAATTAAGCTAAATTATTACTATAATAAATGCATTTAATAGTTAATTAATTTTCTTCCTCTAAATTATTTTAATTAACTTTGATATAACACCAACAAAATTATCTTGATCTGACCGAAATCTTGAAGAAAAATCAAGTTGGAAACTTTTGATATTAAATATGGGACCATCCGAACTTCAATTTCAATAAACTTATAGCCGAACTAAACATATTGAAAAGACGAACCCAACGACACCAATCTCGACTCAATTTGTGCCCATATGGGACCAAATTGAAGACCCGAAGCGTATTTGAAATGTTCAAAGTATAAATTGGATGACAAAAAGATTTCCAAACATGACATGCTTATAGTCAAATCGAGAAGCTCGATGAGACGAATCCAACGAGCCTATGATCGTTGAATTCTGATATCATTAAGATAATCAAATGCCTAATAAATGATCCAGAATCAAGGGGATCAACATTAATCGTCCATTTAAACCACTCCCAATGTACCCATAATCTCCCTCCTGTTTAATAGCAATGTCACTCTCGGAAAACTATAAATAGACTTCTCATTCCTTATGAAAATGGGGGATTGAAATAAAGAAGAGAATGAATAAAAGGAAGAGGGGAACTAGAGTGCTATTGCCACCAAACACCTTGACCACCATTGGACCACCGCAGATCATCGGACTATCGTCAAACTTATGCCGGGCCACCGACTAACGCCAGAGTTATGCTTAGCCACCGATTTTTGCCAGACTTCTGCCCAGCTATCGGCCATCATCGGACCCCTTCCTGGCCACTTCATGGTTGTCCCCGTATTTCTATAAAGCCATTGTCCCTCGCCAGATTTCTACTTGGCCACCAGCCCTTATTGGACTTCTACCAAGCCATCGTCCCTCACCAGACTTTTGCATGACCATTGGCCCTCACTGACTTTTGCCCGACCACTAACCATGATCAGACTTTTATCTGGCCACCAAATTTTTCCCACTTATAATGGTCCTCTCAACTTTCATCACCAGATTATGGTCCTTTTGACCTCCATCACCCAACGGCCTTTTTTACCACTATTGCTCTCCGACAACAGTCTTTCCAACCTCCGTCGCTAAACCACATACTTTTTTGCCATTGTTGCCCACTGACTATAATCCTTCCGACCACCATCACTAGATAACAATCTTTCTAAACTCCGTCGCCCATAAACTATGGTCATGCTAACTAAATGAACATGTCAAAACTGATTCTTCTAATTCCCACAATGTAATGCGATCTATATGGTGTATATTTGCTATATCAAACCAAGACCTTCCTCCCAATGAAGGGCCTCATTTGTAATTGATTGCAAATACAAGTGGATTCATTTAAATTGGGTAATGTCACATGATTTTTCCTCCTTTTCAGGGGTTTTTACATAAAAACTCTAGTGTCTCTTATGAACGTTACACCCTCTCTTTTGTGTGATCTTCGTACAAAATTAAGATATTAAACTTTATATTTCTCTATCTCCACAAATATTTCAGGACACAACAAACTTCATTATGAATAATTTACTAATAATTACTAATTAATTTTTTGTTTTAATTGATTTAGTGATTTAGGAGTATAATCATGAGTTGATTCTTAAATAATTTAACTAAAACTCATTATTCTAATTAGTCTGATTAGTTAACTATAACTTATTTTGTTACTTTATCACTATAATTGTCTTGTTATTTTCAGTAATTTCTAACTATTAGAAGATATAAGTAAAACACAATATTAACCATTGTATTAGGATGACCTATTAGATATGTACACATGGGCATCCACCTCAATCTTTCTCTATATATAGCATCTCTATACTGTAACACGAGAATAATTAGAAAGCTCTTAAGTTCTTATTCTTGATAAGCTCTGCATTTCTTCATGGTATCAGAGCGGGTCCGATCTTAAGATCGATCCATGGCCAACTCCGCTTCATCGCAAATAGGAAATCAGTCAGCTAGCGTCACCGACATCATAGGCATTCTGCCTGCACTCAAATTTGTAGTTTCAAATCTCAGAACCCTAGTGCCACGCAACTATCGACGGAGAACTATTCAATCTAACGAAGTCAGGTCACCAAACTATTCAGAGAAAATGGATTTGAAAACTTTCTTGATACGGTCGTTTGTCCTCCATCTTCACAAATTTAGCAAAATGACAGAACAATGGCGTCGAATCCCGCCTACAGTCAATCGAGAGTTATAAACCAAAATCTGTCAGCTGTAACCTGCTCTACAATCTCACCGTCTGTTCTACCTTATATTTTGCATCTTGAATCTACTTCGGAAATCTAGAGGATGGTTGAAACAAGATTTCAAGCAACAAACTGATCCAAGGTTATTCAGCTCAAGAATGAGCTACACAGCATTTCTTTGAAGATGTTGTCTATGACACAATATCTTACAGAAATCACGAAATTGGTAGATGAGATAGCAGCTGTCGGATCGAACGTTGATTCAGAAGATATAATCATGTATATATTGAATGGGCTGCTTCATCCATATCAAGCGTTCAAGATGTCGATCAGGACAATGCAAAATCCCACAAGTCTTGATAATTTGTATGCACTTCTCATCAGTGACTAAATTCACGTCAACACAGATGCCGCAAGAATGCTTCCCACCATTGAATCTCAAACTGCTCTGTATATGTCTAGAGGAAGGAACAAAATAAATCGTGGTAGATTTTTTTGCAAAATACCAACAACAATCCGAGATTATCTCAGCAACCAGCTCATATTTACCAAATTTGCAACGGAAACGTCACTTAGCATTTGTTTGATGGCACAAATTGAATATCCAATATACTCCTCAGTCCTCATCGTATGCCCCAATCAGAGCAATGGTCACCACTTTAGAGAAATCAACAAACGACTAGTATCTAGACTCAGGTGCATCGTCCCATATGACAAATCTTGAGGAAAATCTATCGTAATACATGCCTTATTATGGTACTGATGGAGTCAAGATCCAAGGTGGTAGGATGATCTCGATCGTCAACTGGGGCACATGTCTCCTTCCAACTCCTTCGCGTAACCTTCAACTATCAAATCTCCTCCATATTCATCATATATCTCATAACCTCATTTCCATTTCTCATTTGGTTAAAGATAACGAAATTTCTATCACTTTTGATCCGATGGGTTTTCTTATTAAGGATCTGAGGACAAATTGCATTCTGCTCAACGGATCATGTAAAGATGGTCTGTACTCGCTCACCTCCAAGCCATCTTCCACGTCGACATTCGCTCTTCATGCCACTAGACATGCCTCAAACACCTAGTACAATCGCCTTGTGCACCCTCATCAACGAGTTACTCATTTTATCGCTCTCAACAATCCGCACCTTAGTATACCAAATACTACTTCTGATTGTGTAACCTGTAAAAAGTGTAAAGCTCACAAATTATTTTTTGATAAATCTATGAATATAAGTGTATTCATCTTGAGCTTATACACACTGATGTTTGGGGACCGTCTCCGGTTACCTCAAATCAAGGTTTCCAATACTATGTCTTCTTTGGGGACTGTTCTCGGTTTGCATGGCTATTTCCAATTATTCATAAATCTGATGTTACCAAAGTATTCATCAATTTTAAATTATTTGTTGAGAAGCAATCTTCACACCAAATCAAGGCTATTCACACTAATGGTGGTCGGGAATACCTAAATCAAACATTCACCCAGTTTCTAAAACAACATGGCATTCACCATCAGATATCATGTCCTTATACACCTGAACAAAATGGATTGGCAGAGAGAAAACACAGGCACATTCTTAATACTACATATACACTTCTTCACACGGCTTCATTTCCACATAAATACTGGCTGGATGCAGCTCTAACAGCTATGTATCTCATAAACTGCATGTCTTCCATCACCACTCACAATAAATCTCCACTTAATCTATTCTACAAAATTTCTCCATCCTAATTGCACTTGAGGACATTTGGTTATGAATGTTATCCACTCCAACCGCGTCATCTTCACCATAAATTACAACCCAAATTTGTCTCCTGTATTTTCCTTGGTTACTCGGACACATACAAGGGATACAAGTGCTTAAATATGACATCCAACATAATCACTATGCCAATGCATGTCACATTTAGTGAAGATTCTTTCCCATTTCAAAAGTTTGATGAACCGCTAACTACTTTATCTAACTCATCCTTGCCCTCACTTATGGTTCCAATATCTCACTCTCACCAACCTTCCAATGGCTCTTTTCCTCAAACTGACGTTCTCCTCTCCTCACCTACTCTCCTACAAGAAACCCAGTTACTCTCATCACCCGTTCAATCCACTATGTCTGACAGTCCAGAAAGTACATCTATATCAAACACCAGGTCCCAACACTCCACTCAACAAACTAGACATCCCATGGTTACAAGATTACAAACAGGATGTCTCAAACCAACTAACCATTTAAATCTTTTCCATAAATAGTCCTCTACATTGACTCCATCATAACCAACAAACTATCAGGATGCTGTTACAAGTTTTGAATGGAGACAGTCAAATGGCGACAGAATTCTTTGCGCTTCAAAAGCAGGGTATGTGGAACCTTCCCTTGTCCCACCATCTCCACATGCATCTGTTTTGGGATGCAAATGGACATTTAGAATTAAATCTCATGCAGACGGCACCATAGCGAGATTTGAAGCAAGACTTGTTACACAGGGTTACATGAAAGAAGAAGGCATAGACTATACTGAGACGATTAGTCCGGTGGCCAAACTACCTACTATCAGAATATTGCTTACAATTGCACTTCATAACAAGTGAAAAATTCAGCAACTTGACGTCGCAAATGCATTTCTACATGGCTCTCTTACTGAAATGATATATATGCGTCAACCCAAAGGATTTGAGGATTCCACTCATCCGGATCATGTTTGTTTTTGCATAAAGCAATTTATAGGCTCAAACAAGCCCCGCAACAATGGTACATAACATTCACAAATTATCTGGTGACACTAGGATTCCAACATAGCAAGGCAGATCCTTCTTTACTTATCTTCAAACAGCACCACACTCAAATATACCTCCCAGTGTACATCGACGATATCTTGCTCACTGGCAACAATCCTGAAGCTACAGCCAAACTCATCACACAGCTAGAGTCACCGTTCACGATGAAAAATCTCAGGCTGGCAAACAATTTTCTTGGATTCCACATTCAAAAATCTCTAGAACAACCCTTTCTATTGCAAAAAAACATACTCAAATACAATTCTTGAATAGGCCAAGCTGACGAATTGCAATCCTATAGAAAATCCTGTGTACAAAGCTACCATCAAATATTAAACCGGACGTCATTATATCGAATCCCAATCTCTACCGAAAGCTCACTTGATCCCTACAATATTTGACACTAATGTGTCCCAATATTGCCTTTGCGGTAAACGTTTTATTACAACATATGCAGGATCCCTCACCATGTCATATCTATATGCTAAAACACTCTTAAGATACATTAAGGGGACAATGCACTTAGGTCTACCCATTTCTAAATCTAGCCTCCAACTTACCACATTTTCATATGCTGATTGGGCAGGGGATCTGATCTCTAGAAAATCCACCTTGGGTTATTGCTCGTTTCTAGGAAGCACCATTGTATCTTGGGCAATTAAAAAGAAAAAAACTGTGGCATGATCTTCCACGAAATCTAAGTATCGAGCTCTAGCAGCAGAAACAGCGGATATATTATGGATCAAAAGACTAATCAATGATTTCAACATTCTTCAAACTACTCCCACAGATCTCTTTTGCGATAATACGTCTGCTATTGCACTTGCGAACAATCATGTTTTCCATGCTAGGACGAAACACATAGAAATTGATCACAGATTTATTCGTGATCACATTCACAACAATAACATACAGTTGCTTCCAATAAGTACAATTGATCAAGTAGCGGACATTCTTACAAAGCCACTTAGCACTCCGCGGTTCCTACTGTTAAGATCCAAACTGATGATTATTCCCAATCTATCAGTTTGCGGGGGGAATATTAAAAGACTTAAGTAAAACACAATGTTAACCATTGTATTAGGATGACCTATCAGCTATGTACACGTGAGCATCCACCTCAGCCTTTCTCTATATATAGCATCTCTATACTATAACACATGAATAATGAGAAAACTCTTAAGTTCTTGTTCTTGATAAGCTCTGCGTTTCTTCAATAGCTATTCATTCTTATTTATCAGTATATAATTTAATTATTGTTCTTACATATTAATCTTCTTTTAACTACAATTTTATTTTATAAGTGATTTTATTTTATTCTTTATCTGTGGCAACCATCATCTCTACTTATTTATAATTATTTTTTTAAATTAAACTAAATTAATCTCTAATAAAGCTTAGTTAAGCTTTGAATATTTCTCAAGAAAATAAAGCTTTTTTTTTTTTTCATCCAACCAAAATGGTACAGTGTGGGCCTCAAATTTGTTTGACATTTTAGTCAGGAGAATCTCTAAGAACTTGATCTGAATTGAGTTTGTTACGGCCACGCAACCCAACAGGCATCACATGCTGTTTTAGCTATATTTAGACAACCTCAGACATCCAAAACTATAATTAGCCTCCAATTCTTTATTTGGGCTGAGCACTGCGTGGGTGTTCCAATGAACCACATGCGCTTATTAATTGTTACAATGTAGCAAATCCACATAGATGAGATATTTCATTGTAATTTAATCATTTTTGGCTACTTTTGCCTTATTCAATTTTAAATACTAAATTCTAACTAAATGTTGATTTAAAATTATTTGTAGTGTATGCTTAGTACAGGAATAAATACTATGTGCGGAGATATGAGATGGGGAGAGAAGTTGTCTTTAAAATTCTCTTAGATGATTATTTCATAGAGAAATCAATTTGGAACAACTCTTTTACTACTTTTTAAAACCGTTTTTTAGTACAAAACTTCTAAAATTAAAAAATTTAGTACTAGACAGCTCTTTTACAAAGAAATAAAAAGCTGCCCCAAACGAACCCATAAGCTTAGTTTGGAACGTTTTTCTTTTTGTTTTGTAAAATTATTTTTTAATATAATTATATATATATATATATATATATATATATATATATATATATATATATATATATATATATATATATATATATATATATATATATATATATATAACTAAAAATAATTATTTACAATATTAATTATATATTTATATATCCATAATGATATAATATTTAACAAGCTCTAACCCTAATTCAATTATAGAGAGAAATGGAGGAAATTTGATGATTATTAAAAAATAAAAATAAAAATAAAAAGATGAAACGTGATTATTTAAAACTGCATGTTTTATCTTAAAATATAATTAATAAATATTATTAAAAAATATATATGACTAAAAATATATATATACAGATCAACTTAAACGTAGCAATATGTTATGTTTTGAGCTTGCTTATTAAGAAATAAAATATGCAAATCAAATACAAGATATTTAAAATAAATAATTTGAAATGAAAGTAGGGCTGTTCCTCCATACAAAAAGTTACTTTAACAGCTAACTCCATATAGATTTCCCATTTTAGACAAGTTACTTTATTTTTATTTTATTTTATTTTGATCATTTAAATCAATTAAGACAAGCTCATATACACATTGCATACATAAGACTCAAACTCAAGACATTTGATTAGTAGTCAAAGCTCCCAACCAATAGAATAAATTGGGTTGCGTATTTACTTTATTTTTTAGTAATTATAGTTTATTTTTAGAGTCATGATGACAAGGAGAAATTATTACGTGCGGAATCCGGACTCCAATCAAAATAGATAAATTCGCTTGTACACAAGCTGTGTATAACTTATACACAACTTATATATAATTTGTACATAATAATTTCTTCAGAACAAGAGGCTATCACTCTATAGAATAGCACAATATGCGATGCTTGGGTTCTAAAACTTCAGTCTGTCATTGTCCTCTTACTTAGAATGCTTTAGAGCTTGCAGAGATTTTTGAAAAGAAAGATGCAAGCATGAATATTTGAATCAATGAGCCAAATAACTAGTTAAATTTAATTTTAATTGAATTTTAGCTGAGAAAGGTAGAATGAATTGGATGAACTAAACCTATCTTAGATCAAATTGACATGTATATTAATGAATGTATGTCTTGAACATATTTGTATACTTGTTGATAAGCGAAAGTTATAAAGTGAACATATCTTGATGTGATGTAATAGAGTCGAGTTCAAACCCACTTTGAGTCAACTAAACATAGCCAATGCTCATCAAGTTATCATGGTTAGGATGACATGACAACCTCCATTTATAGGACTCTAACTAATTACATTTAGTTAATACCTGCTTGGACCAATCAAACCCAAGCATACATGTCATAGAATAAATTAAATTAGCGCACATATATCAAGATCGGTATGATATATAATCTTCTTTGCATGATCATGTGATTGAAACATCTATGTGGCCACCATTGTAGTACGAACATTTGGAGATTGCTTAGTAATGTTGAAACAAGGGGATGGTGTGTAACGTCTCAGAATTAAATTTGAAAGAATTATCTATTTGATCATTTTTAAGATTATACCAAAACTTCTATAAGTCATAAATATAAATAATAATCAATTAAAGTAACTAAAATCATATACATCAATATATTTTATTATTTATTCATCAAATATATCATTTACACTAACAAAGAGATCACTACAACCACTAATCTATGATAAGCTTCTCATTACAAAAGAATACAGAAAATATAAAATAAAATCTAAAGAAAATCTGAGAATCTCTATCAATCTCACTCCAATCGGTACTAATCCCTTCATTAACCTTAAATCATTAAAATTCACATAATGAGCTCAAAAGCTCAATATTAATCTAAAACTCACTAAAACTTTCAATGCAATGACTAAAAAATTAATATGATACGCTCAGTCTAATATAATCAATAGATGTCAATGTAATTAATGACCAACTATTATCAATAAAATTTAAAACGATCAAAAATAAAAAGCAAGGAATCATTATAATGAATCTATAATCAATAAATTATATAAAATTCAATAAATCAACAAAATAATGGTGCATAAATCATTAAAAGAATATATCTTATTTATTCATATTCATCATTGTAATTGTATTATTAATGCACGCAATATTATCAATGATTTTAATGTATTTGTCAATGTTATCAATGTATGCATGTATCAATATATGATTTGGTAAGGTTAGACGTCCAACTTTCAACATGGTGTTTTTAACATCTTTTACCTAAACTTATTATTAGTTAGTTATCAATTATATCAATTATAACTTATCTAATTAATCAATTATCATTACAGATGGCTTCATTAAATCAATAAAGAATCACCACTCTATACCCGTCGATGTAATCAATCATCTGTTGCATGTTACAACAGGGATAACACCACAAATTATCTTTAAAGGAAAGCTCGTCGGCCCACCCTCCTGCGCAAGATAATATATTTTCAATTCCAACCCATTTTATGGTGTTAACATCCAAACTTTCTTGTTTATGCAAATGTCACAATCAAAATGCAATTTGAAATAATCAATTCTATTCAATACAAAAAATACGTATAATAATCAAAATCATTTAAAACTAAAATAAGATTTGAATTACTTACAACAAATAGAAGAAATCTCTGAACAAAATTAACAGATATAAAAGTCCCAAACAACCTTCTCTCTCTTTCATCTCTCTTCTTTGGCAAAGCACGATGCTGAAATTCAAAATTTTTCTTTAAAAAGAAAATATTTCAAAGAAGTTTGGATTATTACATGTCACACTTACCGCCTCTGGTTTTTTTTTTTTCCACCAATAGTGATTGGAGGATTGTGTTTGAGTTATGGTGGTCGAAGGACCATAGGATCTTAGTTGGACGACAGTGATTGAAAGATCATAGTTGAGCGAAGGGAGATCATAGTATATTTTAAGTGAATTTGATATAAATATTTTTTAAACGAGTCGAATCTAGAATAGCTTAAGCTTAGCTCATTAAATCTTTCAAATTTGATTCACAAGAAATTTATCAATCAAAGCTCGAGCAAGAAGCTCATGAATCATCTTAAGTACTCTCATGCATGTGCATATATAAAAAGTTCACTGGATAAGATTTTATAAACCTTAAATATGTATGCCCCCTCCTAGGAAAATACTAGTTTTAAATACATAAATATAATTTAAAACTTTTACAAAATCTTACTTAATAAACCTTAACATGATCTCTCCTAACAATGCTGGATCAGCCAAGTTTTCCTCATTTTCCTCATTCTCTCAAAAACAAATTCAGCACATGTTTTCCCCATTTTAAAAAATGATTTCATACATGCAATACTGTAATAATACGACACATCGACTAACAGTATACTGAGTTGGAGCTTTTTATTCAATCTCCTTTTGCACATTCAGAACACTCCCCTTAACGTGTACCATGTCCTTCCTTAGCACTTTAAATGTCACCGGATGTGAAGAATATATTTGAACATCCAATAAAAATTTGTCACGTCACTTGCATTTTTTACTGCGCTTTAGGCACGCTTTTGACTGCGCTTTACCTGCACTTTTCCTGCGCTTTTGACTTGCTTAATTTAAAATAATATTTTATTAATATCCGGACCTATCTCCGTGTCTGATGACCGGATGTAATAATTTGCCTCCAAAGATAACTTTCATCATGGATATCCAAAAAATTATTCTTCAACCATATTACCATCTCAGTAATAACATCATTCAAATTCAATTTGAACCTCCATTTAAAAGCAAATGTTAAAACACTAGGTGCGAACTAAGCTACATTTTAGTGTTCAAATACAATTCAAAGAAAATTCAAACCTAATTTAGGCTTCATTTGGGTCAACTTTTTTTCTGCTTTCTACAACGGCTTTTTAATACAATCATTTACCGAATTCATATTTTTTGTAATAAAAAATAAATTAGAAAGCAGTAAGAAAGCCGTCCCAAACGAAGCCTTTATCCTCTATTTCGAAACTAATGGTGGGAAGCTATGTTAGAAAAAAAAAATCAAATTAGATTTAAATATCATATTACAAGTTCCAATTTTTCTTGAACCTAATTTCGAATCTAAATATTAGGTTTGAAAAAGAAGTTCAAACAAGGTTTTAATTATAATTAAAAGCTTGGATGAATTAACATAAATTAAAGAAAACAGGAAGACAAACTTTCAATGTTGTTGTAATCTTGTAGAATTAACATTAAACTAGGCTTTACGTCCAAACAAATAGCAAATTTTCCTCGTGTGTGGGAAGTATATATCTCTAATCATGTGCACTCGCCAGCAACATAATGAACTTCGAAGTTTGCACCGCATCTTAGGCTTCATTTGGGATGGCTTTCGTACTACTTCATAAAACAGTTTTCTAGTACAAAAATTAAAATTTTTGTATTAGAAAGCTGATTTAAGAAGCAGAAAGAAAGTTGTCCCAAATGAAGCCTTTAAGTTACAATCTTGGACATGAGAAATCTGTTAGCCCCCTGCTTATCTATTTGAATCAACGACAACTAAGGGAGTAAAGGAACTGTTTTCTACTCTATAATTCTTAAAATAGCATAAAAAAAGCTTCTATAGTAACTAGAGAAGACTCAAAATAGTTCTACATCAAGCAGTGTAATTTGAACCGTTAAGATATATAATAGATGTTCTAGAATGAGCATACCTCTAGTATATCACACAAACGCTTAAAGGAAATAATCGGCTAACAGTAGCTGTGGATTCTCTGTGTCTTCCTCGACCTCTGCAACATCTTCCTTCCTTATTTCTTCCATTCTTCTATTCCAAATGCCATCTATTAGTTTCCATGTTTCATCGCTGATAATCTGAGTCTGCAAGGAATAAACAATGGATATAATGAGCTACTACAGAAATGAAAGACTCTACATTGAAATGTGAAAGTGTAGAACTGTACCTCCATAGGCCTGGGAGCCCCAAACGTGGAAAACCCAGCATTTCCAGGTGCGAAGGTGACCCTACCAGGAAGAGAGAGTCCATATATTCCCCATCTTCCAGCATAAATGAGCGCACCATACTCATCCACGGGTCTAACAGGTTTCTGCAACAATGTTCAAAACAAACAAAGGGGCACCTAAGATATCACTACAACTATTTCTCGGCATCTCGTGCAACTTCAGAAGAATAGAAGCAGAAGGCAGTCAAATGAAAAGTGTGGATTGTTTCGAGAAGCACTGAAATCCTTCCAGTAGAAAAATCAGAAATGATGAATGGAGGAGCCATGGATAGGGACAGATGGAGACCAATGGATGCATTTCTGTGTCAAACTGTCAATGCTTTTCAATAGGGATAATAATTAGACAAAATGAAATAAAATCCTCCCATCACATCTTCCTCTGCAGCTTCAGTCCTTTAAGCAAACTTCTCAATTACTTTTCACTAAAAAAAATGTTGACTTCCCAATTATAATTTGAAAATTAAACAGATCACAGTGACAGATTTAAGGTGAACAAATAATACCTCCATATTTTATAGAATTGTATTGTACACATTAAATTCAAAAAACTAAAATAAATGTGACCAAATCTAGAAAAGAATTATTTACGCACTGAAATCACGCAGCAAGAAGAAATGACATGCAGACCTGAGCAATTCGTGGAGCTTTCCTGTATATGTCCCATATTTCATCAGCCTTGATCCATCCTTTCTCTAGTAAGACATCTAAATAGAAGAAAAAATGTGCTATTTTTCAGAACAAGGTGCTAGTAACGAAAACAGGAACTTGGAATATATATTGAATTTCCTTGAGTAAACTATCTTAAGCATAAACTTCCCATCATAGTAAAGTTCCTAAAAGGCAGCAACAACAACAACAAGCCTTTATCCCACTAAACAATCTAAGGACTGGAGCTAATTTAAATCTAATAAAATATCATTTCTAATACTTTCTAACTAAGTCTTTTTTAGGCCCTCTTAATATAGGCCCGATCTAATACATCTACTCTCCTAACCGAGTCATCGGAAGGCCGCGTTTTATGTGACCAAACCATAAGGCAACTCTCTCTAATCTTATCTGCCACTAGGCTCCAACCTTTTCACATATATATACTCGTTTCACATTTTGTTTCTTAATAGGCAAAGAAATTTAAAATAAAGTTCACAAAAGAAAGCAATGAATTGAGTTCCCGTGCCTGTAATTGTCTCAACTGCTGAATGGTATTCGTGCAGCACAGAAGAGCATTTCTCAACAGCAAAACGAATATACTCACTCCTGAGGAATTCCAATTTTGTTGCAAGCTGAATCCCAAAAGAATTAGATGCTAATATATGCATGTGATCAGTTGTATTAAAATTCAGGTACCTTCCAAACTAAGCAGAGCTTAATGAACATACGTTTGGCACAAGGTCATTCAGGTTTCTATAATATGCTTTCCCAAATGCTGTCATTCCGGTTTGAAGTATCAAGAACTCGGCATGTCTTGATGCCTCAGAAGTAGCCTTCGCAGAAATCCAGCTCAAATTTTCAATACCAAACATTTCCTCTTCTATTACCCTGGCTGTTTATCTCACAATTAGTGAAACAAAAAAAAAAAAAAGAATCAAGAGATGACGTAACAAGCAGCCAAAAAAGTAAGGCAACTGCTTTGTTGATCATGATAAAAGAGCAACATGGCATTAGATTAAAAGTAACTAGCTAAGATGCAGGAACTGTAAGTTATTTAAATTCACCGTCTACCTATATATTCAAAAATGATAGAAGGGATCTGAATTTTTGGATCTTACATATAAAACGAGAAAATGATCAAAATAGTTCAATCTATCTATTTAAGGGGTTGAGGGATCAAAATGATCCTTTAATATAGTTGGGGACTATTTTGATCTTTCATAAAAAATCAAGAGATCATTTTGATCATTTTCTCCCTATAAAATATTCTCAAGCATAAACATATAAAGTAGGTAGAAACTAAATGCTTGATAAATTTATTATAGTTAAAATATTAAGCTTGCTATACAAATTCCATGCACTAATCTCAATATTCCGCCTCAGGAAAATTAACATGTGGAGAAGACACAAGTCATTTCAGAGAACAAAAAACAACTGCAAGCTTTGTACAGCATGCATGCTTTGTCATTATTCATAGATTTGCTGAGACTTTAATCCGAAAGAAAAGTTTCAAATAAAGTCTTTCCTTCAATCCCCACCCCCAAGATCCTCTATAAGGGTAACAAGTCTCTATACAAATATGTGATGACTTGATAATTCTTTCTTTCATATTAGTTTTTAAATTTTATTCTAGAAGATTGTGATGGGCCGAGATTTTACATTTGGCAAGATGTAAGACTTGAATATGGCAAACTCATTCAAAATCTATGATGCACCGACACGAACACGGCGACACGGACACGACACAACACGACACGACACGGACATGACATTTTTTTTAAAAATATAGGACACAGGTGCGGCATGGACACGGCATAATATTTTTTTAATATAATATATAGAAATTAAGGTAATATTATATTAAAAATGGCAAGCAATAATAAATCAAAGTCATGATAACTTGTTTAGCTTATAACATAAAGATGTTTAATACAAAATGTCTAGTACAACCACAAAAATATAAGCAAAAAATAATTTAGTACAACATGAAAGTCCAACTACTCAATAGAGGGAATGATAAAATTAGATTCAAAAGTTGGTCTTTGGCCTTCACTATCATCATCATTGAATATCATTGCTTCCAACTCTGGTTCATCTAGAGAAAGATTTGCAACCTCCACTAATCTCATATCATCAAAGCACTCGAATCCATCTCCAGCAACATCCCACATCTTGTTATCACATGTCATATAAAGTGGGGTTTTCCTTGATAGAAGACGAAGATTTGTATGCACATAAACTAAATGTTCAGCCCGTTATGGAGTTATTTTATTCCTCTTTATTGATTGAATAAATGAGTGTGTGCTCCAATTTCTCTCACAACAGGAAGAGGATGATACTTGACCAAGAAGTTTTATTGCTATTATTTGAAAAAGTAGTGCTGAAGCTCCATGAATTAACCACCACATTTTTTGATCCATCCTCTATCTATCAACCAAAGATTTTTTATCACTAAAATCCTCTAAATATCCAAAGAACTTTACAAGTTCTATATTAATTTTTCTTCTCTCCTCCTCATTTGGGAAATATTGTTTCAAGCATATCTTTCTCATCTTTGATACTTCTAAATCTTTTTGTAGTGAGACACGTTGAGGGTCTTCTTGAAACCATTCTTTACTTTAATACCTTCAAATAATACAAAGCATATAAAATTATTATTTATTTACCAAGAAATTTAAAAATAATTTAAAATATGGATACAAATGTACCTTGGATTTAATGAATGGGCCAAACAATGCAGATGTGTGTTGCTTTTGGTCCACCTATCCTCGCGAATGGTATAGACAATACTCCAAAAACTTAAATCTTCATTATGTGACTTTCTTTCATGTCTGTATATAATATTTTTCACTTTAGTTAACATAGTGTCCCACATCTCATAAATCAAATGTAGGCATGATTTATCTGTGTCAGCCTCTCTCAACATGTCATAAATCGGATCATTGAAAGCCAAAATGTAATCTACATCATCCCACCACAAATCATTTAAGACCTTTTATTTTACATACCTTGCCTTCCCAACATCTTCTTATCGATAGCATGACAATTTCTCACTAATCATCATAGATTGAAGAACATTTTTTATTTGTTTGAATCTTCTCAACATGATTATTACAGAGTCAAAACGAGTTTTAGCAACAGCTAACATTCTCAAATGTGAGAAATCATTAAACATTGAAAGTCTCATTGAGTGGTTCATAATAAAATTTCTGATCAAAACAGCATCATCTGCAACCACTATTATCCAATGACATTCAGCATAGATGATTTCATTTTCCTCTTTATTCTTCGCTGCACAAATATTTTTTAGAGCAAGATTTAAAGTGTGCACAACACATGGAGTCTACAATATATGAGGATATGTTTGTTCCACCAACAATCCTGCAGCTCTACACACCGGTGCATTATCTGTTATAACATGCATAATATTTGAAGACCCAATAATGACTATCACCTCTTTAATCAAATTGGCAATGAAATATTTATCCTTGTATTCTCCTTCACAATTCACAGCTTTAATAAATATTGGACAATTCTCTGTAGCGGCCATGAAATTAATGAGTGGTCTATTTTGAGTATCAGTCCAAGCATCACACATCAAAGTGACTCTTTTTTCTTTCCACGCACCATTTATTGGTTCAAGCAATGTTTCAATATGTGCTCTTTCTCTTTCCAATAATTTTGATCATAATGCATTGTTGCTAGATGGAACATAACCTGCAAGGTTGTTATTACATGCAAAAATGAATGTATTTTTGTAATGAGGATTTCTTGCAAGATTGAAAGGAAGTCCAGCTGAAAAAAACATCCTTGCAATTTCATCATCCAATTCCTCTCGCTGTTGTATGTTAAAAGCCTTCTCTAAAGCACTACTGGAAACTCCTTTTCTTTTCTTTGAATCATATCCTTCACTTCTATATGATAATGAATGATCAACTATAACAGATGAGGAAGAAGTGTGGGATGAACCATGGGTAGATGGCAAAGGTATCTCTTTAGGAAGTGCCCTTTTGATCATAGATTCAGCTTCATCAACTTGTCTGTTCAATTCAATCAACTGTGACGTATTAATCTTATGACGCATTTTAATTACAATGCCAGAAATCTTAAGTAGATGTGCTTTCACCCTAGAATAAAATTTTTTGTAGGTGTCACCACAATAATTGCATTTAAATGACACATTCCTTCCTCCTTCAAAAGTTTTTCCAAACCTTGTAACATGAATCCATAATGGCTTATCAGTTTCTACAAATGGCTCTTTTGAACCACTCCCACAAGCACTATAGCTCATTTTGCTTTTAAATTCACTGGTGAAGTAGAAGAAATAAAGAATTAATAAAAGTTGTCAAAAAAATTTTAAAAAAAAATTAAAAAACTATTGCATCATGCGTTATGCCGGGGGTCCAAGGGGGTGCTGCCCCCTGGCAAGATTTGACCCTCCTCATTTTGCTTTTACAAAAATTTTATTGTAAGAGTAAAAGCGCATCAAAAGCACAGTGAAAGCGCAGAAAAAGCACAGTAAAAGCGTAATAAAAGCGCAGTGAAAGTGCATTGAAAGCGCTGTGAAAATGCATTAAAAGCGTAGTGAAAACGCATTAAATACATTATGAAATTTAATTGTTTAAGGCAGGTTGCTTCATTGCGGCTGTGAGAAAATTTTAGGGTTTTGGCTCTTCTTGGCGGCTTTCTTTCCGGCTGCGATGGCTCTTAATCCTCTAGATTCCCCCCCCCCCCCCCCCCCCCCCCCTCTTCAGGGTCCTTCCCTGCTAGGGGCCTCTCCATCCCTGTCTCCCACTTCTTATGCCAACAACCTCTTGGCTCCTCCTTCGTTCCGGGATGATTGGCTGATGACCTTTGTTAATCCGACAAAAAAGCTCTCGTTTGTTGCTAATGACCTTTCCAAAGGCAAATGTCTGTGGAATCTTTCTCTTGTGGGGTATTCGTTAGGGCAACGACCTTACTACGAACGACTCCTTGCGACCATGAACAAAGCGTGGAAACTTAAAAGGCTCGCTTTCGCTTTTCTCCCTTGCTGATGACTTCTTCCTTCTGAAGTTCACTATTGTTGAGGACTACGACATGATCTAGTCCGGTGGCCCCTGGTTTCTTCTCGGTAAGCCGTTCTTTCTCCATAAGTGGTCTCCAAAATTTCAGCCTAAGAGGGATGAATCAGCTGCTAATCCTCTATGGATAAAAATTCTTAACCTTCCCCTTGCTCTCTGGACTCCGGTAGGTATCTCTAAGATAGCTAGTTATATTGGTATACCGTTATATGTTGATTCCCTCACTGTCAAGAGGACTAGGCTTACTTTTGCACGTATTTGTGTTCAAGTTAATAAAAACTCTGTTTTGCCGGAGGATACCCTTTGATGGTGAAGATTTGGTGCTTAAGGTCGTATATGATTGGAAACCTTCGAGGTGCGAAGGTTGTGGCTCCCTTATTCATCCCTATGCTTTCTGTCCCTCAAATCCTGCTCCGAAACCTTCTCTTCCCCCTAAGCCGGCTTTTCGTGGCAGGAGTAAAAGCAGAAACCCGATTTCTAGGGTCGCCATATCCTCTTCTCGTCCCTCCGACACAACCTCTATTATTTCGCCTGCGATCTCTAAACCCGCTTCGGCTCTCCCTTTATTGCCTTTGCCCTCCTCTTTGACGCCTCCTGTTATACCGGAAGGTCCGAAACAACCTCTCCCTGAACTTGCTTTACCGCCACTGCCTGAATCCATCCCTGACAAAGACCCACCTCTTCCTAACCTTAATTTGCCTCATGAAGAATCCTCTTCTTCTGAGCAACCCTTCCCACATTTGCTCATGCTTACATCTCAAGTTGTTCTTGTGAATAGCTTTGATTCACTGCAAGTGGATAACCCTGTTAATCCTGAAGGTGTGACCTTTGAGGAGGAACTCTCTTCCTCCTCTAAAACTAACAATGGTCCTCCTCCCAAAACTTCTAACTCCAAAGAGTACCTCCTCCACTAAACCTTCTTCTGGGAAAAACAAATCGCCTTCCAAAAAAGCCAAACCCAAATCGGCCAAAATGGCCAAAAACCCCAAGCAACCCATGTCTCTGCCCACAATTGCTGCTTGGAATGTTAGAGGGTTTAATAACCCTGTCAAAGCCAAGTTGTGTAAAGACTTAATTGCCACCTACAATCTTAAGCTTTTAGGCATTCTAGAAGCTAAAATCCACCATTCTTCTGTTTCCAACCCTTGGTTTTCTTTTCTCCATGTTTTATTTGAGAATGAGAAAAGTTGTGACAATTTTTCCTGTTCTACTCTGGTAGAATTTGGATTAAATGGGATTCTACCCATTTATCTTTCACCCCTTCTTTCACCTCTTCCCAAGTTATTCATGGCATTGTTGAAGCTGGCTCTTTACCCCCTATTTACCTTTCTGTTGTTTATGCCGCTAATGTTCTGGAAGATAGGAAAGCTTTATGGGATGATCTTCTTGATATCTCGGCTAGTATTGACCTTCTTTGGATTGTCATGGGGGATTTCAACTGCTGTATATTTGATTGTGAAAAAGCTGGTGGGAACTCTTTGTCTACTGATAGATTGGGAGAGCTTAATAATCTTTTGTTTGATTCTAGCTTACAAGATCTTGCTTCTGTGGGGTTTTTTTATACTTGTTTAACCAAAGGATTGATTCCCCCATTCACATTAAGCTTGACAGAATGTTGGTTAACTCTGCTTTTTTTGGATTTATTTCCTACTGCTTACTACAAAGTTGATTCCCCTTCTAGGTCTGATCATTCCCCTTTGATTCTGTCTGCCTACACATGTGAAAAGAACCTTCTCTAGGTTTATGTTTAAAGTTTTTTGGACTAATTTGGATGGTTTTTGGGAGGAGGTCCTCTTGGCTTTTGATAGACAAATATGTGCTAGCCTCATTGTCCTTCTTTTATGATTGTTTGAGGCACCTTAAGGAAGCTATCCGTGGAAAAAATTGGAGCTCTTCTAATTTCATTTCGAATGGCATTTTAGAGATGAAAAACTTTCAGCACCAGTGTTTATCCGAGATTCAGAATGATCCTTTAAACCATGCCTTAAATTCTTCACTTAAGGAGGCTAATGACAAATTAGCCTCTTTTCAAGCTGCTTGGTTCTCTTGGATTTCACAAAGAGCAAAAGCTTAATTGGCTATCCCAAGGAGAGGATGATCTTGGTTTCCTCTATGCCAAGATCAGATCTAAGAAGAACAGAAATGCTATTAAGGAGCTTGCTTCCCCTTCTAGGCTTCTTTCTTCTCATGGGGACATGGCTCTTGCTCTGATAGGCCACTTTAAAGATCTTTATAACGCTCCCACCCCTCCTTTGGAAAACTCTTATAACATCCCTGTTAGTAATAAAGTTCCTTCTTATTTTCCTCCTGGTCTTTAAGCCCCTGTTACTAATGAAGAAATCAAAAAGGTGGTTTTTGCTGGTGTTTCCACCTCAACCCCGGGACCTGATGATTTTTCTTTTGTTTTTTACCAAAAAACATGGCACATTATTGGATTTCATCTTTGTAGAGCTGTTAAACACTTCTTCTCCTCTGGGCAGATGCCTAGGGGTACTAAAGCTACGGCCATTACCCTTATCCCTAAGGGTACTCATTCTAATTCTATTTCTGATTACAGAACCTATTTCCTTATGCAATGTGTTTTATAAAATTGTGGCCAAGATCATTGCTAATAGGAATGAAGCTCATCCTTCCCTCCATTATTCATGAGAGTCAGTCTAGTTTCATTTCTAAGAGATGCTCTACTAACAACATCATTATTGCCTCTGAAAGTTTTGAGAGGAATTTAAAGGTCAACATAAGTATTTCTATGTCAAGCTAGACATCAAGAAAGCCTTTGACTCAGCTTCCCGCAACTTTATGATTAACATATTAAGGTAAAAAGGTTTCCCAGAAGATTTCATTATTTGGATTAGAGGTTGCATTTCTGATGTTCACTTCTCTATTTACCTCAATGGGGCTTTGGAAGGCTTCTTTAATTCCTTCCTCGGGGCTTAGACAAGGATGCTCCGCTTTCCCCCCTTCTTTTTTGTATTGTCATGGATGCTTTATCTTCTTGCCTTGATGATCAGGTTCACAACTCTTTTATGGGGCTTGCAAAAACATAATCTCAATATCAACCACCTCATGTACTGCTTGATGATCTTTTGATTTTTGGCTTAGCCATAGGTGGATAATGCTAACTCCCTGAAAGAGATTCTTCATAGTTTTGTTGATACTTCTGGTTCTTCATATCAATCCCATTAAAAGCTCTTTGCTCTTCTCTAAAGGCTTGATTTCTGATAATGACATCTCTGCCTGCCTTGGGATTGCTCGGGTGGAGGACTCTATCACCTATTTGGGCCTTCCCATTTCTACCTATAGACTTAACTCCGCTCACTTCCAACCCCTACTGAGTAGGATTTCTACTCTACTTGAGGGTTGGAAAGTTAAATTTATTTCTTTTGCAGGTAGATTGCAATACTTAAAATTCACTATAGCCAACACTATAACCTACTGGATCCGTTGAGCTATTATACCTAAAGCTTGCCGCAAAGTTATCTCTAAGATTTGTTCCAAATTTCTCTTTTTTTGGCAACATTAAAGAAAAGAAGCTGCATCTCATATCTTGGAAGTCTGTGGTTTTACCAAAGATCAAGGGTGGATTAGGTCTTCCATCTTTTGAGTCTCTTTATCATAACATGGCTTGTTCCTTTATTTTCAGAATGTTCAACAATAACACTTTAATTGGATCTTGGTATAGGGAGAAATTTGAGTCTCCTTGGAAATCTCCACCAATTTATGCTTCAAAATTCTGGAAATTGTTCTATCAAGTGGCTGCTTCCATTCTCCCATCTGTTTCCCTCTTGGTTTACAAAAACTGCAATTTCTCTTTCCTTTGGGATCCTTGGTGCAATAACAAATCGGTTTTGATAATTTCTACTCTCACAGGCTTTCCTAGAAGCGGGTTAAGGATTTCATTATTGATAACCATTGAGCTCTCCCTGACTCATTACCTACTGAGATTACTTCTGTTATTTTGAGGACTGACATTCTGGGGGAGCATCCAGTGCTTACTTGGGAGGGCTACCCCAATCCTCCCTCCAGGAGTCTCACGGCTTTTTATCATGCTCAATTTGATGATGTGGTTTGATTTAAGTTTATTTGGCACAAGGGCTTTGCCTTACGTTATACATGTTATGCTTGGATGGCCTTGAAAGGGAAGCTTAAAACAGCATATAATCTCACTATTAGGGGCATTCCAGCTTTTCCCGACTGCTCTTTCTGTCTTGGGAAGTTGGAAAGTCATTCTCATATTTATTTTGACTGTGATTTTACTTTCTCTATTCTTACCGCTTTGCTCCCTTTGACGGTTATTTTTTATCTAAGGCCCAATCTTTTGCAAGTTTATGATTTTCTGGAGAACTATCGGGATTATGGTAAGAATGAAAAACATTTCTGTTATCTTATTTTGGCTGCTCTGATCTACTTTATCTGGAGGGAACGGAACAATAGTAAGGTTTTCTAATATTTGGAGAAGTCCAAATGATTTAAAAGCTGTTATCATTAATGCTTATTCGTGCCAAATCAAAGCAGTGGAAATGTTATGAGCACCTTAAGGAAAGGTTTGCGGAAAATTCTGTGCTGATTTGTTTTCTTCTGTTTGTTGGCTTGGGCGTGTATTCTCTATTAGTAGATGATTCTTTACCTGATGTTGCTCCTTTTGGTCACTGTTGGCATGACTTTCGACTGGGGTGTTATTGTTACTGTCATGTTGAGATCTTTCTGTATGGTCTCCACTCTATTACACACTCGCAGCCTATTTGTTCGTGCTGGAATTTTTTGGTTTTTGGGACGATGATGAGCCAAGGTCTACATCAATCCAGCATCCTTGGACGGTCTTATGGTAACCAGGTTTTCATGGAGGGGTTTTTTTCTGAGGCGCTGCGATGTCTTGTCTGCTTTGGCTTCAGGCAACCGGTGTCTCTATGGCTGGATTCGTGGCTTTCTATTATGTGTTTGACTTTGATGCCTGTCTGATGTAGACCTTATTTTCCTGAGTCCGCGTGTTCCTGCTTTCTTATTTTCTTGTTCCTTTCCGACATTGTTTTCTTTCTTCAGGTTTTGGGTGGTATAGTTCCTATACTTGTAACTATCAGTTTTGTTTTGTAACTTGGACTGTTTAATATTTGGGCTTATGCCCCATTTTTCCCCAAAAAAAAAAAAAACGCATTAAATAAACAATTTTTTTTGTAAGAGTACTTTAATTCAAAACAAATAAAATACTTTTAAAAAATATGCTTTTCCGATTACAAATCTACAGAATCATTGATAAATGAAGAGAAATGGCGAATGGAGAAAAAAATGACGAAATCAACTTAAAGGTTTGAAAATTTTTCTACGGTTTGGCGTCGGCTTCCCTCGGCTGCGCGTAGAAATTAAGGAGGATGGCTTGTTGCTTACAGCCGGAAGGGAAGACCAAGGGTGCGATCTCCAGCCTACCGCTGCTCGCCTCAATCGTTCGGGAAGACCACGAATACGAACATGAATACGGGATTAAGGTGAAGATGAAGACTCGGGCATGAACCGACTAATATGAAATAGCGGGATTAGGGTTTTTTATTTATTTATTTATGCAATAATCAGACACGCATGTCCGGTTTAATTTTTCTTTATTTTTAAATGGGACACTCTGATGATGTGTCTGACACGTGTCCTAGCCGTGTCGGATGTGTGTCCGTGTTCGACACTGCATACCCTCTTAAAATAAAGTGTCGGTGCATCATAGCTCATGATATCTTCAACTTACGTAAATTTTGCATGTAAGATGTATATTAAAAAACTAGCTAGCTCCAACTTCAAGATAACTTTAGGATTGACTATATCTTGGAACATTCAATTTAGACCATAATGAAGTTTGGCCCTTCAACTTACCATGTCCCACGCCTCTCACCTCTCAAAAGAACTGCATTGCGCCCCTGTTAAGATGAGATTTTTTTTTAATCAGTTCCACTATTTCAAAGCAAAAAGTCTTATTGATCATTTTAATGCTAAGAGTGAAGGTGCAAGAGTAAGGCTGCAAACGAAAAAGTTCAAGCTAAGACAAGCATGTGGTTTTTCATATTTGAGCTCGTTTATTTTCAACTTGTTCGATTCAAGCTCGATTTGAGCTTTTCTATTTATGTCCAAACATTGTTCATTTAAAATGAAAATGTTCAAGTTTGGAATTTTTTTTCAGCTTATATTAGATTCACATCATGTTATCGAGCTTTAAACGAGTGACTCATACTAAATAATAAACAAGTCTTACCGAGTTATTAGCGAGCTTTACTATCAAGATATTCATTAGCTTAACAAATGAGCCTGATCGAACCCATTAATGAAAATATCTAGCGAGCTTTCTCGAGCTCATAAACGGAGTCAACCTATTGAGCGTTTTCAAGCTTAAAAATGACTAGCTTATCAAGCTCAAAAAATGATACTTTTAATAAGCAAACTTTTTAATAAACGCTCAAAACCAACAATTTAGAAAACATTAACAAATACCTCTAATTAATAGAAGATATAATATTTAATTAATTTAAATTTTATTAATTAATTATTATTATTTTATTAAATTATAATAAATATAAAACATTCATATAAGGATGTTTATCATTTTTATAAAGAGTTAATCAAACTTAATATCGAACATTAATCAGGTTTCTTAACTAGCTTATTCACAAGCTCTATATCGAACATGAATCAAGCTTCTTAGCGGATTCATATCGAGCTTATTCACGAGCTTTAAATGAACATAAACGAGTTAAACAAACAGTTGTTCAAGTTTGTTTATGAGAAAATGATCAAAATGGTCCCTCAAATCGTTCTGAGAGGCTAAAATGGTCCCCAACTATTTTGAGGGACTAATTTGGCCCCTCAACTCCAAATGGGATATTTTTTATCATGCCATCTAATGGTAGAGTTGATATTGTTGAGTATGAGGATAATTTGGTCTTTTTTAATTAACAATTTTAAGAAATGTAATTTTTTAAATTTCTTAGGGATTATAATTTTTGTGAAAATTTTTATTAAACATTTCTTTAATAAAAAAATTATAAATAATATTTGTTCTAATAATTTCAAAATTTTTAGTTTTAATATACTCATCTTGGCAATTCTTAAGGGGTTGTTTGGCGAAAGTAGGATTTAACTTTAGTAGGATTATAGTTAACAAATTATAATGATACAACAACAACATGCCATTATCCCACTAAGTGTGGTTGGCTACATGAATCCTTTTACTCCATTGTGCATGTTAAGAATCAAATTCTCATCTAAATGTAATAAAGAAATGTAATATCTAACATTTTCTAACCAAGTCTTTTTAGATCTAACTCTACTTTTCTCAACATAAGTCAAATCTATGACATCTATTATCTTAAACGGGTCATTGGAAGGCTGTTGTTTTAAGTGACCAAACCCTCTAAGGCTACTCTCTCTAATCGTATCTTCCATTGGAGGTACTCCAACCTTTTCACGTATATGCTCATTTTGTATCCTGTCTCTAAGAGTAAAGCCACTCACCCACCTGAGCATCCTCATATCTGCAACACTTAACTTAATATTATGCTTCTCTTTTAATGGCCAAGATTCTGCACCATAAAGTATTGTAGAACTCACTACCATCTTATAGAATTTTCATGTAAGTTTGAGAGGGACTTTTCTATCACACAACAAGTTTGATGCATTCCTCCACATCAACCATCCAACCTAAATTATACTAATAATATCCCCATCTATTTCACCATCACTCTGAACAATACACCCAAGATATCTAAAACATTTACTCTTATTAATAACTTGATCGCCCAAAGTCACAATCCCCCCACTAAATCTATTATTACTAAATTAAACTTCGTAAATTTAGTTTTAGAACTACTCAAACGAAAGCTTTTAGACTCTAAGGTTGACATCCATAATTCAAATTTACCTTCAACTCCCTCTCTTATCTTATCAACAAGAAGAATATCATCAGTAAAAAGCATACACCAGGGTACAACCACTTGCAAATGTCTAGTGAGAACATCCATGACTAAAGTAAAAAAAAAATTTATGGGCTTGAGGCCGATCCTTGATGTAATCTAACTACTTATTCAAATCACCTTGTATTTGAACACAAGTAACAGCTCCTGTATACATATCCTTAATGACCTGAATATAAGCATTATCAACCCCTTTCTTATTTTTAAAACTCTCCATATCACTTCTCTTAAAACTTTAACATATGCTTCTCTAAATCAATAAAAATCATATGCAGATCTACCTTATTCTCTCTATACTTCTCCATCAAACTTCTCAATAAATGTATAGCTTTCATAGTAGACCTACCTGGCATAAATCCAAATTGATTTTGAGAAATATTGTGTCACGCAACTTATGCTCCATAATTCTCTCTCACAGTATTAAAATATGACACATTAACTTAATTCCTCCATAATTCGCACAATCTTGTGCATCACCTTTACTCTTAAAAATAGGAATCAACTAACTCACTCTTCACTCATTTGACATCTTTTTAGTCTTCAAAATAATATTAAAAAGGTTATTAAGCCAAAAATTCCTTCATATCCTAAACATTTCCATACCTCTATTGGATATCATCAAGTCCAATAGCTTTTCCACACTTCATTTTCCTTAAAGCCTCTCTAACTTCATGATGCGGACATCCAACCGTCCATGTCCTATCCAATGAGGAGCTGAAGATCGACGGCCGTGATCATCCTACATTATTTTAAATTTTTATTTGTAATTTTTATTTTAATTATGCATTTTTCATTTTTAAGCTTACTTAAGGGTCTAATCTTTATGTAAGCCCTAGGGGTATGATCGTCTTAATTTTAGTTTATTTTATTTCTTAAGGCCTATATATAGAGGCCCTTGCTAATGTAATGGAATGATGGATTATTAATAAAAATATTTTGTACTCTTGTCCATTGAGAAGGACACTACTTCGCCAACATTGGGTGTCTATGCTGAAAGTGAGAGTATAAACAATAGGTCATGCAAACGACTCTTAGAATTTTACGAATGCTTGAGACTGTTATTTTTGGCAGAATAGTTAGTGATTTTGTTGCCCATGCCTTTGGAATACTAGCTGAAGATGGTTTTTTACACCTGCTATCATTTATAGTGAGGTGGTAGACAGTTACACTGTGCATTATGTGCTCCCTATTGGTGAAGCTCACTACCTTCATCCCAGTTAGAAGTGGCAAGACAATTCAAGTATTATGCTCATAGTTCCAACAATGATATATTTAATAATATAACTTGGAGACAGATAGATGTAAATATTTTGTCGTGGACATTATTAGATACTTCTATGAGCTGTAGCCAGATGCATAAAGTTGGTTAGTGAGATCCAACATTATTTTAGTCGGAAATGCCCCTTGGGTAGCTCTAGATGTAACTGATGGTTTAGATATAAAGACTTTCAATCCTGAGGAGAAGAAAGTAATTGCAAGGGCAAAAGAACCATTTGCTCAAATCAATGCAGTTCAAAGGTAGGGAGTCTTTGGCTGCGAAAGCTTTGTTAGAGAGTTAGTAATAATATGTGCTTAGACTAGCCACCACTCGTGCACCGGAGTGCTAATGGTTAGTGTCTTTGACCTTCATCATGAGGTCCGCCCCGTTTGTTCGAAAGGTTATTTGGGTGTTGAAGCTTTAGAACCAACTTTGCATTTTTATTTCCAAAAAATATTAGCTTTCAAGTTTTACCTTAAATTTTCCTGAATTAAAAAAATTAACTGATGTAGAACGGATATGGGAGGGGGCAGGGTCGGCGGCATGATTAGGTGCAAGTAGAGCTTGGGGTGGGGATTTAGAGCTTATCTTATTACGAACCTTAAATGAAGAAAGATTGATTTAAAACAAACCTATTTAACGCTCACCTCCTCTCTTGGAAACAATCTAAATCCCTCGGCCGAAATTCCCCAATGCCTATACTTATTTAATTTCTTTCCAAAGATCTTCTCTTCTATTTGGAATTAAATTAAAATCCCTAACCTCTTCTCACACCCGCCGCCCCTACCTTCCCTCTCTCCTCTTGAAATTGATGTAACGGATATGGGAGGAGGCAGGGCCGGTGGCATTGTTGGGTGCAAGTAGAGCTTGGGATGGGGATTTAGAGCTTGCCTTATTAAGAACCATTAAATGAAGAAAGATTTATTTAAATTAAAATATATTTTTAAATAGGTTTTGATTTAAATCAATCTTTCTTCATTTAAGATTCTTAATAAGATAAGCTCTAAATCCCCACCCCAAGCTCTACTTGCACCCAACCATGCCACCGGCCCTACCCCCTCCCATATATGTTCTACATCAGTTAAATTTTTTTTTTAATTCAAGAAAATTTAAGGTAAAACCTGAAAGCTAATATTTTTAAGAAAATAAAAATGCAAAGTTGGTTCTAAAACTTCAACCACCAAATAACCTTCCGAACAAACGGGGCGGATCTCATGATGAAGGTCAAAGAGACAAACCATTAGCACTCCGGTGCACGAGTGGTGGATAGTCTAAGCACCTATTGGTACTAACTCTCTAACAAAGCTTTCGCAGTCAAAGACTCCCTACCTTTGAACTGCATTGATTTGAGCAAGTGGTTATTTGCCCTTGCAATTACTTTCTTCTACTCAGGGATTGAGAGTCCTTATATCTAAATCATCAGTTACATACCAAAACTACCCAAGAGGCATTTCCAGCCAAAACAAGGTTAGATCTCACTAACCAACTTTGTGCATCTGATTACAGCTCACGAAAGTATCTAACAATGTCCACGGCAAAACATTCACATATCTGCCTCCAAAGTTATATTATTAAATATATCAATGTTGGAACTATTGGCATAATACTTGAATTGTCTTGTCCACTTTTGCTGTGATGAAGGTGATAGTGAGCTCACCAACAGGGGCTTATAATGCACAGTGTAGCTTGCTGTCACCTCACTATAAATGGTAGCATGGTGAAAAATCCATCTTCAACTAGTATTCCAAATGCATGGGCAGCAAAATCACTAATTATTCTATCAAAAATAGCAGTCTCAGCATTCGTAAAAAATTCTAAGGGTCGTTTGCATGACCTATTGTCTATACTACCACTTTCAGCACAGACATCCACTGTTGGCGAAGTAGGGTCCTTCTCAAAGAACAAGAGTGCAACAATTTTTTATTAATAATCTATCATTCCATTACACTAACAAGGGCCTCTATATATAGGCCTTAGAAATAAAATAAACTAAAATAAGACGATCATACCCTAGGGCTTATATAAGATTAGGACCATTAAGGGTAAAAATAGAAAATGCATGATTAAAATAAAAATTACAAATAAAATTTTAAGATAATATAGGACGATCACGATCGTCGATCTTCAGCTCCTCCTTGGATAAGCATGGACGGTTGGATGTCCGCATCATTCTCACTGGGTGAAAAAGAGCTCGACTCTGTCGAGTTCGCATCCTAGGTGAGCAACCATGCTCTGAATATCAAACTGATATAGAACGGGACAGAGGAGGGGTCATGTGAATTTGATATTTTAAATTAATTAGAAAAGCGAGAAGAGTTAATTAATCCCTTAAAAGAAGTTCTAATTTTGTGAAGAAATTTATTAAAATAGAGAAGAGAAGAGAATAAGGGGGGCGATCATATAGAGAGGGAGGAGAAGTGTCCACATACAATGTATGTGGATCAAAGCAATAAATGTGATTAGGGAATTAAATCTGATTTTGATTTTAGATTTGAGAGATTTAGGGAGTCCTAAAAAAAGATTTATTAATTAGGAAAATTAATTTAAATCAAATCCAACTAGAAATTTAATTAGATCTAATTTAAGTAACTTTCCTAAGATTGGGATTCCTAAAAAAGAATTATTAATTAGGAAAATTAATTTAATTCTTATTTAGATCTAACTTAATTCTTATTTAGGAATCCCTAGCTTAGGAAATTTACTTAAATTAGATCTAATTAAATTTCTAGTTGGATTTGATTTAAATTAATTTTCCTAATTAATATTTTTTTATGAAACTCCCTAAATCTCTCAAATCTAAAATTAAAATCAGATTTAATTTCCTAATCACATTTATTGTTTGGGTCCACATACATTATATGTGGACACTTCTCCTCCCTCCCCATATGGTCGCCCCCCCTTATTCTCTTCCCTTCTCTATTTTAATTAATTTCTTCACAAAATTGGAACTCCATTTAAGGGATTAATTAAGTAACCCCTTCTCACTCTTTTCCAATTAATTTAAAATATTAAATTCACATGACCCCTCCCCTTCCGTTCTATATCACTTTAGTTTTATAAATACGTCCATAAAAATAAGTCTTTAATTTCATTTAGGGTACTAAAGTTACTAAAGTCAATCACATTCTCACAATCTACATTAGAAATTTTTTTAAAATATATCTCATCAACCTTTGTTGAATATCCTCTTCTAAAAAAAACACTTTTTGATCTTCATCCTTCATACACTTCAGTTGAACTAAAACTTTACTACTCATATCTCTTTGTTTAGCTAACTTATACATATATCTTTCATCATCCTTAGTATCTAATCTATTATATAAATCATTAAAAGCTGCAATCTTTGCATTACATATTATTTTCTTAGACTCCTTACAAATTTATTTATATCTTTCCCTATTATCAAAAAATTTATCGCTAAACCTATGTTTATAACAAATCTTATTATTTTTTATCTTTTTTTGCACAATTTAATTCCACCACCAACTATTTTTACTATTAATAGTTTTTTTTTTTCCTTTTGATACACCAAGCACATCTTTTGCAACATTCTTAATATTACTCATAGTTTAAAATTGTGCAATAAGAGGCGCGCCTCTGTGCAATTTGGACCAAAAGCGCCTTGAGGCCTAAGCAATTTTGGCATTGCCTAAGGCTTACGCCTCAAGCAGAGTGAGATGCACCTCAATTGCGCAATTTTTCTTGAGGCGTGCGCCTCATAGAGAGGGTCCCACTCACCTCAAATAATTAAGAAAATGCCTCTCCCTTCTACCGGTCCAAGCCAAACCGCAAGCATCCCAAACCCGATCCCGCAAGCTGTCGTTCCCGATCCCGCAAAAACCCAAAGCCGGATCTCCCGCACATCTCCGACGACTCTCCCGCCGGCGCCGCCGCTCGCTGGTGAGCCCTTTATTTTCGGCCGCCCCTCTACATCACTTCTTGATTAATTCTTAGAGTTTTTTTTTAAGTTTAGGGTATGATTTTTCAACTTATAGGAAAGCTATGATTTTAAATTTTTTGAGTGTTTTTGTTTTATTTTGCTTTTTTCCTTCAGAAAATATGATTAAGGGCAAGGAAAAGTCTAATACGTCATTGCGGAGGGACCCTTCTTGGAAATACAGTGTATAAGTTGACATATGCGGCGATGATAAGACTTATGTGTATTTGAAATGCAATTTTTGTGAGAAAGTAGTGAAGAGCGGAGTAACCCGCATGAAGGAGCATTTATCATGCTCTCATAAAAACGTAGCACCGTGTGCAAATGTGTCGGACATGGTGAAGGATGAAATTATTGCTTACATGAAGAAAAGTACCACGGAAAAATACTTACAACAGGAGCAATTTGATGAAAGGGTCAAACATGGTGCTTACTTCGGGAGCGAGAGTGGAAAGGGTTCTTCCTCCACTATACATATTAGAGGTGCACGGGATCTGATGAACCAATATATGACTAATCCAGAAGAGGATAGAGGACAAGCACAGATGATGTTTGATGGATATTGGCATATTTTTTTAGAATGTCATACCATTTAATGTTGCGACCTCACCGGCCTACTTCAATATGCTGCGGTCTGTAGTTTGTATGGGAGAGGGTTGAAGGCACCTTTCATGTACGAGTTGCGAACATGAATTTCGAAGGAGCTGCAGAACATAGAGCAGAGCATTGATGAGATTAAACGGACATGCATTGAGACTGGTGTTACCATTATGTCAGATGAATGGTCTGACATGAAGAGCAAGAGCTTGATTAATATCCTTGTCAACAATCCCTACGGCACTGTATTTTTACGATCAGTTGAAGCTTCAGATGAGGTTAAAAATGTTGCATTCATTTTCAATTTACTAGTTGGGTTGTTGAGGAGATTGGAAAGCAATTGGTTGTTCAGGTGGTGCTGACAATGCCAGTGCATACAAAGCAACTGGTCAGATGTTGATGGAGAAGAGAAAACACCTGTATTTGACCCCCTGCGCAGCACACTGTATTGATCTCATATTGGAGGAACTTGGTGATTTACCTCAACACAAGAGCGCTCTTTCTAGGGCGAAGAAGATCGCAAAGTTCAACTACAACCACTCATGGGTCTTAGCCTTGATAATAAAGTTTTCAAAGAAGGAAATCATTCGTCCTGCAACCACTAGGTTCGTTATTACATTTGTGCACTGTAAATCATTTTCAATTCCTAATGCAAGTTTATTCTACATGTTTGCCACATCTTATTTGACACTACAAAGTCTGTTGAATGTGAGACAACCTCTTGAAGCAATGTTTACATCAACAGAATGGCTTAACTCTGTGTGGGGAAAGAAAACTGAGGGGAGAGAAATACGCAAGCTAATTCTAAATGATAAATTTTGGGCTACTGTGACCTATACCATATTGAGCACGAGACCCTTGGTGCAAGTTCTACGTTTAGTTGATGCCGAGAAGAAACCAGCCATGGGTTTTATTTATGAATGCTATGGATGAGGCGAAAAAGTTGATTGCACATAACTTGGGAGGAGAGGAGGCAAATTATAGAGAGATTTTGGATATCATTGATGCTCGGTGGGAGGTCCAGTTTACACTTTAATATGTTTTAATTATCATTTTTCTTCTTGGAAATAGTTGAATGGTAAATCCAATTTGGTGATTCAACCCCTATGAGTTACAGTAAAAAATTCGAGTTGTTGTTAGAGTTTGAGGCCTGCCTCGCCTCACTGCCTTACACTATGAAGTTCTTCTCTCTTCAGGTGTGTGAGTAGATGAACTTATGTGAGTACATATAGTCAAGTACAATATCAAAAAGTAATAAATCAGCTTTGAACGTTCAGAATGAACTCCCTACGCAATGTGAGTTACAAAGTAGAGTTTTGGGCCTCACTTGTAGGTGTGAGTGAAACAAGTACATATAGAAGATTGAGAGATAGGAGGTTGAGGAACAAGGGGTTGAAGGATGATGAGGACCCGTTGGTGTGTGATGATGTGTCATCTGATAATAAGTGATTCATAGATGATGAGATAGATTTGTCATTATCATACACGAAACTAGAGGATCTAAGTGTGGATGTCTTGAGGGGCAAAGCAGAACAAGTGGGCACATCCAGTAGTACCACACCACACACATCCATTAGTTCTGCAGCACAACAACCAAATAAAGATTTTCCACAACTTCTTATATGCTATTGTATTATATTTATATCAAGTGAGCAATTAACATGATAATGATCATTTTTATTGAACAAGAAAGAAAAAAGTGAGTCACATTGAAGATGATGAAGATATGACATTCATAAATACAATTGAAGAAAAAATTCTCTTGAAGACCCATTTAGTGATGGGATATGATTGAATTTTATATGTTCTTTCTTAATTGTACTTTGGGAGTTTGATAAACTAATATTTTGTGATTTTGTACTTTGGGACATGATTTTATTGCATCTATTTTCTTACTTTCCACTAATTTCATATGTCATTTAGATGTTTTTATTGTATGATAGAAACTTGATATTATTTACCTGCTAAAACCCTTAAATTCTCATTTACGCAATTCTACGTCCGTGAGGCTTACGCCTCACACCGCCTCGAGCCTTATTTACGCAATTTTAAACCTTGATATTACTCGCTACTTTTTTCCTACATAACATTAGCTTCCTCATGCATAGACAAAATCTTAAAATCTAGAATTTTACTCTAAGAAAAAGTATTAATATTCTTTAAATGCCCTCATCTAATTTTAGAATAAGAATTTACTTTTTTTTTTGTGCCCCTTCATTTTAAAATTCAAAACTAATAAACGATGTTGGGTACAAAAACTTTCAGTAAGAAAAATTTTATAATCTTTGCAATCTAAACGATCTATTTTTCTTATATAAAAATAATCAATCTGAATTTTATTATATTCATTCTTATAAGTAATGAGAAGCTCGTCTCTTAACAAATTATAATGATAAATAATTTAATTAGAAATTAGCTTCATTATTAAATTTTTTAATTACTAGTTATAGTATTATTTATTAAATTACTTGTACATATATTAATTTAATAAATATTTGATATTTAATTATATTAATAATTATCAAATTAATTGATAATTTTTTTAAATAGTATTATTTAAAATTCTCGGCAAAAAAGAAGAAACGAAGGATTTATTCCGCCGTGAGAGGCGCTGGTGAGTTGAACGATTGATAAATTCTCCTTCAAGGACGTTGGGTTAGACTACGATCGATAGACATTAATGATCGACTGCAGTATAGACGTTTGCAGGACTATGGGGTCAAATCGATTACTGATTTGAGGATGCACCGTGGGATCGACGCTGCGGGATTGAGGGATCAACATGACGTGCCACAAGACACTAGGGATCATGGCCGCAAAGGAGGATGCTGCGCTACGGGCCGCTACTCTGTGCTATAGTATGCTAGATTTGCCCATGGGCTTGGTTGCTCGGTTGCTAGGGTCTAAGGACTTGGGTGCGCCTTGAGGATTCGCTAATACGCTACTCTGTGTTGCAGGACCATCTCCTTAAAACATTCTTTGCTTATTTTGATAATACCCTCATGTCCATCTCACATTTCCTTTTAAAATTGACAGGTAAAATAAAAAAAAAGTCTCATTTAGAGTTGAGGGATCAAATTGTTCCCTCAAAATAGTTGGGGACCATTTTGAACTCTCACAAAGAGTTGAGGGACCATTTTTTGTCCTTTTCTCCTTGTTTATTTAAACATTGAGTATTTAAAAAAAAATGCTCAAGCTTGTTTGATTACTTAATCAAACAATCACGAACAAACTACAATCGAGCCGAGCCATGAGCAAATTGTCAAACACCCAGTTTGCTTGCAACCCTATACGAGAGTGGCAGTGCTAGGAACAATGGTAAGTTTGCATAAAAGTAATTTGAGGAAGAGTCATCACCAATGCTAAAAGTTATTGAATAATAAGGCTGATAAGAAAGCTAAAAATTATACACTTATAAACAAAAACAATAATCAATAATATATTCATGATAAACACAATAAAAATAGTTGTAATTAATATAATTAGATTATTAGTAATGATGATATTTGAATCTAAATTATACATTCAACATTAAATAATAAGATAAAACTCAGTAAAACATCACATACAAAATTGTCAAAATTAGAAGCTAAATAATAATTTAAATCATTTGTGCTAGACAAATGAGGATAATGCAGAACAAAACGAGTAGAAAGAACTCTACCAATTGAAGCTCAATTTTTTTCCAACAACCAAGCCTTGATCACACCTGGTTGGAGAAGTCAATCAGGGGAGGAATTGCAGTTTGGAGAGAGACTCACTGTTGTTGGAAGTCTAGAAACGTCATAATTTAATAAAATATCTTTATACGGCCAATCAGCACTATAATAACAGTTGGGACTCATTAGCTTGATAGTTTTATGAATATTTTGAGGATTTTCTCATTAGTTAATGGCTTCATAAGAGAAGACCCCAAATACACCATTTTTTTAAAGTGACCCATTAATGCAAAAGAATAAAAATGAATGACTGAATTGTACAAGATCCAAACATAGGCACCAATTTGCTGTTTACCCAAAGTTACTTGAAGAAACAAGAAAGTAATATGATGCACCTGCGATAATACATTTTTAAAAAAGGAAAAGTAATATAATAAGATGATATACTGAACATGCAATCAAAATGTTAAAAAATTGGCTTATTGGTTTGAAAAAGAATGAAATAACAAAGAGGGATCACGTGACTCACGAGTGCATGCTTTTACTATCAAGTTCACATAATCAGACTTCCTAAAAAAGGCTTTTCCTGAAAATTCAACATATTGCATGTTTGGCTTACTGCTGATTGTGCTTATATCAGTCTGCAACAGATGAATAAGCTATCAATATGGGAACCATAGAGATTAACGTAAAATACGATAATAACATTTGAAACAATAAACTTTATTTCTCCACTTGCCTGTATGAATGGGCGGTAAGGATCTGGAAAATAACATGCAACTACAGCCACAGCAGCTTCTCTATAAGCCAACCTAATTTTTAAATCCTCAGGAATTGTGGTGCTATCTTCCTGACCAGTTTCAAAAGTACCTTTTTGCTGCAAACAAATTAAGATTTGCAACAGTGTATGTAAATCAGAATGGTTCAGCTCCTTTAACATGTCATTTGGTATAGTTATGCGTCAAATATTCAAGAAATGCATAAATTTGTAGTACCCTTTTAAGAGCCTCCAGTAGTTCCTCCCTTTCAATAAAGTCCTTATCCTTTCTAGCAGTCAAAATACCAGCTTCATTCCTGGCCATCAACTTCAAAGCATTAATCAACATTCATACCATTCAGTCAGGTAAGCCATGAGGGGAAAAGGGAAATTTTTTTACAATATATTCTGGAGCTCTGCTCCCGTAAAATCAACTGCAAGGTCTGCAATTTCTTGAAGAAGGGAATCCCTTTCCAGATCAGACCTAAAAAATTTATTCCTAGCATGTACCTGTTGTTTTCATCGGTAAAACATTAAGAAAATCTTATATCTTAAATTGTAAAAAACTGAAAAAAAGAATAATAATAAAGTCACCTTTAATATGGCCAGCCTTCCATCTCTGGAAGGCAAGCCAACCCTTATTATTTTGTCAAAACGACCCTTCCTCAACAGAGCCGGATCCAATATATCCAAGCGATTAGTTGCACCTATAACTAGCACCTGGCAGTAAATGCAAGCCGTAATATATATTAAATTAACCAAAGTAAAAATGTCATGCCTCAACTAAGCTTTTTAATATACCTGAGCTGTCGACTCTTTGAACCCATCCATCTCAGTCAAAATCTGAAGCAAACCTTGCTCTCTTTCAGCCCCACCCTAACTTGAGCAAAAATGTCAAATACAAAGACATAACAGAAGCATAAATGCAAAATTCACAAGTTAAATCAGAAATGCAGAATGAAATTACATTATAAGCTCGCTAAATGTTACAACAAGACCAATTAGATGCCGTATGAATGCACTACTTGTATGGTATATACTGCGAAGTCATTGATGTGGTGCCAGTCATATTATGCATGCTTTATTCCTATTGATGTGGTGGGTCCCTATTGCTGTTGCTATCCATGCGGGCTCCTCTGCGGCTATTTCGCAGGGTGTTATTGGGACCATTTCATGGGAGATGGAACCATTCTATTCCTACAGTTTCTTCTGTTGCATGCTTTCTATTAGCGGTCTTCCTAACATGGGACTACTGGCAAGGTGATATTCAGCTACTCTTAAGCTCTCCAGTTCCTGAAGCTTCAACTTTGCCGCTTCTGCAATGGTTTCTCTCCAATGGGTTGCTAGTATCCTATTTGTGCTACACGAGGCTTATAAATATGTGTTGTTAGGCATACAAAAAACACAATGTTATGGTTTTTTTTTTCTTGGATATGCAAACTATCATCTTGTTTATGAATTTCAATCATCGATCCAAGTGTGAAACTACAAGCATTATGGTAGGCAGGCCTATTAGTTAATTCTTATCCTCTCTCTCTCTCTACTTCATTCAGATATATTACAATCTGGTTTCTTTTTCATACATAAAATTTAAATCTTTGTTTGATTGCTTTCATGGTCCATTAATTTCTTGCAGTTCATTTCTATTTAAAAGCTTGGATTTTTACACGAATTAGAATTTAAATTTTTATGTTTACATTGAACATAATAAATAGCTGTAAGAATAATAGCTTTGCTTTTAAGAGAAAGTTAAGCATTTGTTACCGGTTAGCCCTAGCTCAGACAAAAGTTTGAGTCCTACTTAAGTCATGCATGCAAAATATTCTCGCCATGCATTTAGCAAAATATTCCCTAGTTCTTGCGTATAAATTTTCATTTAAAAATAAATATAAATTTGCAGGAGAACTCACATTTGATGATGTATTAGAAGCTTGTAGAAAAAACTATTCATTCACTTAAATCTAAAATTGAACAAGAGCCGAAACTAAAATCTGAAATTGATACTCAAACATATACAAACCTAAATTTAAATTAGATTCTAAATTTATTCCAAATTTAAAATAGAACAAATAATACTTGCTAAAGTTGTTTTATTTATAATAAACAATCTAGAATTGTAACTTGAGAGAATTATTTGTTGATACAATCAAAAAAACTGTATTAATTTTGTTTTTATTTCCAAATTTGTTGATTTGCAAATTCATAAGGAACTTATTCAATATGTCGAATTACATCAGTATTTTCAGACTCATTCAAAATACCTGGCTTAAACATATAAACAATAGGACTCTAAAAGCCCAGTTGATTATTGTTATAGAAGAAAAATAGATTGTTATGCCTTGTTCATTAGAGAACTTCTCTATTCATAATAGAAAAATGAGTAAAATGTTCTAAGATACATCTAATTAATACATGCCACTCACAGTATATATTACTTTCAATTAGATTTTCATTTTCCATGCTAGCACTCCCCTCAAGCCAGAACATATCTATCAACTAAATCTTACTTAATACATGGTTGTGATATACAAGCACTTTGGTAAATATATCAGTCAATTATCCTTTATTGGAAAAATGAGAAGCAAGGATTGTCTTAATATAGATAGCAAGTCAAGCTAAGTGCATTTAGAATTTTGTCGACGACTGTGTTACCATCAATATAGATAGCGGCTTGATTCTTATCATAGTTTAAGATCATAGGCTAGGCAATAGCAAAACCAATATATTCAAAAAAGGTTTTTACTCGCATTATCTGACAAGCAAAGTGAGTCGTAACCATGTATTCTACTTGAACATAGATCTGACTATAATTATTTACTTCTTACTTATCGATAACACAAGATTTCTGCCAAGAGATGTAATATCTGGAAGTTGATATCCTATCTTAAATACATTAAATGTAATCAAATCAACATAGGCTTTAACCTTTAGATGATTGTTTCGTTAATAATAGACTAATCATTTTCTTGGAAACTTCTTGATATATTTTAAAATCAATATGAAAGGCTCCTAATATTTCTTCTTTGAATTCGCATATGTTAGCTAACCACACCAATAGAAAAATAATACATCAAGCCTAATCACAAACAAATAGACAAGCTTGCCAACCAGACAACAATAGTGAGAAGCACCTTTCAAAGAGTTCCTCAATCTCTGAGATCTATTGAGTATCAATAAGAGAGGCAATAAGCTTACATTCAAGAAGGTTCATTTCAAGTTGGTCTTAGCATAGAGAGAGAGAGAGAGAGAGAGAGAGAGAGAGAGAGAGAGAGAGAGAGAGTCCTTTTACAATATGCAAGCTCAATGCCAAAAAAGTGCTTTGGGCATCCTAGATCTTTGATGAAAAACATCATTTAAATAATATGATTACGTGGCAAGAAACACTATGATTACATAGAACATGATTATATAATATAAAGAACCATCCTTGTTACTATACTACTACATTTCAATACACAACAAGAATCAGTAGGTCAAAGAAGTGTCAAATAAAGATAGAATAATAAAAAATACTAAAACATAGTCTAATATCAACAAGAGCCCTACAGAGTTTGTATAACCAAGCAAAAGGATTTGACTCTTTTAAGCTTATGTAGTTTATTCTTCCCAATGCAATGTACATTGGAGCCATATATATAGCTTCATGAGGTCTCCATGAAAATATATATATATAAGCCTCCATGAATATATATATATATATATATTGTTAATATATATATATATATATATATATATATATATATATATATATATATATATTGTTAACATCCATATAAGGAATAGTTTACCCTTGATTAATAGCCAAGGTTTAAAATTACGCAATTGGGTATTGAGGCGGTTTTTGTTCATGAGGTGAGGCATAAACCTCAAAATCAAAAAATTGTGTAAAGTAAAATTAAAGGTTAAAAGTGATTTTTATATAATACTCAAATAATATGTTTAAGGATTAAATATTAACTTTCAATTGAACTATGAACTAACAAATTGAAATACATATGAAACAAAAATTGCACAAAACATAAATTGGTAAGTGATAAATTATATAAAATAGAATTTAAATCCAAATACCACGAGAGCAAAATAATATTAAATATCAGAAATGCATAAAAGTATCATATAACATCAAGTTAAACTCTAAACTCCTTTCTCAGTTCTGTACTTATCTATAATTAATTCATTAAAGAAAGTTGAAATAGTTGATAAAAATATAGAAATCATCTGCACTTTCATCATTGAGGGGGTCTTTATTTGAGTCGTTGTCATAATAAATTCGTCTCTCCCCTATCTCATCATGTTCCAATACCTCACAATCTGCTTCTTCTTTATTTATTTCAGTCATCTTCCACTTTCATAAATTCTTTTCATCGATGTAATGATAAATTAATACTCCAAATTTTTAGAAGATGTGGTAGTGGTAGTGGTGTGCGGCTTCCAAGTGATCCCTAACGGCGGCTAGAATGGTAGTGGATGCGGCAAAAACGGCATCCTAGAGGTCAAAGGCAATCGAAAAGGAAATTGTTGCGGCTCGAGGGTGCATAAAGGTGTGATTTGTTTGAGGCTTTAATTTAGCATTTAGTTAAGTTTTAATATATATATATATATATATATATATATATATATATATATATATATATATATATATATATATATATATATATATATGTGTAAGCCTCACACAAGCGAGTCAAGGCGCGCCTCAAGATGTGCCTCAACCAAGCTAAAACACACATCTCATAAAAATTTTGAGATGTAAACCTCGAGACTTTTTTCACTAGAATTGCGTTGAGATGGACCTCAAAGCGGGCATCATATTACGCAATTTTAAATAATGTTAATAGCAATAAAAATTAAATAGAATGAACTGAATTATGCCAAAAAAAAAAAAAAAGAGAGTCTTAAAATCAACAATGACATGAACCAATTGTTATTCTTTTACTTATCAAGCTTCGTGTGGCTTTCAACAGTTCCACTAGGATGGAACTTAACAATAATGAAAATAAAGATCAAACGATATAAAATGGCATACTATATAGTATGTATCAATAAGAGCACTCATTTCAATGTTCATTGCATGCTTCTAATTGGGATCAAGTAGAACTGTTGCTAGCAATATGGATAGCAAATAGAGAAAAAGGCAAACCAATGTTAAAAAAGGTGATATATGATCAAAGGGCATATAAAAGTGAAATTGATGGTTAAAACATGGTGGTTTATCATTTTATACATCAATAAGAAGATGTAGATTTGATGATAGAGTTTTAAACCTATGCGGGAATAGTAGATGCCATAGCTATAGGTGAAAGGGGAATAGATAATAGAATTGTAGTAGTAGATTAAATGGGATTGCAGTGTTCTCATGAAAGATAATATCAATGAAAACAAAGTCTTCATGTAGATGGATTGTAATACTGATAATCTTACTATAATATAAAAATAGACTTCAAAGATGCACCTTTATATGTCAATAACGCATTATAGTGCATGTTACTTCCCATGGAAAAGCACGCCCCATATGTTATTTGCATAGTAAGAAGTGCAGGGTGTCAAAATAGCACGTACTATTTATATTATTAAAAGGCAATAACATAAGTTGCATTATTCTTGGGGCATACACTTTTTTATTTCTCCATATATTGATGTTTTTTCCTCTAATTAGGATTTTAATACAAACTTTGAATAACCCTCACAATCATGCACTCACTCGACATGGCTCCTCGTTACAGTTCTTCGCACCAAGGCACAACTTCACGTCCACTTCGACGTATAAACTCAAGACAATGCCTCCTTTTCACATGCATGGTCAACTTGAGTCCTCTTCATAGCCCTTTGGAAAAGATGGATCCTCTTTGCACAAAGAGAGAACTTCACCTCCTCTTTTTCACCCACAAACTATAAGGATGGTGTTAGACAACAACTTCTTGGCTCCTCTTTGCAGTCCTTCACGTTTCTGCTTCAGACAATGCCTCTTCACACACAAAGTTAAGTCAATTTCTCTTCATATCCCTTTGAAAAAGATGGCTCCTCTTCAAACATAGGGAGAACTTCACCTCCTCTTTGGATCACAAAGTCACGAGATATGCTAGGCAGCAACTCTTATTCACTCACATGCTCTCGAGAAGACGACTCCTTACGCCAGGTTAAAATTAGTTTATGAGAGGGAGTTGACGGTTATCGTCTTAGCCATCCAGAAGTGGCAACCCTACCTTTTAGATAGGCATTTTATTGTCAGAACCGATCAAAGGAGCCTGAAGTATTTGTTAGAGCAGCGGATGGTAACTGAGGAGCATCAGAAGTGGCTATCCAAATTTTTGGATAAGATTTCGAAATCCAGTACATGCTAGGAGTGGAGAACAAGGTAGCAGATGCCTTGTCCAGATGTATGGGGGAGCTGCAAATAGTGGCGGTATCGATTTCTTTGATGTTAGATTGGGAGGTCATCAGGGAGGAGAGTGCTAGGGATGAGGAGTTGTAAAAAACCAGGACAAATTTACTAAGGAAAGGGGGTAGCCACCCAGAGTACTCCTTGGAGGGAGACAGACTGCTATATAAGGGGAGGTTTGTGATGCATCGGACTTCAATCCACATTCCGTACTTACTCCAGGAGTTTCATGGAAGCGTTATTCGGGGTCATTCAGGGGTGCAGAAGACATAGAGGAGGTTAGCCTAGGAACTGTACTAGAAGGGGATACACATAGATGTGGAGGAAATGGTGGCCAGGTGTGAGGTCTGTCAGAGGAACAAATACCTGGCTATGTCGCCAAGAGGACTACTACAACCGTTAGTTTTACCAAGACTAGTATGGGAGAAGATATATATGGACTTTTTATATGGGCTGCCCCATTCAGAAGATTTCATGGTGATTCTGGTGGTGGTGGACAAATTGAGCAAGTATGCTCATTTCATCTCCCTCTGACATTCATACACCGCGGTGACAGTGGCTTCAGCTTTCATCATAGAGGTGGTCAAGTTGCATAAAGTACCAGAGGCGATAGTATTAAATAGAGATAAGATGTTCCTCATCCATTTTTAAAGGGAGTTGTTAAGATTATAAGGGACAGTTCTAAAGAGCAGCACCGCCTACCACCCATAGACGGATGGCCAAACAGAAATGTCCAATAGGAGCTTGGAGACCTACCTGAGACGCTTCGTGTCGGAGACACCCAGGCTATGGGCCAAGTGGCTATCTTGGGTCGAATACTAGTACAACACCTCTTATCATTCTACTTCTTAGATGACCCCCATTCAAGGTGTTGTACGGAAGGAATCCTCCTCACTTGGTGCACTTTGAGAGTAGAAGTACCCTAGTTTCTTCAGTTGAGGAGTACTTGGAGGAGAGGGACAGAGTGTTAGAGGAGTTGAAAAGACATTTACTAAGAGCTTAACAAATTATGAAGAAACAAGCTGATGGGCATAAGAAGGACATCTAGTTCAAAGTACATGAGAGTGGTGTTCTTGAAGCTCCGACCATATAACAGAAGATAGTTACCCACAGGAGGAATGAGAAGCTTGCACCAAGGTACTTTGGACCTTATGAAGTATTGGTGAAAATTGGGGAGGTGGCGTATCGGCCGAAACTATCACCAACGGCGGCTATATATCATGTCCATGTATCTCAGTTGAGAAGGGTCATTGGGGATTATACAGCCATCTCGGAGCTACTTGTGCACTTGTTGAGGATTTAGTGGTGATTTTGGAACCCTTAGAGTTGATGGGAGTTCGCCAATAAGAAGATCGAACTAACAAAGTGTTGATCAAGTGGAAGAATCTTCTTGACTACGATGTCACGTGGGAGCCATACGAGATGGTGAAACATCAGTTTCCTAGTTTTCGCCTTGAGGACAATGAGATTCTTTGGGTAGGAGGTATTGTTACGGTTCGGCCTGAACCATCCAAACCGACCCAACCTGGACCAGTTCATACCTACAGGAGGCGGGCTAAGCCGCCTCCTTTGAATGCCTCCCAAATGTGTGGGCCCCCCTAGGGCGGCGAAGAGAGAGAGGGAAAGGGAAAAGGGGGGATTTGCATAGGGAAACTATTTGAATAATCAGTTTATTTTAGGAAATCTTTTATTGGTTTTTATTATGGAGATACATATTAAAATAGGGAGGGAGGCTAGGGTTAGGGCATGCATGATTTGAGTTGTTCTCTTGGAGTTTTCCTTGGCGTCTTGGGCTCTAGACTCATCATCTAGAGATTAGAAGAGAACGATCCTCCTCTCGAATTGAGGATCAATTGTATCTTTGCTTTATGTTTGATTTTTTTTTTTTTTTCCCTAATAAAATCTACTGTTTTGGATTGATTTTGTTGGCGTTCTTGTATTCTTTCTCACTGTTTTCACCAATTATCATTAGGGTTGCTTGCAAACTCAAGTAATTCCGATAGGATTACTTGCGAACTCAAGTATTTCCTATCAGTATCCTCCTCAAAGAATTATTTATAATATGTTCATAGGAAATATTATAAATATTCATTTTAATTATTTCTCATGTATCCTCCTCATAGAATTATTTATAATATGTTCATAAAAAAGCATAAGTACTTTGTCGTTACCTCTACATGCATCATATTGACAAACCAGAAATTTATATATATATATATATATATATATATATATATATATATATATATATATATATATATATATATATATATATATATATATATATATATATATATATATATATATATATATATATATATATATATATTAATCTAATTGTAATATAACTAATCTGATATTATTACAACATAAATCATCAATCAATACTAAAGATTTGTGTCTTTCTTTTCACGGTCACTTACCATTAAATCAAATAGATCATCTGCATATTTACTAAATAGTCATATTAATCTAGTTTTTAAAACTATTATTGGAGACGAAATCGTATCCATTATTGATGGTGGATATCAAAGATACTTTGTGAAGTAATGAAATTAACATATGATGAGTCAGTCATGACAACAAGAAATCCAACAATTACGTCCACATTTATTAGAAAAATATCATATTCATTACAGCTAAATTTTCCAACCCAAGGAGAACTGATGTGGGGCTTATTCTATCTTGTATACTTTATTGCTATTAATGTGGTGGCTCCTATTGTTATCAATATGAGCACTTCCATGACTATTTCAATTAACCATTACTGTGGCTCATGGGACTATCATATCCCTGCATCTTCACCTATTGCTTGCATTTTGTTCAAGCAACATACTTCTCATAATTTTGTTCGTATGGTAAATGTTATCCCCATATGCCTTTTTCCTATGGACAGTATTACCTTCTTGTTTCATGAGGCTCTCAAATATGTTAGAAATAAATTGTCTTAAATAAAAATTTATTTTGTATGTGCTTCTTCCCAGATTCTAACCTTTGATGATAAGTAAGACATAATCTAAAAGATGGATTTTCTAATTCAAACATGAGATTTTCCAATTGGTTAATTCCTTCCATCTTAGCCTCTATATCAATTTTTCGCTCTTCTTCTTATAATATTATTTTATTATTAGCTAAAAATGTAATGCGGAAATCCGGTTTCTTTTTTTTGTGTATAAAATTTCATTCACTTGGGTGTCTTCTGTGATCGTTACATCTCTTGCATCAACTTTTATTAGAAAGCATAAATCTTTTCACTATAATTGGATTCAACCCATCTTCTATTTTCATAAAAAACTGCAAATAGTTATTGCGATTGATAGCTTGTTTTTCAGCAAGAGTTTCATGTTTCTTACTAAAGTAGACTGCATTGATGTATGTGAATTAAAAAGTCTAGACCTTAGAACGCAGTACATCAGAGATAGTGACACAACTAGTAAAGTAATTAGGGGCTCATATGAAAAATATTTGCATCCATTCTAGTATCCCAGAAAAACAATCCAAGACATGGTAAGGTCAGTAATATTCGTAGAAATGCAAAGCACTCCTAACAGATACGTAAAATCTAAAAACTCCAATATATCCAATATAAATCTCACCCCGCCAATATCTGGTCCACCGCGCTTGCTCCCAATTGCATCTATCTCATCAATGAAAATGATAGAGGGAGCATACGACCTAGCATTAGCAAAAAGATCTTTGACCCGGGAAGCAGCAACACCTACAAACATCTGTTTGATTAAAATCCCAAGTTAGAAATAAATTTGAACGTACAACTAAACTTTAGAATCAGAAAACAGCACAAACTGTGAATCGTAGCTAAAAAAAAGTTAGTTTTCTATTTTTTAAATCAAACTGAACCAGCAGAAATTTGTAAATTTGCAAAAATATTTGTAAAGGCACAAACCCAAAATTTCAACACCGTCATCTGCTAGATGCCAAATACTTGAGATCATCTTTATGAATCCACCTTCAATATTTCTTTTGTTGTGTGCTACTTAAATTGCTAACTTTATTATGTGCAAATACTTTTGCACAACATATGACCATGTTACCTTTAGCCCTTTATTTCATTCATTATCCTTGACATCAATTTATATTAGACATCTTAATAGTGCATTTCTAATTTGATCATCTCCAATAAGAACAGCAAAATTTTATTTTCATTTTAATTATCTTAATCATCAATAGACGCAACTCTCACATTCTCTAATATAATTTTTAATCACTCTTCTTCCTAGTGTTTCCATACACAATCTTACATTTTCATTTTTCCAAACTAAACTTCGTTTTTAGCAATTTATTAGCTATCCAATGCTTTACACCTTAATTCCTAGTTGATCAAATAGAAAATTTATAAAATCTATCTTTTTGGCTTTATATTCTCATCTTATAGTAATATTGATACTGTCAAAATCTCAGTCATCCCTTGACATTTGATCCCACGGTCAGGATGATAATCCGTGCGAGGCTCACCTGGATCACGCCAATATCCTTCTATATTTGGGTAGCTGAATCAATCATGTATCAATTAGAAGTTATTTATTTCTTTATTAATACATCTTGTATATATCTATAAATTATTTTGTATCCAAATTCTATGAATTCTAACAGATACATTTCTTCATCTTAACCATCAAGCTCAAATTCTGAAAACTATATCCTCATTTATATCCACATTTGAAAACTTCTAAATTACTTAATTAATCACATCTAGGGACATTTATTCTTTTTAAAAGACTAACAGATAATGATAAATTTCAAGCGCAGAATATTCATAACCATTATAAAAAAGGAAAACTTAATGTTCATCCATGATGTAATTTTATTATGATTGAAAACACTATGGCCAAGTCACAACTACTTCAAAACCAATTATAATTCCATGTATATCTTTAAAACCGTCACAAAATCTTTAGCACACACCTCTTCAAATTAATATCCGCTAAACTAAAACTCAATCATACAACCTTATCAGGATCAACAAAAATTACATGATGAATCATTCTCTACTCTATAATGTTCCATCAGATTACTTTAGAATTAAAATCAACTCTACAATAGATCTACCTACCATAGCTAAAATAATTATCTAATATGAATTTAATTTCTGTAAGCCTGCAGTCATTCCCATCAAATTACAGCATCAATGGATTTGTACTATTACTTTTAGAAACGTCTTCAGCTTGTGAAAATTTTGACCTTCCTATATATGATGACACTTCCACCACGCACTGTCAATCATCATCCAATAATGTAATCAATTGTAACAGGAATGGGCCTATTGATTCCAATGGAGTGGACTTTGGGTTTTCTTAGCCAAGACAAGGGATAGAAGAAAAGAGATACTCATGTGGCGGAGGAAGGGAAGGAGAATATGTAGTTACTTTAACTCAATATTAACAGTTACGGGGAATCAGGATAAGAGAGTGGTAGATCAATATGATGATAAGCTTTAGAATGTTAGACAAGCAATGTTAAGGATCAGAGAGTTTAATAGAAATAAAGTCATTTAGGAGTAATAAAAGCAAAGAACAAAAAAATGATGCTTAAGCCAATCATGATAGCATGGATTTGTGAAATGCAATTGCACATTGAATAAAACCTATAGAAAAGAAGTGGCTAGAAAGCTTAGTTTGTTAATTCCTCCAATGTGTATTTATACACAAATATGTAGAGAACAAATAGAAACTACACAATCTTAAGTAGAAATAATAAGTATAATAATTTCAAAATAGAAAAACACCGCCTTTATCCACTACGTGGGGTCGGCTACATGAATCCTATTGTGTCCTCAAATTCTCGTTAAAATCTAATAAAGAAAGGTCATTCCTAATCTAACCAAGTATCTACGTCAAATCTAATACTCTACTAACTCATCGAAAGGTCGCCGTATATGACCAAACCATCCGACTCTGGAGCTGTATATGCTCATTTCGCCTATCTCTAAGGGTAAAGCTCATCCACCTGTGGCTCTCCCTCTTGTTTGCACATGGATCGGTGGCAAACGGTTTCCTTGTTTAGCTACACTAAATTCACTGGCTACCATCAGCTTTTCCCTTCAGTCTTAATCCCATATACATCATCTTGTGTCTAGTGAGAACATGTAGTATGGGCTTAAGGCTGAACAACCGAAATTTCTACTCAAGCTGATGGAATATAAGCATATCTATCATCTAAATCATTATCAATTACAATATAGATCCTCCTTATTTTCTCTATATTTCTCCATCAAGCCTCTTAATAAATGTATGGCTTCCATAGTCGAATGAATGATTTTGACGTATCACGCCTATGTGCTCCAATAGTTTTAAAGTATGGCACAGTCTTGTGCCTCTATTATACTCATTGTGTCTTCAAGGAGTAAGCCATGGAATCTAAGGAACAGAAACCTAACTTCAGTTTTAAATACGTCGATTCTTATTTAGGAAAAGAGGGAATATCATCTTCTAAGAAAAGTACTTCATCTTTAATACACTTCACTTGGGGCTAACTTAACAGGGCTACTATTACTATCACTTTCCTATTTCCGATTGTGAGGGAAATGGTAGCAAAATTCATTTTAAATTATGGAAAAGATGGCTGATATAGGAATGTGATACGCCCTTGTGGGGCCTCTATTATTCATTATGTAAGGAGGAGGAATTAAGGGGAAAGCAGGAAAAGAGGGATTATATTTATTTAGGGAAAAAGAAATTGTTAGGGAATTAGGCTGATTTGAAACAAAATTAGGAAAGCATTATTTAGAGAAAGATGGTTGATTTGAATTCAAATTTAGGAGGGAAGTAGGAAGATTTATATTAGAGTTAATTAGGTGATTTTATTTTTATTATGTGATTGAGTTTGTTGTAGTTTTTCTTTGGAGTTATTCCTAGCAATGCCTAGGGTTTGTGGGAGAGCCAATCTACAGCTCGAATAGTATATCAATTATATATTTCATTATTTGTTGAACATATAGTCAAAAAATTAGCATTAATATTTGTTAATATTTGGTTCCTACATTTTTCTTCTTATCTACTAGTTTTACTTCCAAGATGCATCAGAATGCAAAGTCTTTTGACAAATATGTTACAAGTTGATTTCTTATATGAACATATGGAGTACAGACTAACAACTTTCTAATTTCTTACTTGATCATATTATATTGAATTATGGGCAATGATGATAACAGATTTGTTGTCATAGTATATCCTTATAGATCCTTTACACTTGACCTTTAAATCTTCCAATATAATTTTTCATAAGAGTACACAGATATATTGAGTGATTGTTCTGAATTTAGATCCAGCACCTGATACTGAGAAGACAAATTATTTTTTGCATCCACATGTTAGTAGATTTCCTCCCAATAATGTGGAATATCATGAAGTGGATCACCTATCCACAAGTGCATAACCTTAAATGTATAGAGTTCTTTGTATTTTAAAGAGAATCCCTTTTCATGATTTGATTTTAGATGCCTGAAAACTCTGTAAGCAGCTTGAAGGTCAGATTCCTTTTCTTTTTGTATAAATTAACTTATGAGACTTACTAAAAAGACAACATTAAGATGAGTGTGGAATATATAAATTAATTTTCTAACTAATCTTTGATATTTCCCAATGTCAACTTCAATTCCATCTTCATTTGTGTCAAGTTTCTAACCTGGTTTAATTCAATTTTCACATGACTTGCAACCAATCATTTAGATTTCTCTAAGAAAATTTTATAGCATACTTTTGTTGAGAGAAATTTTTTTTTCTATTTGAGTCAATTTTATACTAAAGAAATATTTAAACTTACTGAGTTTTTTTATTTCAAACTCTGTGCTGAGTTTTTTCCTGGGTAATTTTCTTTCTTTCATTATCATCCCCTGTAACAATTATTTCGTCAACATACGCAATAAGAATTGAAATTTTTCAAAAGTGTAATGCTTTATAAAAAATACAAGTTCTCCTTAGCTTTGTTTATATCTAATTCCATACATAAGTTTTGTAAAACTATCAGATCATGCTTTTAGAAAAATTTTAAAGGAAATTTTAAAGAAAAACAATTATGAGAAAAAATTTAGCAAGATAGGTCAAGGGACTTCTAAAATCAATCACCCTAGAGGATATTCTATTAATAAGATATATAGTGGTTATAACAACTCTCAAATATCTGTTAGATCGGTCCTCTTTGGACCGGTCCAGCCGGCCCAATCCATTATGCCGGCACGATTTGTCTACAGGCGACGGAAAAGGGCGGAAAAAGGAGGGGAGCCGGCGGAAGTTTGAGGAGCTGTTTGGGTGGGGTCCACTTGTTTTTGAATTTGTTTCTTGGAGCCAAAAGATGTGGGAGCAAGGGCAATTAGGTCCTTTTAGGTTATTTTTGAATTGTATACATTAAGTAGGGAGAAAAGGAGAGATTAGGGTTATGTGAAATTTGCTTGGAGTTTTCTTGTTCTTCTTTGGTGGCTAGGGCTCTAGATCAAATTCTAGAGATTGGGAGAGTGCGATCCTCCTCTCGAATAGAGGATCCTTGTATCTTTGCTATTTTCCCTGCATCTATTAGTAAAATACAAGTCTTTTCTCCACGTTTTCTGCAGTTTTTCTCTGTTTTCCCTCAGTTTTGGGCTGTTTTCCTGCTGTGGACAGCAGTTGGTTTTGAGATTTGTTGCCAAAGTGATTAGGATCAAGTATTTCCTATCAATATCCTTCGGGAACTTGATTTTAGATAAATAAGAATCAATATAAATTCTAGGAGGTTCCAATTTTTTTTATCACCCTATTTTGTTGTATGTTGTTAGGATGCCAGAGCTAGCTAATAATACCTTCACTATTGAGGAAAGAATAAAAATTTTGATTAAAATAATCATGAGAATTATTTATCCAAATTTGTTAATAGTATCATAAAATTGAATTTTAATCATACAGATAAAGATTTGAAGAATATGAGTGACATCAGATATTTGTTTATAAAGATAAACTCATGTCATCCGAATACAAAAATCATTGATGTTACAAATCCTTTAGCCCAGGAAATATTAGGGATCTTAAAGATACCCAAATATCAGAGTGAAATATCATATAAGAAGTAGAGGATCCATATTTACTTTCAGGAAAAGGAACTCTATAATGTTTAGCAATTTCACTAGTGTCAGATTGAAAATTTTCAATATCAACATTTATAAAAAGAGAATGAAGCAAGTATTATAAGATTTTAAATGAGAGATATCCTAATCTATAATGATAATCCAAAAAGATGTCGTTTTTAGAATATATATGGAGTATGAGAGATATCCTATTCACCACTTCCTCCCTCTCATACCCTCTTTAATTATCCTCCAAAAAGATGTCGTTCAAAACAAAGATCGGTTTATTTAAAAAAAATCTAGCTTGCTCATATTGAAGTTCAGTTAACAGTGTAGCAAACCTAGGATAGGCTAGAGTTGTCCAGCGAGCCAACCAGACCACTCAAGTTGCATGTAATTTAAAAGCATGACGAAGTAAAACCGCACCTGCAAATGCATCTAAGTGCCTAGGCATACAACTTATAAGAAATATAGTTCATTGACTTTAATTATGCATAGTTAGAAGTTACATCGTTTAACTAATAGGGAAGATTCAAGAGTTTAATTAATAGGAAAAATTCAATACCTGGAGTGTTCTTATTTTCTAATGATGTTTCTAAAAAACAATATCGTGCAATTAAGGACCAGAAGAATAATATGTGCCTCCAACAGAAGATAAAAAAAAGTAGCAGTGCTGCTTGGGATTTGTTTGCTTTTGAATCAATTAAATGAGAGGAAATTAAAAGGACTTCAAAATTGAAATGAATACAGAACTGAATTGAAATTAGTTTTCACATGCTTGTTTGATTGAGAAAAATTGAGTGAAAAAGTAATTGTTTTTAGTTTGGTTTGAAAGAATAACTGGAAAATTAAAGAAGGAACACAACACTTCAATTTTACTGTTTTTCTAAGAGGATGGCATATGGAAGGGAAGGAGTAATGGAGATGAGGTTTTGAAGAATTCATGTGGGTTTTCAAAGGTTTCAAGATAGTTCCAACATATGGCATCATTATTTCAAGATATTTCCGAGCCTTTGTAATGATATCATTTCAACAAAAGGGAGAGGATGAGGGCATAAAAATGGAAATGATGAGGTGGCAAGTCAAAAATGGTGATGTGAGGGTCAGCTTTGGTGATGGCAACACGTTGTCAAAAAAAGCTTAAAATAGGCTAATTTGAGCTAGACAAAAGGATATAAATATTAGGTTAGCTCATTATGCTAGGCAATTTAAATGCATGGAATTATTATTTCAAGGATTTCTGAGGCTTCTTAGTAGTAGCATTTTAATGCAAGCAAAGACAGGCGAAGGACAGCCATGGTGATGGAATGATGAGGAGGCAAGTCAAACATGACTTGAAAAGTCAAAATGGTGATATGGATGTCAGCTTTGGTGATGGTAGTCAACGGCTGGTCAAAAAGGGTAATCATAATAGGAAATTTGCAATAAGACAATGGATGGAAGGGTTAGGCTAGCTCATCACTCCAAGTGGTTCCAATGATGCATGGCATCATTTTTTCAAGGCATTTCCAACACTCCTTAGTTGTAGCATTTAATGCAAGGAGAGACAAGAGAGATGAGGACGGTCATGGTGATGGAGATGATGAGATAGCAGCAAAAATGATAATATGGAGGTCAAACATTATGATGGTGATCAATTCTGGTTAAAAAGAGTCAAAATAGACAAAATAAACTCAGTGCATAAAATACATAAATGGTCCAAAATACATCATATGACTCAATAACCCAAAAAAAGAAATCATCGTTTAAAAAGAGTATATATACCAAAAAAAATACAACCAGACATGTCCTAAGTACATGACAACTATGATTCCATGCATTATCAGATCATAAAGAGCGAAAGAGATGATAATGTGGATGAGTTGAAGAATAAAATGGATCCAACATAAAAGCATAGCATAACCATCATCAGCATCAGCATTAAGCTAAAAGAATTATGTTAGCTTTGTGAATCCTGCTTTACTATCTTTTTCAAAAATGTAGTAAATTAACTCCAAGTTTGAGAAAAACATTTTGAACAATTTTTACACATATATTACTTTTGGTCACCTATTTTTCCTCCCTATTCTTTGCATGTAAATTACATCTATATTATATATGCTCAAAATGCATTAGTTCAAACATAAGCAATACTGCCTAAACAATACTAATAATCTTCCTAACTAAAATTTATAATAAATCACACAAAACATGAACTTAAAGTTTATAGTGGCATTTTTTAATCCTTTAGTATAGTGTAAAATTATACAGTGACCTCCCACGGAAACAAGAGAAATGAATGAAGTTACACACGCACCTCAACAAAATCTGTGCCATTTGCAGCAAAGAATGGAAGACCTGCTTCACCAGCAATGGCTTTAGCCAACAGAGTCTTTCCAGTGCCAGGTGGGCCATGAAGAAGCACACCTTTGGGGCAGTAGATTCCCTTATCTTGAAATTCTTCATCATTTTTCAAAATTCGCACTATCTCCTGCAATTCCCTCTTGATGTACTCCTGTCCAGCAAAATCATCAAATGTGACACCTGTAGTTTCTTCAGCTGATATAAATTTCGCCCTGTCAAATAGTGGATAGAAAAGGATTGAAACTTCTTTCAAAATTGCAAGATAAAACTCAATCTTCCAACTCCATCAAGCACACCCAATATAAAAAGGGTGAGGGTGAAACAAGCTCCCAAATAGGGGTAAAAACAAATACAACAACAAAATCAAGCCTTAATCCCACTACATGGAATCGGCTACATGAATCCTTCTTCTCCATTGTGTTCTATTAAGAGTCAAATACTTATTTAAATCAAATTAAAAAAGTTCATTGCTAATATTTTCTAACAAAATCTTTTTAGTTCTACCTCTACGTTTCTTAACCTTGACAAAATCTAATACATCTACTCTCCTAACCGTGTCATCAAAAGGCCAACATTGCGTCCAAACCATCTAGGCGACTCTCTCGAATCTTATCTTCCATTGCTTCAACCTTTTTGCTTATAAACTCATTATGCATTATGTTTCTAAGAGTGAAGCCACTCATCCACCTAAGCATCCTCATCTCTGCAACATTTAACTTAATTTTATGCTTCTATATTAATGACCAACATTTTGCACCATAAAGCATAGAAAATCTCACCAACATCTTATAGAATTTTCCCTTAAGTTTAAGGGGTACATTATGTCGCACAACATGATGCATTCATCCACTTCAACTATCCAACTTGAATTCTACTAATAATATCCCCATCTATTTCACCATCCTTTTGAACAATAGACCCGAGATATCTAAAATGTGTACTCTTATTAATTACTTGATCGCCAAAAATCATAATCCCCACACTAGATCTATTAGTACTAAAAGTACACTCCATGTATTCAGATTTAAATCTACTCAAACGAAAATCTTTAGACTCCAAAGTTGTCCTCCATAATTCATGTTTTCCTTCAACTCCTCCCTAGTCTTATCAACAAGAAGAATATCTACAGCAAAAAGCATATACTATGGTACATCCTTGTGTAAATGTCTAATAAGAACATCCAAGACTAAAGCCAAAAAGATAAAGGCTTAAAACTGATCCTCGATGTAACCAAACTAAAATAGGAAAATACTTAGTCAACCCACTTTGTGTTTGAATACAAGTAACAGCTCCTACATACATATCATGAATGACTTGAATATAAGCATTATTAACTCCTTTTTCCTAGAACTCTCCAAAGAACTTCTATTGGAACTTTATCATATGCTTTTTCTAAATCAATAAATATCTTATGTAGATCTTCTTTATTCTCCCTATACTTCTCCATCAAATCTCTTATTAAATGTATAGCTTCCATAGTAGAGCTACCCGACATAAATCCAATTTGATTTTGAGAAACATTAGTATCACATCGTAACCTAGCTCAATAATTCTCACCCATAGTTTTTATGTATGACACATTAACTTAATTCATCTACAATTCACACACTATTATGGGTCACCTTTATTCTTAAAAATATGGATCAGCACACTCCTCCAATCATGAGATCCTTTTTATCTTCAAAAAATAATAAAAAGTTTCGTAAGCCAAGAAATTTCATCATCTCCTAAGCATTTTCATATTAGAATATTATCAGGTCCAACAGCTTTTCCACACTTTATTTTCTTTAAAGCCTCTCTAATTCAGTTTTACTAATACAACAATTAAAAAAAACTCTATTTTTATTTAGGGTGCTAAGATCACTACGTTTAAAATCAAATAATAAAAAAATCATATTCATTAACAAAGTTTAAAATCAAAAGCCTGGAACAGTTGAAATCTCATAAAAGAATTAACTTAAAAGTTTGACATGGTTACAAAAGAAATTCTCCTGGAAAACATGGTGAAAGCATTGCCGAGTCAAATAAAAAAAACAAACAAAAAACTTACAAGTCCATACAGAATGGCAAATTAACTTCCTGATAGGACTTACAAATTAAATCATTACAGAGATAGTTAATCAAGAGAGATATGCATGGTGTCCATTTTCATGATAACACCCTTCACAGAATAAACTACAATATATAACACCATATCAAGCTCTATATGGTATCCATGCATGTGCCCGAGTAAATATAAAGCAGTCAAAAGAAATTCTGTTATCATAACATTTATAAAGAAATTCAAAATGATGGCCGACAAATACCATAAATAACTAGAACTAACCGGCTTTTGCCCAGCGATCCTAGTGCATGACGCTTAAGGGGTTGTCTAATTGGTTTCTGTGGAGTACCCAAATCACACGGAATCAATTTGGAGTAAATAGGCCTCGTGATTCGGTCAATCCAGAGGTATACACCAACTGAGAGCATAAAACGCATAGTCCACACAACAGCAGTTGCAATAGTAGAGTAGACTTCAGCAGGTACAGAATCTACATTAAAAACATCAACGTTTACAAGTTGTTGATGCAACTTCTCCCATACATCATTCCAAGCATCAATAGGCATCCGGTCAATAATATGGCGACGATATACAACTTCTTTAGCAGAGTTCCCACGTGCTTCCCCACCTCCATCTCTATAATAAGGTAAAATAACTGCAGGAAAAATGTGAACATTACTAGTAAACCACAAAGTGCAAATGCTGCTTGCAGCTATGATAAATGTTGAATAAACACACTGACATGTTCCCCATGCTACTTTCAACCTAATACAATAACTCCAAACAAAAAGTTAAAAAGTTTTCCATGCCTTGAATACAACGGTTCAACGTGTATCAGGATATCTTGATACTCTTTTTTTTTTTTTAAGAAAAAAAAAAAGATAGATGATTAAAATTAGAAGATAAATACTTAGAAGTGCATAATGTTAAACAAAAATATAAAAAACAACACCATAGAACAATTTTTTACCTTTGTTGGTTTCTATATTTTGATTTTTCCTCTAATTTAGATCATCTATCTTCTAAATTTAATCAGTTTTCTTCCCATCAGACAATTTTTTTTAGGACATCCTCCTACAATTCTTTTTTTTAATAGAATATAGCCAAAACTAACATAATTTTGTGGGTGCATGCATGATGGTTCGTAAAAATAATTAAAAGTATGGCACATAATCATTGCTAATGACTAATGATGACAAAAATCCTATCATTATATGAAAAGGTATCAGGCATGAGATTTCTGAGATGCATAAAAGAGAATTCAACAGTGCAAAAGATAGAAATTCAATCATATATTTCACAAACCTGAGACGGTCTGACCAAAATTAGAATATTCCATGAAATGAACATCGTTAGAGCTAAGAAGCTTCAAAAAATCGCTAAAATCAATCCTATGCGAGTTCTCAGGATCCCATTCTGTTCCCTTCAGTTTTCCTTGTAAAGTCAACAATGTTCTGCTCCAACAGGAAGCCATGACGAGTTGCCTCTCTAACTGTAAGTTTGCTTTGTTTTCAAACTTTTCCAATTTATCTATGCGCTCTTGCTCGGCATTTTTCAACTTCTGATAGTCCATTTAAAAATAAATAAACATTTAATCTAGTAAGCCAAAGGAAAAACAAGTTTGAGTAAATAAGTAAAGGCAAGAACTAGACAAAAATGTAAAGAATATATTTTTTTTAGATTTGTCAGATAAATATGAAAAATACTGAATCAATATATCCTAATCAAGACATGAACGAAAAATGCTCAAAAGATGGAAGATAAAGAGTCAAAATCAGAAAACATTTACACAGAAAACTACTCCCAAGTGTGTTCTCTATTTCTGTTAACTTGTCTTATAAGTTAAATAAAAATTAACTCAGATGAAATTAAAAATTGTTAATGTTACGTTAACACCTATTAAATCGATATTTCAGCTGGAAGTCTCATAAGACAACCCAATTAGCCATAACTAATATTGCCTTTTTGGACAAAAGTATATCGATAGTTCAAACATATAATTTAGGGGTGGAAATGTAAAACCAGTTGGGGGGCGAAGACAAAATGTGTTATAAAATTCTTTGTAATTCATAAATTAGTACGAAAAAAAATGCATGGAATTAATAAAATAAAAGTTACTTCAAGTTTTTCCTTCATGTTCCTCTGCGGAAGTCTGATAGTCTTTCACATCTAATTGATACTTCCTACAGGCTGCATATACAAAACAACAATGGATGGGGGATCAGCTTCGGTATACTTTAAGTGTCCTTCACAATTTTTTAATCCTCCAGCGAACTTTAAGGAGGCAACATTACAATCTAGATTAAATAGTGCAATTAAAATATTGAGTTTTCTATGGAATTTTCTCCATTGCATTTCCATTTTCAAAACCCCCATGGCCAATCATTAAAAAAATTTATATTTATATTTTTCCAGGATAAGAAATATGAGGCTTAATGTTCCGGCCAACAACCAATCAAAAGACTCAAGGAAAAACTAATGAAATGAAAATGATGTTTATGTTGAACATGATGGAAATGAAATTTGAAATGAATAGTGAAAAAACTATGAAGATTATATGAATTAAAGATTAGAAGAATGAATAGAATGACATCAATTCAAGATAGGACAATAAAAATAGACATTGAAAGTTTATTAGGATGGTAGATGAGTAGATGTATTAGATCCGGCCTATGTTAAAAAAGGTAGAGGTAGACCTAAAAATACTTGGTTAGAAAATATTGGAAATGACATTTTTATTATATTTAAATGATAATTTGACTCTTAATATGATACAATGGAGAAAACGGATTCATGTAATCCAACCCACGTAGTATGATAAATGCTTGTTGTTGTACTTACTATAGTAGCCCACCAGGAAGAAACCACCAAACTTCACATTTCAATGCTACAAGCAATATTGTATATTACTTTAACCATCATAATTTTCTAATACAACTTCATTATAAGCACTAAAATACATATTATTACATAATTTCATGGATGAAAATAAAATTTTGAAATCTTCATGATTTGATTGCATACTTGATGATCTTGTTTAATTGAGAGATTTTAAATTACAAAGCATCCAAAAATTTCTTTTCTGCATCAGAACCTCAATGGAAGGTAGAGCGAGAGAAGAGGATGTCCCATGAATGTTTACTTGCTTAAAATTCCATTCATCTGTTATTGAAATAAGAATAGATCCAGGCAAGTACTTCTTTATTGATCAATATCTTCCTTGATTGTTCCACCCTTAATCAAAGATGTTGATGGCATAATCGTTCCATTAAGAAAATAGTATTTCTTTTCATATTTGTATAATATATTTAAAACCAAAGTCTTTTAAAATTTTATTGCTAATCATGTGGTGATCAACTTCTAGAATGATGGTCGAAGCATAAGAATTTCTAAAATAACAAACTTTTCATAATTTAAAGAAAAAAAAAAGCTAAGCATCATTTTGTTTTTAATAAATTCATCGTGTTGATAAACTCATTAAATAATGATGATTCTCGACTTGCAAGGTAGCTCAAAAACTTCTCATACTCCGAATTTTTTTCTATAATTATTAGAATTATATCGTAGTCTTCTTACTCTACAACATACTCCACCACTCTTCAAAAAACTTTGCCCTCATAGTTTAAAATGATTGTAATAGATTGACATAGTATTGCTTACATTATAAGAAGAAATATTAAAGCATACGAAAACACACAACAACAAAAGCATAAGAAAGAAAAAAAAAAAGAATTAAAAAAAAAAAGGTTTTTAAAGCAGACAAAGACAAACGCGAAACTATAGATGACGGCACTCTCACCTCCAATAGCCTCGCCGATTCGGAGTTCTCCTCCTCTTCCTGTTCTTCCACTGGCACAAACAGACTAGACGACGCTCCGTCGGTAGAAGAAACATGGGAATAGGATTCCGAGTTGCGAACCTTACGAAGGCCGGATCGAAATGGACTCCATACAAAGAAGTGCTCCTTGAGCCTTGGATGACGGCCACGGTACGAAGAAGAGGAGATGAAGAGAGGCGAGGGCTTAGGGAACTGACAAGGAAGAGATTTCGGCACCGTAGTAAACATCACCGTCATTTCAATTATAACTGGAACTACCTCCACCTTCGACTATACATCCCCCTTCGGTTAGCTTCTAGCCCTTGCTCCGTCTTCTCCTTCGGCAGCCAGGAGAGACGGACTGCGCGACTGGGATTAATGCGGCTACACTACCCAGTAGTGTGGTACAGCGCGCCGCCCTGCCGAGTTCGGGGCATTATGGAATGCCGACGTTAGTTTGAAGCAAGACGGGTTTGGGGACCTGACTTCAGGATAATGGTTTATATGAGTTTTTATCAAAGGGCTGTTTGGGATTTTTTTTTAATTTTTATTTTATTTGTATTTTAATAAAAAAATAAAAATATATTTTCTTTTTTAAGTTTTTTTTTTTATTTTAAAAGCCTGTATGTTTAATTTTATCATTTAAAAAAAAACTGCCATATTATAAAAATAAATATAAATCAGAACAATAAAAATGTTTTATTTTAAATAAAATTATAAGCATAAATAGATTGAAATAATATAAGCATATCACTTAAAATGCATATAGGTAAATATCATTGTAATGATCTTTAATAAAAATCAATGATATAAACATGATTAATATACATTATCATCAAGAGTATTCAGCTTATGATGCAAGGTATAGTAAACTAGAGATGCTACCAAGTTATATATATATCCTCAAAAAATTATATTGATTGAGCACGAATCTCGAGGCAAAATCAAGTTGAAAATTCTGAAAATAAATTTCATAACCATATAAACTCCAATTTCAGCAAACTTATAGTCAAACTGAACATCTCGAAAAATGAACTCAACAACACCAAATTCGACCAATCCAAGCCCAAATGGGACCAAAGCACGTTAAGATGATTTAAATCATAAATTGGATAACCAAATGGTTCTAAACATGACATTCATATAGTCAGATCGAGTAGCTCGACGAGACAAATCTAACAAGCCCAAGATCATCGAACTTTGACATCATTACGGCACTTAAATACTCAATCAAGGGTCCATGATTGAGGGGATCAATATCGTCCGTCCATTCAAACCACTCCCTACTTTCTCTTGATCTCTTTCTTATTTATTGGTCATGCCACTATCAGAAAACTATAAATAGAACAATCATTCCTTGTGGAAGGTGGAGGAAACAAGAAGAGAAGGAAGGGAGAGAAACTTAAGTTCTCCTACCACAAAACTCCTCGACGACCATCGGACTTCAGCCCGGTTATTGACGGACGTCGGACTTCCACCCTAACAAAAATTCAGGCTAAAACAAAAGCGGCATACAAATCGCCAATAAACTAAAAAAAAAAAAAAAAACCTAGAGGCAACCATTTATAAATAAAACACTTCAAAATAATTAAATAAATTAATAAATGTCAATATGCCAACTGCCCTTAATTACAAATCAGGGTCTACAGAAAATAAAGTGGTCAGGCACCACTGCCAACTACCCAGATTTCTAAACCTAGGAATGACGCAAATGACTCTAAGAGGGATATTAGGTCTTCAGTCTTCTTGGACTTCTTCTCCTTGGGCTACTTGGATCTCTCCTCCTTCATCTCATTGGATTTAAATTAAAATACAAAATTTTCTAAAAAAATATGAGGTATTACACGCAAAAATCGGATTTAAAATGAAATACTTATAAATTATTGAAATTTAAAATAATTAAAAGGATTTTAAAATGATTTAAAATAATTAATGTTAAAAGAAAAGTTACTAAATTAAAATAAGATAATAATTAATGTTTTCTGAATTTAAAAATAATCATATACTATAAATAATAATAATAATAATTAAATAATAATAATAATAATAATCAACATAATTTAATAATAATAATAATAGTAATAATAAAATAATGATAAATAATAATAATAATAATAATTTAAAATTTAATTTTCTAAAATAATAAAGATAATAAAAAAGGAATTTTTGAATTAATAAAATATATAAATTATAATTACTTATTAATTAAATATAGTAATTAATTAATAATTAACATAATTTAATACTTGATTAAAATATTAAGCAAATTATATTTTTTATTTGAAGGTATTATTTTTCAAAAAAATTTGAAATATTATACTAATATTTTTAATAAAAAAAAATTAAATAAATTTTAAATGAAATATGATTAAAAAAAGAATTTTTAAAATAAATAAAACAAATTAAAACAATTAAGCGACGGTGGGCCTACGTGGCGGGTTCCAATTCCCTCCCAAAACTTAAACAATCATTGCCTAGCGGTGCATTGATTGCGGCACCGACAATGATTGCCACATTGTGGCAATCGTGTGCTATGGACGCGGCTTTAGTTATCCACGTCAGCGGACGTTGTCGAGCGTCTGATCCTCCGCGTATTGGATTTAGCGGCTGTGATCACGTCAGACCGATATTCAAACGAACGATGCACAAACACGGACACCAGATGATCGTGGTTCGGCTAGATCAAGACTATTGATTGTAAGATCAACAGTCCACGTTTTAGGCAGGGAACGGGTTACATAAACCATGACCTAGAAACTGATTTTGAGCTCGTTCTCGCAAACGGCTCGATCGAATTGGATGAAATTTTAAATTCTGGGGCTAGAGCTGAAGAGCATTAATGGGGGATCTGTTTCTTGGCCTATAATGCACTATGCAAAGAGTTATTTAACCCTAAGTATCTTATACTAGGGTTTGAGTTTTTACCTAATCCACATGATTAATTCGGGAGATCTTGGGCTTGTTGCACTTGTAGACTATCCACGCTTCCTTCTCTAGTTGATTTCGAAGCTTGAAATTCCTTGGATCATCGAGTAGAAAGCTAGGAAAGGAAATGACCTCGGTTCGCTAGAGATCTCGCCGCCAGCGAGGTCTTGACATCGGGTTTGACTTGGAAAGGGCGAGGAAGGATGGGAAAAGCTCTCACACCAAAGGATTTTGTCTTGGAGAGCTTAGGGAAACAATAGGAGCCAAAAGATCCTAAAGAAACCCTAAATCCCCCTATTTATAATCCTAATGCTTATGATCGATGGCTAGGATCACATCTAGGGTAATTTAGGAGGGAAATCAAGCTTAGTGGGCCATGGTTTTGAATCCAAACTCATTAGGAAAGTAACCAAGCCATTTAATGGGTTTAAGTATGCTAATTTTGACCTAATAAGACTTGGGTTGACCAAGTCAAAACTTGACTTAGTCAACCTGGTCAATTAAGTCAAAAATGCTAAAGGGTTGAGACAAAGATAGGTTTGAATGAACTTGAATTTGATTTGGACTTAAAAGGGTCTAATAGGTCAACCTAGATGGGCTCAACAGATTTGGTTTGACTCGAGAAATTGATTGGGAGGGGCATTGGGACTTAGCTTGGTCAGTTTTACCAAGTCAACTCTCTAAGACCTAGGGTTTGGCAATTTTAAGGTCAACAAATGGACCCCCAACAGAACCGGCGAACAACTAGTGAACAGCTCGTGTTGGCGTTGACCAACTGTGACAAAATGAGTAAAGCCAAGAACACAAGTAAAGGGTCACCAAAAAGGTGGAAGAAAGTAGGGAGCTCTTCTTCTGAACTTACCCTATAGCAAGGACAGAGTTTCGGAGAGAGAAAAGAGCAGCAATACAAAAGTAAGACGTCACCAAATGATGGATTAGTAGTGGGATTCTCTCATTGCCTTACTCTATAGAAAGGGCAGAGCTGAGGGAAGAACCTAAGTAAGGGTAATAAAGAATCACCAAAAGGTTAAAAAGTGTAGTAGAGTGCAACCAGTAAATGAGTCACCAAAAGGTGACAAAGTAAGGGAGAATCTTCTCCTTGCCTTACCCTATAGTGAGGGCAGAGCCGAGGAGAGAACCAAGAGTAAAGTAGTAAAGTAAACCGACTACCTGCCTGACCATATTGAAATAGAAGAATAGAAGGTGAAGGGGTCCCGTCACCTCCTGATCCTTTCGAAACAGTGGATTAGGTGACTCAATATTTGCTTGACCATTTTGAAACAATAAATAAATGAGTTATAAAATCTGATGTCTGCCTGATCACAACATGACACTTAGGGTAAAAGGTGATGAGGAAAGCCTTCCAAGTGCTTTGTTAGGCTCTCTCAATCAGGTAAGTAAAACCAACTACCTGCCTAACCATATCGAAATAGCATGATAGAAGGTTAAAAGGTCATATCCCCTCCTGATCCTTTTGGAACAGTGGATTGGGATGACTCAATACTTCTGTCTGACCTCAGCAAGAGTAAATAAGGCACAAAATTGGAAGCCTGCTTAGTCTTTAATAGGACATCCAAAGTAAAGAGATGGTGAGAAATGCCTCCCAAGAACTATGTCGGACTCTCTCAATTGGGTAAGTAAAACCAACTACATGTATGTTCATTTCAAACAATAATAGAAGGTGAAAAGGATCTCGTCTCCTCCTTATATTTTTGGAACTGTGGATTGGGGTGACTCAATACTTCTGTCTGACCTCAACAAAAATAAATAAGTTAAGAAATTAGAAGCATGCCTAGTCTTTAACAAGACATCCAGAGTAAAGGGGTGGTGAGGAATGCCTCCCAGGGACTCTATCGGGCTCTCTCAACTGGGTAAGTAAAACTAACTAACTGTCTGTTCATTTCAAACAACAGTATAGAATGTGAAAAGGATCATATCTCATGATCCTTTCAGAACAGTGGATTGGGGTGACTCAATGCTTCTGCTTGACCTCAACAAAAAGTAAATAAGCCATGAAATTAAAAACCTACCTAGTCTTTAACAGGACATCCATAGTAAAGTGGTAGTGAGGAATGCCCCCTATGGACTTTATCGGGCTCTCTCAACCGAGTAAGTAAAACCCATTATCTGCCTGACCATATCAAAACAGCAAGATAGAAGGTGAAAAGGATCCTATCTCCTCCTGATCCTTTCGGAATCGTAGATTGGGGTGACTCAATACTTCTGTCTGACCTCAACAAAAGTAAATAAGCCATGAAATTGGAAGTCTACCTAGTCATTAACAGAATATCCAACATAAAAAGGGTGGTGAGGAATGCCTCTCAGGGACTCTGTCTGTCTCTTTCAATCGGGTAAGCTTCAACATCTGCTCAACTAGATCGACCTTACAAATGAGGAAGGGCTCAATACTCACTTGCTTCTATCAGGAGTAGTGGGTAAGGAGTCAGGCTCTGATGTCTGCCTGATCACAATAGGACAATAAGAAAGAAAAAGGGTGGTGATGAATGCCTTTCAGGGGCTCTATTAAGCTCTCTCGACCAAATAAGTAAAACCAACTATTTATCTTTTAGTATCGAAACAGCAAGGTAGAAGGTGAAATTCATCTCAACATCAACCTGACACAGATCTGTGTAGAGATGAGAGAGAGAAAGGAAAGGTGAATGAAAGAATTCTAAGGATAAACTTATCTAAGGAATCCCAGGCTAGTATTTTGGTTACCACATGATAGAGGATAAATTGTCATGGCCATGAGTATTCAAATACGGTCGAGATCTCTTAGGGAACCCTAACCCTTCACAAAACGGGAGGAAGACATAATAATGACGTCTCACAAGAAATCTGGAAGAGATACACCCTCAGTAGAGTGTGCAAAGGGACAGTCTCATTCCAAGGGAGTAAAAAAAACTGAAGTAGAGAGGGGGCACCTCTGCTACGAAAAATAGAACTAAGCCTAGTAGAAATAATCATCAAGGGAGCTACAGTAGTAAAATCATACTAACTGATGGGGGGTCCTGTAAGAAGTAGAAGCAACATCAACACATCCAAATGACCTCTCCGGTAGCTAGGAGTCGGGTCTCAATGGGAAATAAGTGGTAGAAGGAACTGAGGAGCTGAATTTATGTTAAAAAATCAAAGCTCAAAAAGGAGGTGATAACAACACCTAAGGCTTGATGCTAGAAATCACTTATTGGGAGAAAGAGAACTAAAGTAGAGAGGAGACACACTCGCCACTAATGACAACAATTTAGAATAAGATCAATAATCATCTGAAACTCACAGTGGTAATACCCACACAAACTAGTGGGACCATGTGGGAAGGGAAAGTTACCTCGAAGTGGTGATGCTAATATCCTGAATAAGGATGTACTACATCACAACTAGGGAAGCAGCTCTTGGTGGGGAGGGGACACACTCGCCATCGAGGGTAGTAACTATAAATAAGACTAATAAATATCAGAGGGTCATAGTAGTAACACCTACCCTAATCAGGTAGGACCCTATAAGGAGTGAAAGTGGGAGTGACCTCAACACATTCATATGACTATTCTTGCGACTGAGCCTTGTGTATGAATGGTATGGTAGGTCATGAAAAAAGAACATGAGAATTGATCTTCCGCTAGAAAATTAAAGCTCTTAAAGTAGTGATGTCAATATCTAGGACAAGATATACTATATCACAACTAGAAAAACAACTCTAGGTAGCAAGGGGATACACTCACTATCTGAGTATAATAATTATGAATAGGATTGACAAAGATCAAAGGGTCATTGGGGTAACACCTAAACAAATTAGTGGGATCATATGTGGAGTAAAAGCAACACTACCATATTTATAGAACTACTCTAGTAGGGTATGAATGGTAAAGTAGGTCGGTAAAGAAATTAAGGAGTCAATCTTTTGCTAGAAAATTAAAACTCCTAAGGATGTTATGCTAACATATGAGACAAGATGTACTACATCACAATCAAGAAAATATCTCTAGGTAGCAAGGGGACACACTCACTTCCTAAGGATAGTAATTATGAATAAGATTGAATTACTGTCAAAAAGATTACAGTGGTAACATCTACCCTAATCATGTAGGACCTTATAAGGAGTTGAAGCAACCCCAGTGCATTTGTAGAACTATTCTAGCAGCTAAGAGTAGGGTACGAATAGAAAAATGGGCTACTAAAAGAGTAGAAAAGATGACTGATCTTTCTTCAGAAGAATATAAGCCAAGTGACGATATGATGCTAACATCTGAGGCAAGGTGTACTACATCACGGTCAAAGACAATTAAAAATTATATATGATCATAATCAAATAAGTGTGGATTCATCCTTGAAGCAATCACCAAGGTGCTTCAAAGGAGAAGAAAGAAGAATTTTGGGGAACTTGTGCTCTTATAGAGTATAGCCGGGTTCCTCCTATGACAAGTGCAATTGATTTTACTCTACTAAGAGCTTCCCTTTTTTTATCATATATACTTTTTTTTATTTTCTTTTATGTGTTCACAATCATAGATTTAGATTACCCCATACTGTCGAAGATAACACATAGTAGAGGGACCGTTTACCATATCCATAAGTTACTTCTACTATAAGAAAATTCTCTAATAATTAGAACACAAAGAGAGAGAGTTATGAATAGCTTTGATATCCTAGGCCATATTCACCATATGAATAAAATTGGGGAGAGAGATTACATAGGATCTTATAAAGAAAAGAAACATTGGTTTTGATAACCCAGATCACATTCAACTCATATGAATGAACTGGGGAGTACGATCATAGCAAAATTGATGTACGCATAAAATCAAAATTAGGATAAAGGATCAACATTGCCACTCTGTTGGTGGAATTTTAAAAAAACATGTTTTGAAAATATTTGTTTTTTTTAGAATCAAAGATAAATTCTAATTCTAAAATCGAATCATCCTGTTAGAAAAAATATATCACCTCGAAAGATGAAAATAAACTTTCATAACGGCGTTCAGATTTAGAATTATGAATTTCATCTTGAATATTATGACCGGATGCTAAAGAGAACTTCATATGACCCCGAAGGGTCAAAATAAGGTTCAACTGAATATCCAGCTATAATAATCAAGAAGTGTGATCGTTAGGTTCACATCCAAAGCCTTATCAATGAAAGATGTATCTCCCTGAAGGGAGAAAATATCATTCGATGATAATTCTTTGAATATGATGATAATGATCACTAATATTTTATGTTTTCCCAAAGAAATCCAATTGAGTTTTAAAAAATCAATTTTTAAAATCAGGTGTATGTGTGGTTTCAAATCTCCTACGAGCGCAAGCCCTCGTAGTTAATTATATCGTAGGTGGATAGAACCTCCTACGAAGACTCCCGATTAAAATGGTGGCAGAATTTTGTTAGAGTTTCTAGGAGTGATATCAAAAAGAGAAATGAATTTTGGAAATTCAACAGGGAATGGATCAAAATTGAGCAGTTATTAACGGAGCCAAAGGAGGAGAGGTAGGGGACACTTTGAGATTCCAGAACCATCCGGAAGTGTCCCAACCTAATCTAAATGTTGGGCTTTATGTTTTGGATTAAAATGATATTTAATTAGAGTTGCGCATTTTATTACAAATTTGGGACTATTTTCCCGAAGTTTGGGGTCTTATAATCAAAGATCTGCCCCGTATCCTAAATCTATTTTGGATACTGGACCACAGTCGTCCGATCCTAACTAATGCAGTGCAGAACCTGGACTTACCCCGGCCTGGATTGGAGAGCCAGCTAACCACCTAATCGATTTAAAAGAGATGAGTCTGATCTTTTATGAAAGAGTGGTAGGGACGTTGTATTTAAAGTTTTGGAAAGTTGGGGCCGACATCTAGAGATTCTCCTATCTGGCCCCTTTGACTTATGTTGGGTGCTAAAATGCTAAAACTGATGAAATTAAAAATTTGACCCTTTTAATTCGTTTTTAATGCAATGCATGCTAGTTAACAACCTCAAATCAAATATGCTTGAAATTTTAAAAACAGGTTTAGAAAAATTTTTTTTAGAAGACTAGACTTCCCCAGGTCCGGCACCTCGTCCTCATAGGTCAGACTATCCGGACTCTACCCGCAGGCGGGGAAGGGTCTAAAGCAAGGAAAGAATAATGCAGAAATATGCATGCGACCCCGGGGTCGATCCCCGGCTAATTCCCTAGATTCGTTATATTTCTATGTTATTTAGACTCACTAAAATTTTAGACTTTTAAAGTTATGAGTATAAAACTTTCACACCCTTACGAGCCTTACGAGTCCAGGCAAAAACAAAAGAGGCACGCAATCGCCAAAAAACTAAAAAAAGACAAGCAGTCCTAAAGTCAATCAATTCACCACATCAAATATAAATTAATTAATAAATGTCCATAGGCAAAGTTGCCTTGCTTATTACAAACCAGAATTTTGCAGAAAGTAAAGTGGCCGGGCACCACTGACAACAACCCGGATTCTAAACCTAGTAATGACGCAAGTAGTTTTGAGTGTGATATTCTCAATCTTCAAATCTTCAGTCTTGTTCCTCTTTGGGCTCCTTTTGCTTCAAGCTCCTTGGATTCTTCGTACTTGACTACCTAAATGGATAAGAGGGCACTTCCTTTAAGGGAAAGGCCACTCTTTCCTCTTTGGGTAAGGAGGAGTGTGGCCCAAATTTGGATCTCCAAATAGAAAAGTTCTACTCCCCTTAGGGGCATCCTTTTCTCTTCGGAGTCTAAGCTTTGGACCTATATATCCCAACTCAAAGCTGACTTTCACAACACTTAATAATTACACAAATTACATTTATTTGAAAATAAAATCTAGACTCACCTGCAGGGTTATCCTAAGCAGTTAATAAATAAGAAGTAGTTATTCCCAAGCAGTTATATATGTGCAGAAAAGAAAGTAAAACACACTGGCCACGCTCTTTTTATTTGGGGGCTTTAGCAGCTGAAGCACCTGTGCAAGCAGTTATAACAATTGATAATTTTTTTTATTGATTTAGCCCCCTTTTATTGCTCTGCATGAGCATGGCCACCTGCAGAAAACTATGTGAACATCCAGATCGTACCTAACCTAAGGGTAATCTACTCGCCAAACACATCAATCCATCCACAGAGCACAGAAAAAATAAGCAGACACAACAATGCAATTTCATTCACAACATGCAGTGAAAAACACGAAAAATCCGGCACACAACAGTAAAGTAAACACCGGCCTAACCTATATCTAGAGTTGGTTATCCTAGCACATCATCTTAAGTGTGTGTAAAAGGTCGTGTGGCTAGGGTAGATCCTAAAGTGGGTGATTAGTTAGAGTTGTCTAGAAAAGTTCTGAATTTGTTAAGACCTAAAAGGGGATTTAGATTAAAATTTAAGCATTAGTAGATTAAGAATTTTAATTAGACATATTTTAAAAGTTAATTGATTACTACCTTTGTTTCACACCGAGGCCGTGAAGTTTATTTCACCTTCCTTGGGGCTAAGCTAATAGCCTCGTAGGCCTGGGTTACCCAGTAGCAATCAGGGTTGATTAAGTTATTTAAATTAGTTGAAATTAAAGGAATAGATTGATATTAAAGGGAGTTGGTTACTGATTTTAATAGATTAGTTGAGAGTTTTATTAGTCTATTAAGAAAATTCTGGAATTTGGAGGAGTTAATTGGTTTTGGAGGTTATCCGGATATGTTAACTAAGGGATCAAAATTTGATTTTTAAAATTAGGATTAATCTTAAGGGTTTCCGATTTTTAACAAATACTAGACCTTATTATGAGTTGTTAGACAGGTGGCACATTCAATTTGGAGTTTTCTATCAAAAGTTATGATTTTTGGAAGTTTTGACCCGATTTTGACCTAGAGTTGGCCAAAATGTTGACTTTTTGATTTTGATGGGTTTTTAGTACTTTAATATTTTTAATAAATATTAGGCATTACAATGAGTTGAATGCAAGTTAGTTTTGTCAATTTGGATTTTTCTTGATTTGTTTATGAATTGTTGAAGTTTTGAGCATTTTAATGAATTTTGGAAATTACTTAATTAATGGCCCTTTTTATGGTTTTGCTTCAAATAAGTTCCCAACTTCTTGAAAACATCTCCAAAGGTCAGGAATGACCTAAGGAGGGATCCCCAAGTGTTTGGGAAATTTTTGGGATTTTTAGTTATTATTAATTATTTAAATCAATTAAATATTGATTTTTACTTAAAATTAAATTAAGGATTAATTAGCTGTCAAATCAAGGGGCTGTTAATTTTCATTAGTTAAGGACTTAGTTTTGGGTCAGTTAGATGGTTTAAATTCATTTTTTGGAGTTAAAATGGATTTATTACATTTTTCGGAAGGTTTAATGACTTAATTAAGGTTTAAGCTCAGGAAAATTAATTAAGGACCCTAATGATTTCTAAAACCAGTAAAAAAATTTCCCTAAGACTGAGAATGTCACTATTAACATAATTTAGAATTAATATTAAATGTTTACAATGTTTATATAATTTAGAATTAATTAAATATACTATATCTTGAATTAACTTTATTTTAAAATTAAGTATTTAAAGATAGTTCTCTGATCATATTAAAATAATATTAAATTTTAATATTTTGAAATAGTAAATTATATATATATTTAATAAATTTTAATTGATTATTAATCAAATATCTAATAATTAAGGTAAACTAAAAAAAAAATTAATATTTAAAATGTTTAGTTTTTCTGGAAATATTAATATAAAATAGATATATATAATTTTTTATAATTTAAAATTAATTTTATAATTTTTTATAAATTTTTTTAACAAAAAAAAGAATTTAAAATGAATTTTAAATCTTTTTTACATGTCTGGCTGCGTGATGCCACGTGGCGCATCATTACTGGGCCAGCGGTGCGTGGCCAATGATTGGCATTCAGTGGATGACGGTGGTTGGGGTCCACACGGCATCCACTTAACCACGTCGGCGTCGGCTTACGGCCGTTCGATCGAGCGTGATATCATCCAACGGTGGGCATCAGATCCCGCTGTTTGATCTCGTTTGAGCGAGATCAGACGACGGAGGACCCATCCTGCGGTCTCAAGCGGACGACGGAGATCACGCCGGACTAAATGCTGAACCGCGGGATTGAATACACGTTGGATAAAGCTACGGAACAGCGCAATCCGTGTCGCTGATCAATGGATCAACGGCTCAGATCCTTCCCAGTTCAATCCTGCGTAAACCAAGCCCTAGAATGGGGTTTTTTGGCTTGTTCGCTCGATCCGATTAACCAAAACGTTTGAAATTTTAAATCTAGATATCCTAAGTGAACAGAAATAATGGGGAAGTAATTTGAAGATTTAATATGCACTATAGAAAATGTTATTTAATCTAGTGTTCCTAGATCTAGGGTTTGAGTTTTTCACCTCGATTTTGGACGGATTGAACCGCTTATATGATTGTTGCACTTGTAGATTGTCCACGCTCCTGTTTGTAGAAGACTCCTCGGTCTGAAAGCTCCTGGATTGAGTGCAACGAAAGCTTGAATGGAATACCCCTGTCTCGCCGGAAAGATGGTCGCCGACAACTTTGACCAACGGGATTTGAGTGAGGATGTGTGGAGAGACCTCTGGGGAGCTCAATGGAACAGGAGACCCAATGGGTGAATCTGGGCTGGACAAATTTGAAAAGATACTTGGAGACCATTGGAGGTGGTCCCCAGGTCTGGGGAGGTCAATTTGATCAAAATCCCTATTTGAATCCTTAAGGGCTTGTTTGGTCAACCTGGGTTAACTTGGTCAACCAGGTTGACCTGGGGTTTGGGTTTGGGCTCAACAAATTTGAAATGACATTTCAAGACCAATGGAAGTGGTTTCATGGCCTAGAGAGGTCATTTGGGTCAAAACACATATTTGGACCCCTAAAGGGCCTCTTAGGTCAACTGTATTGACTTGGTCAACCAAATTGACCTAGGTCCTGGGAATGGGTTGAGCAGGTTTGGTTTGACATTTGAAACTCACAGGAGGAGTTTGTTTTCAATTTGGAGGTCGTTTGGTTTGAAATCCCTATTTGAGCCCTCCCATAGGAGTATTTTGGTCAATTTTGACCCATTGGTCAAATAGGGTCAAAAATGGTTTTGAAAAATGCAGTTTACTGCTCAGTGGGTTAAAATCAAGAGTCTGGAAGTGATTGGGGGCTTTGATAAGAGCTCCAAGGTCCAAATCTTCAAGGGGTTAAGTCCAGTGGCATAGGCTGTAAATATTTGAAGGTTTTACATCATTTGGATTTTAATTCAAATTCTGGGGTTAGAGACCTCAGAATTGGCTCAAAATTAGAGGGTAGCCTCTAGAGACATGTCTTATCACTTTGTAAGTGGTGGACCTTGAATTAGAGGTCATTTGACTGGGTTTCGAGATGTTTGAAAAATCTTAAAAAAAGGGTCTTTAGGACAGGGCCTTAGGACTTAGAATCTGAGTCTGGATTTTTTGAATTCGGAATGGATTTCAAGTTTGAATGATTAATATTGAAATATCCCAAATCATTTATAGTCATGTGGTGATTATTAATAGTTGGATGGGGTCAAAGCTTAGATCAAAGTTAGGATCAAAATCTAGATTGAAGTTTGAATTCTCAATTGGACTGAGTGAATGTTTGAATGGATCTGAAACTTGAATTGATCTGGGATTTGAATTGATCAAAGGTATGGTTTGATTTCAATCAGAGGGATTCTAAGATCTAGGATCTAGAAGGGTTCTGGGATCCAGATAGGCCTTTGGGTCTAGAGTATGAAAGAATCCTATGATCTAGAATAGACCCTAAGGTCCTAAGTCTAGAAGGATCCTAAGCTCTAGAATAGAACCTAAAGTCTGGATCTAGGAGAATCCTAGGGTCTAGATTAATCTGGAGTCTAGAAGGGTCTCAATGACCTTATACAAAAATGAGGTCAACAAATAGACCCCCAATATGTGTAGTACAAGAAACTTCTGCTGCACACATTGGCGTTGACCGAATAGAAATTTTAAATAGAATTTTAGGAGTGTAAGGAAGGGCATCACTCAACCTTACGTCTATAGGATGCTGATAGAAGGCTTACTCTTAGTGGACGGATCAACTGGAAAACCAAGGTAGGGAATACCTAGCCTTGGGTCTGAGGAAGGGCATCACCCAAACTTAGGCCTATAGGATGCTGATAGAAGACTTACTCCAAATAGACAAATTAACTGGAAACCAAAGTAGGGAATACCTAACTTTGGGTCTGAGGAAGGGCATCACCCAACCTGAGGTCTACAGGATGCTGATAGAAGACTTACTCCTAGTAGACGGATCAACTGGAAAACCAAGGTAGGGAATACCTAGCCTTGGGTCTAAGGAAGGGCATCACCCAACCTTAGGCCTATAGGATGCTGATAGAAGACTTACTCCAAATAGGCAAATTAATTGGAAACCAAAGTAGGGAATACTTAACTTTGGGTCTGAGGAAGGGCATCACCCAACCTCAGGTCTACAGGATGCTGATAGAAGACTTACTCCTAGTAGACGGATCAACTAGAAAACCAAGCTAGGGAATACCTAGCCTTGGGTCTAAGGAAGGGCATGACCCAACCTTAGGCCTATAGGATGCTGATAGAAGACTTACTCCAAATAGACAAATTAACTGGAAACCAAAGTAGGGAATACCTAACTTTGGGTCTGAGGAAGGGCATCACCCAATCTCAGGTCTACAGGATGCTGATAGAAGACTTACTCCTAGTAGACGGATCAACTGGAAAACCAAGATAGGGAATACCTAGCCTTGGGTCTAAGGAAGGGCATCACCCAACCTTAGGCCTATAGGATGCTGATAGAAAACTTACCCCAAATAGGCAAATTAACTGGAAACCAAAGTAGGGAATACCTAACTTTGGGTCTGAGGAAGGGCATCACCCAACCTCAGGTCTACAGGATGCTGATAGAAGACTTACTCCTAGTAGACGGATCAACTGGAAAACCAAGGTAGGGAATACCTAGCCTTGGGTCTAAGGAAGGACATCACCTAACCTTAGGCCTATAGGATACTGATAGAAGACTTACTCCAAATAGGCAAATTAACTGGCAAACTAGGATGGTGCCACAAAGGGCGTACTCCACCACTAGCGAATGGTGCGATCCTAAGGGAGAGAGCGATCCGACCCTAAGGAGAAGGCAAAAAAGCGTTAAAAGTAAGGGAGTTTAAAAAGGAAAGAACTGGATTGCGAATCAAGAAGAAAATTTTACTAATTGATAAAACGAGCTACATCAAGCATAGTATTTCTTAAGGAAACGCCCATTAACAGGTAGCATTGGGTGATTTCCTTTACAATCTACTAACTGATACGAGCCTCATTCGTAGACAGTCTCTATAACGAAGGGTCCTTCCCACGTAGGTTCAAATTTTGCCTCCCAACTTCCGATGGACCAAGATAGACCTCCGAAGGACCAACACCAAGTCTCCTGCTTGGAAGGTCCTATGTCGCACTAGCTTATCATGGGCTTGAACCATACGAGACTTATACAACTATAAGCTTTGTTGAGCTTCGAGACGTCGCTCTTCAAGGCCTTCGAGTTCTTCCAATCGTAATTTTGCATTTTGTTCATTTGTAATTTGATTCTGAACTGCAATCCTGAGCGAAGGGATTTGTATTTCCAAGGGTAGAACAGCCTCAGATCCGTACACTAGTGCAAACAGGGTGGATTGGGTCGGGGTTCTATAAGTGGTACGATAAGCCCACAAAGCTTCCACCAAACGCTCATCCCACTATCATTTATTATCATCAAGGGTCTTTTTAACAATTTGCACCAAGGTTTTGTTGAAGGCCTCGGCCAATCCATTTGCCCGAGGGTAATAGATCGTCGAGTATCTCCAATCAATATTATGGCGTCTCACAAAATTGTTGATTTTTGTAGACTTGAATGCGGACCCATTATCGGATATGATTCTGCGGGGTACGCCGAATCGATATACGATATGATCACGAAAGAATTTTAAGATATGGTGTGATGTTACGTTGCGTAGGGGAATTGCTTCCGCCCACTTTGAAAAATAATCAGTCGCTGCTAATATGAAACGATGACCTCTCATGGAAGGAGGGTCAATCGGCCCAATGATATCTGTGCCCCAACTTTCGAAGGGCCACGAGGCTATCGTAGGGTGTAACACATTAGGCAGCTGATGTAAAACCACACCATGTACCTGACATTGATGACAGTGCTTTGCAGTATTCATGCAATCGTCAATCATTATAGGCCAGTAGTATCCAAGTCTTTTAATATTCAATTTCATTTTTAGACCCGATTGATGTGCACCGCATAGTCCTGAATGAACTTCATTAACAATCTTCAGGGCTTCTCGCTGGTCCAAACAGTGTAGCCACATGTGATCGAAGGACCGACGGTACAACAAATCGTTGACTAGTGCATATGATAGGGCACGTTTCTTAATATGGTTGGAGAGTGATTTATCCTGGGGAAGCTTCCCTTCTTTAAGGTAATCGATTAAGGGTCGTCTCCAATCGCCTTCTTTGTCGGTTGTCGAAGAGGCAGAAAGGATCTGAAGGGGAGTCTTACTTATGTGTTCCAAATCTATAAGAGAAAGGGCTTTACGACCCTAAATCTCTATAGGAATGGAATCCTCCTCATGACAGGCAAATTCCTTTGCGAGTTTTGCTAAGGCATCTGCCGCGGAGTTGCTTCCACGGGGAACCCTATACAAAATAGCAGTAGAAATTTGTTCCAACAAGTGAAGTGTGTATTGGTGATATCTTAGGAGATTATGATTCAAGACTTTATAAGTTTCGGCCATTTGGTTGATCACCAACTGGGAATCTCCAAAGATCTTAATCTCTTTAATTTCCATTAAAATTGCAAGTTCCAAACTGGTTATCAGAGCTTCGTATTCAACTTTGTTGTTTATGCAGGGCTCCGATAAATGGTAGGAAAAATGCATCATTCCTTTCTCCGGCGTTATGAAAATTAGACCGACTCCAGCCTTTCCAAGAATTACAGATTGTTTGGTTGCATTCCTACGTGAGGATGCTGCTCCATCAAAATATAATTCCCAGACGGCCTCGCCAGATTCCTTCAAACTCATGACTTGTTCGTCGGGTAGATCATCGTTCAGAGGAGAATCTACCGGCAACGAGTGTGCTGCCAGAAAATCGGCGACAGCTTGTCCTTTCACAGCACGAAGAGGAGTGAAAGTAATCTTAAATTGCAGCAATATCATAGACCAACGAGCTAAGCGTCCTGACAACATAGGTCGGGTCATAAGATATTGCAAAGGATTAACTCTTGAAATTAAACTGATTGAGTGGGAGAGCATGTAGTGTCTCAGTTTCTGAGCTGCAAAAAACTAGAGCAAGACAATGCTTCTCAATTGACGAGTATCGAATTTCAGTAGGAAGAAGTCTTCGACTAAGGTAATAGAGAGCATTCTCCTTTCCTTCGTCGTTGACTTGAGCCAACAGGGCGCCTAAAGACTCATCTAAGGCTGCAGTGTAGAGAATTAACGGCTTTCCCGGAATCGGGGCTGCCAAGACTAGCGGATTAGAAAGGTATTGTTTGATGTCGTCGAAAGCATTTTGACACTTCTCGTCCCATACGAACTTAGCGTCTTTTTTCTCAAGGACAAAAAAGGGTTGACATCTCCTGGAAAGATTAGAAATAAACCTCCTTATATATGCCAATCTACCTTGTAGAGACCTTAACTGGGTAAGGTTCTTAGGAGATGGCATATCTAAGATGGTTTCAATTTTAGCAGGATCGATCTCGATTCCGCGGTGTCTCACTACGAATCCTAAGAATTTTCCTGAGGCGACGCCGAAGGCACACTTCAAGGGGTTCATTTTCAAATCGTAGCGGCGCAACCATTCGAAAACAACTCTTAAGTCATACAGGTGAGCCTCTTTGACCTTGCTCTTGACAACTAAATCATCAATATAGCATTCAACTTGATTATGAATTAAGTCATCGAAGATACGGGTCATGGATCGTTGGTAGGTTTCTCCGGCATTCTTTAAGCCGAATGGCATCACCTTATAACAAAAGATTCCAATAGGGGTTTTGAATGCAGTATTTCTCTCATCTTCTGGGGCAATCTTTATTTGGTTATAACCCGACGAGCCATCCATGAATGAGAAAATAGCATGTGAGGAGGCAATGTCCACCATGAGTTCTGGTATTGGTAGAGGAAACTCATCTTTAGGACATGCCTTATTCAGATCCCTATAGTCGACACAAATCCGAATTTGACCATTTTTCTTTCGAACTGGCACGACGCTGGCCACCCAGGAGGGATATTATTCCTCTCGAATGAATCCGGCTTCTGTCAATTTCTTAACTTCGGAAATGACTTGCTGCTCGATCTCTAAGTGCATGCGTCGAGGAGCTTATTTAACAGGAATGACATCATGCCGAACCCCAAGTTTGTGGACTGCTACCTCAGCAGGCAAACCTGACATTTTGTCGTATGTCTAGGCAAAGCAATCCCTGAACTCGGACAACAACTGAATTAAGCCTTGGATTTCACCCTCGCTCAACAAAGTACTTATGAAAATCGGGCGGGGGTCACCATCATTTTCCAGGTTAATTTCTTTCAACTCATCGATCATCGATTTAATTTCCTCTTCAAATTCAGGGGGTGCATCCCGAACTTGAAGATCATCGGGATCGTCTAAAGTCTCTAAACAGAGCCCATCTAGAGGACAGGAGGAATCTGTAGGGACATTTGGAGAATCGAGATGGTAAGTTATCATTAGAAAATACTCATCATCATCAAATGAACTAACGGTTCTAAAGCCAACACCACTTGTTGGATTTTTATTTATCTTTGTTCGCCAAATATTCTCATGGTATCTAGCTTGACCCTTAGTCCACCGGTATGGTATACAACCTTTAGAAAAAGTATTTTTTACACAAGCAGGGAAGTAGCCAAAAGGTAAATCCATTAATTTATTGAAATCTGCCTCCTCAAGGGTTACATCACCTTTATCCCTTACGGAGGAGGAGCCAGGAAAGAATTTCTGGACTTTCTTAACTTCACCATCCAAATTGGGGGCCACTTTGACTTCTAACCCTACAACCCTGCCTGCCGACAGTGGGGTCAGAGAAAGGACCTCAACCCTTCTAGTTAGCTTTTTATACATTGTTAATTCAGGCTCGTCACTTTTAACTTTTGAGATATCTATCTCAGGGTCACTGTCCTGGTCTAAGGTGAGATCAAATTTTGGAGAAGTATTTATGTTCTGATAATCGAGAGAGAGGGCAGCACCTTGATTTTCTAGTTCACCATCAGAATCTGATTCCAAATCAATATACACAGGTGCTGCTCTCCTATCTAATGAAGCACAACCTCGACCTCGTGCCCTTAAAGCCATCCTCCCACCTCTTTGAGGTAATATGCTTGGAGGCCTAAGGACAACGATATCAGAGTCGTATTTACTACTCGATTGTGTCATTTCTTGATTGATATTTTTATCTTTTTCCTTCTTTTGGTCGAATTTTTGTCCAATCATTTTCTCCTCAATTTTGATCTCCAATTTAGAACGGGACGAGGACCCTTTTGATATGAAATACGCAGCATCTTCGTAGATCCCAATTTCTTGGATTGAGAATGGTTGCAAATCACCCTTAATCACATGTTCAATGCCGTCTCGTTGATACTTAACGCATTGGTGCAGGTTAGATGGAACCATTCTATATTCGTGAATCTAAGGTCAACCTAGAAGAGCGTTAAAGGACGTAGTCGAATCAATTATATGGAATTTAGCTTCAGTTTTTAACCCTCATATTTCTAGGAGTAAAGTGATTGAACCTAAAGCTCTCTCACCCTTCTCGTTGAACCTACGAAGCACAAACCTATCGGTTGAAAGCTTGCTAGTATCAACTCTGAGATAAGCAAGAGTTTTTATGTTCATCACGTTGACCGATGCACCCGGATCAACAAGGACTCTTCATAACTTGAAATTTCCCACATCTACGATAATGTAGAGGGGGCGGTTGTGGTCAGCAGTTCCTAAGAGTAAGTCTTCATCAGAGAAGGTAACCCTGGGGACCTCTTTGAAGTAGAGAACTTCACCCTCTAAAGTTGCAGCCAACTGTGTTAAACAAATCTCGGGATTGAGAAGTGCTTTATTTAAAGACTCCTTCATTTCTTTGGAGAGAAGGAGGGCATCGTAAATACTTAATTTTGCTGTCAACTTCCTAAGGTGGGCTAGAACGTTGTAATCAACCTTAGGAACGACATACTCGAAACCCGGAGGAATTAAAGGAAATTCTGGTTGTTGAGGGGAATCTGGATTTAGATCTTCGAATGAGAATTGCTTGCCTTTGTCCTGAGGGGGCAACCTAGGAGGTAAGACTTTATTGCCACGGAGTTGCACCCGCTCGATGTCCTCGGGCGGGCAAACTAGAGCGGTGTCTACACTCACTGTAGGCATTGGATCGTCGTTTTCCGAAAGAGAGTCATAATCTGAAAACTCTATATCGATAGGACTTCCCTGAAAATCAAATTGGGGGAAATCACTTTCTGATAAGGCTTCACATTCGACATCTTCTTGAGTAGTCGACTCAGGAAGGTCGGTTTGATTAACATCAAGATCTATTTCATTAGGAGTTTGATTCAAAATAGGAGAGTCATCAATTTGCATTTGAGATTCATAGTCAATCATCAAGACAGAAGTAGAAGGATGTTTTTTATTCATCTTTTAACCCTTCACCTTTGATGGAGCAAAGTAAAAGTCAGATAACAAAAGAGGGGAAATGGTTTTAACACCAGCATCCGCCATTTTAATACATCTCTCATCCACACACTTCCTCTCTACAAAATTAACTTTCTTTTCTTTTATATTTTTCTCAGTAGTTCCTACAACTACTGGAGAGGGAGGTGGCTCAACACCCTTCTGCGAAGCGTCTAGGTCAACCTTCCACACCGGGGCCTGGGCTATCGTAGTCAGATGTTGAGAAAGACGAAAAGACTTGTTAATCGACTTTTTAAGTGCCCGGGATAAAGTAATATTCCAACCATCTTCAATAGGAAGAGGAGAATTAAAGAGATTACCTGAGATAGATTTGACTGAAGCCTTTTCTGGATCGACCAAGTATTCCTTAGGTATTATGATGTTACCTTGGGTGTAGTTCCTCTCAAGCCAATCTTTGAACACAACACAGTCCTCAAGAGGGTGACTAAGCATCCTGTGGTACGGGCAATACTTGGGATCATCTTTCTTGCTCTCATCCTCAGGCCTCCTGGCCTATGGCAACTGAAAATCTGGTTTCTTTAATAGACTCCTGAAAATCTTCTTAACTGCTTCCCTCTTAAATGGATATGGCTTTGCCAATCTTTATCTAAAAGGGATGAAAGCGAGATCTCTAGTATGCTGAGGAACTATCTGAAAGGGCTGCTTCTGAAGTGGCTGTGGTGGAGGTGGAGTGCTAGGCTGACTAACCACTGGCCTCTTTCCTTTATCTACTGCTGAGACCACAACTTTCTTTTCAAAGGTTTTCACCAATTTAGGACCCTTTCTATCTTCAGACTGCTCTCGTAAGAATGGCATCCTAGAAGCCTCTTCTTGCAAATTACTAGCCTTATTAAGAAGTTTTTCAAAAGTTTTAATAGTGAAACCCTTCAGGAGAAAAGCAACAGGGCCGTGGATATTCTTTAGAAGAATCTCCACCGCATGTTGCTCTTACAACTGGGGTTCACACTTCATCGAGAGGTTTCGCCACCTCAAGATGTACTCAACCAGAGACTCCCGGCTTTTGCTTTTCAACCACAAGATCGCCCACGGTAGTGCGTTGTTGCGCTCCAGAAAATTTCTTAAGAAAGAGGTTTTCTAGCTCGCTAAAGGTTCTTACTAAACTGTTGGGCAGATCGGCGTACCATTCAAAAGCAATGCCGGATAGACTACTTACAAATTGGCGAAATAGTAGAGCATCTGACCCTCCTGCATTGCAACAGCTTGGTCAGAAGTGGACGAGATGCTGTCTCGGATTTTCAATTCCAGTGAAAACTTTAAAAGTTGGTGGCACAAAGCCCTTTAGGTAAGGAACTAAGTCATATTCTTCGGGGTAGGGTCTACCCTTTGGAATAGACGCGGTTCCTTGAGAAAGGGCTAAGGCTTCCCTTACCTGGTCCTCAATTAGTTGCTTAATATCCTTCTGAGGCAGGATCGGGGGAGTGGTGGAAACTGCGGGGTAAACTGGAGGTGCTTCTACTGGACAATGAAGGGTTACAGGTGGTGACTCGAGAGGTTTGGAACTAAATTCTGCCCTTTTAGCCTTTTCTGTGAGCTCTCGAGCTGACTAGTGGATTTTAAGAGACTCTTGCTGTGACTTATCCAAATTTTCTTGTATCTCCCTAACTTGTGACATCATGCTTGCGAGCTGAGTCTCCAAGTTTTTTATGTGCTCTTCATCTCTGGCTTTTACATACTCATCTGAATCTGACTCAACAATATGTGAATCATCATCTTTAACAGATCGACGTTTGCTGGGTTCAGCTTATTTGTTAGATCCCCTAGTCTCAACCATATAAATGCTACCAACATAATCATCTTCATCTCCAAGGAGATCATCCATATCAGGGTCAAAAGAGGTCATTCCTTCTTTATTCAACAAAATGTTTCTTTTTTCTTGAACTACCTCCTCGACCGGTCTATCCCCAATTGACTTATGATCAAGGGGTAAGTATCCTTTGTACTCAGCCATATCGAATAATTCTTCAGAATCCATGAGGGCAATTATTTATGTGAGTTTTGGATTAGGATCTGATTGAGACTTTGTATCCGGTTCATCTTCCATTTCTAGATCCTGGTCAATTCTCTCCTCTTCGGCTATCCCAGAACTGGTAGTCAGAAGAGTGGCATCCTCTACGGGGAGAGGGATATATATCTCGGGGGGAGAAGCAGAAGCTTGTAAAGTGATAGCTCCTACATCTGGCAAGGTAAGGTCCTCACACACCTGACTAGGGAGCCTATGAATGACACTCAGACCTTGGGGATCATCAACTGGGGTAACATGGATGGTGACTATTGAATCTTGAGTTAGACTGGCTATGGTAGGACTGTCAACTGTAACAACTGGGGTACTAGTCTGGACATCCATCAGGTCAACTGAAATCGGAGTAGGGTTGGCTTAAACTCGTTGGAGCTGCAAAATGAACTTAGAAGTTCTAGGAGGTGGTGGAAGACTCTCCAACTTAGTTCTCTTTGGCACATATTTCTTTCAGGAGATTTGGGTCTTTTTCCTTTAATGTCCATAGACTTTTGAATCTCAACCCCCTTTAGCTTAACAATCACTAAGGCCAATCTTACAGGTTTATGTGGGGGTATCGGGGGTCTACCAGTAGAATGGTGGCCTCTCTCAGACCTAGTCAACACAATACCCTCCATTTGAGAAGACGGAGGGCGTGGCACCCAGTGATACCCGTCAACCAGTACCGAAGTAGCGGGCTGTCTAACATACTTCTTATTCTTCCTGACAAATTGTGGGGTCAAATTCTTTGCTTCAGACACTTCTTCCTTCAACACTTCTTTTTGGAAGCGATGTGAGATCACTCCCTTCAATTGTTTTACATATTCCTCCTTAGTTTGTCCAGACTGTGCAGCGCATGTATGAATTATGTTTCTCAAAGTCCTTGTCTTCTGGAGATGTTTTTCTTTCTGAGTCTTCTTAGTCGAGTAGTCGACCGGACATGGTGGGGAACGGGCTATCCTAGCTGCCCTCTCCTCCCCTTGAGCTGAATCCAAGGGGTAAAAGCGACTCCCCTTTAGGAGGGGAGAGGAAGCAGGAATAGGTAGCTCCTCAGCAGCCTCAGGTTCTACTTGAGCTAAGGTCTTAAAGGGTACAACTCTCTTAGCCTTAGAGATATTCTTTCTAAGTCTCCTCAAATAGTTTTTCTTATGATTCTTAGTGGCGAAGCTAAGTCTAGAACTAGACCCTTCCTCAAAAACAAATTTGACTTTAGTGGGAGGCTCAACAACTGATTCAGACTGTTTCTAGTCATCGCTAACTACTGGCAAGGTGGGTGCAGATCCCATAATCAACTCAACCACTAGGGGGATTTCCTTACTAGCATCCAAACTAATAATCTGGTGTCCATCCATGGAGAGCTCAAGAGTACTGAATCCTATTCCAAAAATGATAGTGCTCCCTTGGTCATTAACAGTTGAGGATAACTCTCGGTCGAAAGAAAAAATCAATTGGCCAGCCATTTGGAATTTTTTGAAAGTTAAAGAGAGGATTGAAATTAGATTTTCTTTAAAAGGGAGACGAAAGAAATAAATTTTTTTTTTGAAAATTAAGGCCTGTAAGAAAATCTCAACCCTCCAACACATGTCAAGCAGCGAAAGATATTGCTTAACATATATTAGTAGGGTAAAGAGACTGGATACATGCCAAAAGGTTTTCCAAAAAATTTTTTGACATATGTTAGCCCGCAAGAAGGTCGTACGGGGCAACACATGACAACCTAGAGTTTAAAAGAATTTTGAAGAAATTTTGAATCTTGGACGGTTTAAGGGGGGTTTTCTCACAAACTCCAAAACACAACGGGCAAAGTTTCCCCTTGCCCGAAGGCTTATGGAATTGTGAGAGAACCCAGGTAGAAGGAATAGTCTAGCCCTCCCCACCCCTGAAGATCAAAGGGGAAATGAGGGGGTTAAGACTAAAATAGTTTGAGATGTCCGAAATCAAAAGTTTTTGAATTCTTTTCAATTTTAAGGATTTATATGTTGAATGAGAAATTTATTGACCATAAATCCATAAGATTGAAAAGGATATCCAAAGATCTGATTTGACACTGTCGCCTCACAGGCTAGGCCGGGGCAGAAGGTCAAAATCAGAACGAAAATCTAGATAAAACCAATTTTGGAGGTATAACCTATCTTTTAATATTTATTTTTATCTTAGATGTTGGCCACACTCATCGGGCGTGCCATTTTTTTGTTGGTGGAATTTTAAAAAACATGTTTTGAAAATATTTATTTTCTTTGAGAATCAAAGATAAATTCTAATTCTAAAATCGAATCATCCTGTTAGAAAGAATATATCACCTCGAAAGATGAAAATAAACTTTCACAATGGCGTTCAGATTTAGAATTATGAAATTCATCTTGAATATTATGACCGGATGCTAAAGAGAACTTCATATGACCCCGAAGGGTCAAAATAAGGTTCAACTGAATATCCAGCTATAATAATCAAGAAGTGTGATCGTTAGGTTCCCATCCAAAGCATTATCAATGAAAGATGTATCTCCCCGAAGGGAGAAAATATCATTCGATGATAATTCTTTGAATATGATGATAATGATCACTAATATTTTAAGTTTTCTCAAAGAAATCCAATTGAGTTTTGAAAAATCAATTTTTAAAATCAGGTGTATGTGTGGTTCCAAATCTCCTACGAGCGCAAGCCCTCGTAGTTAATTATATCGTAGGTGGATAGAACCTCCTACGAAGACTCCCGATTAAAATGGTGACAGAATTTTATTAGAGTTTCTAAGAGTGATATCAAAAAGAGAAATGAATTTTGGAAATTCAACAGGGAATGGATCAAAATTGAGCAGTTATTAAAGGAGCCAAAGGAGGAGAGGTAGGGGACACTTTGAGATTCCAGAACCATCCGGAAGTGTCCCAACCTAATCTAAATGTTGGGCTTTATGTTTTGGATTGAAATGATATTTAATTGGAGTTGAACATTTTATTAGAAATTTGGGACTATATTCCCGAAGTTTGGGGTCTTTAATCAAAGATCTGCCCCGGATCCTAAATCTATTTTGGACACTGGACCACAGTCGTCCGATCCTAACTAATGCAGTGCAGAACCTGGACTTACCCCGGCCTGGATTGGGGAGCCAGCTAACCACCTAATCGATTTAAAAGAGATGAGTCTGGTCTTTTATGAAAAAATGGTCGGGACGTTGTATTTAAAGTTTTGGAAAGTTGGGGCCGACATCTAGAGATTCTCCTATCTGGCCCCTTTGACTTATGTTGGGTGTTAAAATGCTAAAACTGATGAAATTAAAATTTTGACCATTTTAATTCGTTTCTAATGCAATGCATGCTAGTTAAAAACCTCAAATCAAATATGCTTGAAATTTTAAAAACAGGCTTAGAAAATAATTTTTTAGAAGACTGGACTTCCCCAGGTCCGGCACCTCGTCCTCATAGGTCAGACTATCCGGACTCTACTCGCAGGCGAGGAAGGGTCTAAAGCAAGGAAAGAATAATGCAGAAATATGCATACGACCCCGGGGTCGATCCCCGACTAATTCCCTAGATTCGTTATATTTCTATGCTATTTAGACTCACTAAAATTTTAGACTTTTAAAGTTATTAGTATAAAACTTTCACACCCTTACGAGCCTCACGAGTCCAGGCAAAAACAAAAGCGGCACGCAATCGCCAAAAAACTAAAAAAAGACAAGCAGTCCTAAAGGCAATCAATTCACCACATCAATATAAATTAATTAATAAATGTCCATAGGCAAAGTTGCCTTGCTTATTACAAACCAGAATTTTGCAGAAAGTAAAGTGGCTGGACACCACTGACAACAACCCGAATTCTAAACCTTGTAATGACGCAAGTAGTTTTGAGTGGGATATTCTCAATCTTCAAATCTTCAGTCTTGTTCCTCTTTGGGCTCCTTTTGCTTCAAGCTTCTTGGATTCTTCGTACTGGACTACCCAAATGGATAAGATGGCACTTCCTTTAAGGGGAAGGCCACTCTTTCCTCTTTGGGTAGGGAGGAGTGTGGCCCAAATTTGGATCTCCAAATAGAAAAGGTCTACTCCCCTTAGGGGCATCCTTTTCTCTTCGGAGTCCAAGCTTTGGACCTATATATCCCAACTCAAAGCTGACTTTCACAACACTTAATAATTACACAAATTAAATTTATTTGAAAATAAAATCTAGACTCACCTGAAGGGTTATCCTAAGCAGTTAATAAATAAGAAGCAGTTATTCCCAAGCAGTTATATATGTGCAGAAAAGAAAGTAAAACACACTGGCCACGCTCTTTTTATTTGGGGGCTTTAGTAGCTGAAGCACCTATGCAAGCAGTTATAAAAATTGATAATTTTTTTTATTGATTTAGCCCCCTTTTATTGCCCTGCATGAGCGTGGCCACTTGCAGAAAACTGTGTGAACATCCAGATCGTACCTAACCTAAGGGTAATCTACTCGCCAAATACATCAATCCATCCACAGAGTAAAGAAAAAGTAAGCAGATACAGCAATGCAATTTCATTCACAACATGTAGTGAAAATCACGAAAAATCCGGCACACAGCAGTAAAGTAAACACCGGCCTAACATAGATCTAGAGTTGGTTGTCCTAGCACATCATCTAAAGTGTGTGTAAAAGGTCGTGTGGCTGGGGTAAATCCTAAAGTGGGTGATTAGTTAGAGTTGTCTAGAAAAGTTCTGAATTTGTTAAGGTCTAAAAGGGGATTTAGATTAAAATTTAAGCATTAGTAGATTAAGAATTTTAATTAGACATATTTTAAAAGTTAATTGATTACTACCTTTGTTTCACACCGAGGCCGTGAAGTTTATTTCACCTTCCTTGGGGCTAAGCTAATAGCCTCGTAGGCTTGGGTTACCCAGTAGCAATCGGGGTTGATTAAGTTATTTAAATTGGTTGAAATTAAAGGAATTGATTGATATTAAAGGGAGTTGGTTACTGATTTTAATAGATTAGTTGAGAGTTTTATTAGTCTATTAAGAAAATTTTGAAATTTGGAGTAGTTAATATGTTTTGGAGGTTATCCGGATATGTTAACTAAGGGATTAAAATTTGATTTTTAAAATTAGGATTAATCTTAAGGGTTTCAGATTTTTAACAAATACTAGACCTTATTATGAGTTGTTAGACAGGTGGCACATTCAATTTGGAGTTTTTTTATCAAAATTTATGATTTTTGGAAGTTTTGACCCGATTTTGACCTAGAGTTGACCAAAATGTTGACTTTTTGATTTTGATGGATTTTTAGTACTTTAATATTTTTAATAAATATTAGGCATTACAATGAGTTGAATGCAAGTGAGTTTGGTCAATTTGGATGTTTCTTGATTTGTTTATGAATTGTTGAAGTTTTGAGCATTTTAATGAATTTTGGAAATTACTTAATTAATGGCCCTTTTTATGGTTTTGCTTCAAATAAGTTCCCAACTTCTTGAAAACACCTCCAAAGGTCAGGAATTACCTAAGGAGGGATCCCAAAGTGTTTGGGAAATTTTTGGCATTTTTAGTTATTATTAATTATTTAAATCAATTAAATATTGATTTTTACTTAAAATTAAATTAAGGCTTAATTAGCTGTCAAATCAAGGGGCTGTTAATTTTCATTAGTTAAGGACTTAGTGCTGGTCAGTTAGAGGGGTTAAATTTAATTTTTTGGAGTTAAAATGGATTTATTACATTTTTTGGAAGGTTTAATGACTTAATTAAGGTTTAAGCTCAGGAAAATTAATTAAGGACCTTAATGATTTCTAAAACCAGTAAAAAAATTTCCCTAAGGCTGAGAATGTCACTAAGTTTAAGTGGTTCAAATTTCAAGTCAAGAGGATGTCGATCCTAATTACAATGAATTTTTTAAGTTTTCTAATCAAAGTCCTTAATTTTTGTCCTTAATGATGTCACTATGTTTAATGGCTTCAAATCAAAGTTTCTCTAACTCTCACTTAACATATAAGCAAACACATATAATCAGACAAGTCCTTAGATCTAGGAGATCCCTAGGCTAAGTGCATGTGTGTGTACCCTAAGCATGCAAAAAATAATATTAGTTAAAATGACTAATGATATGATTAGTGAATAATTAACATGTAATTACTCATTAATCAATTCCCCATAAATTCCATTCACATATTCAACCCAAGTTTAAGATCCCAAAGGGGTCTCTCAAATGCTTAAGGATTTAAATAAATATATAGTTTTAAAGTAGATTTTAAAATATATAAATATATGCATATAAGTATATATATTTTAAAATAAAGATAATTAAACATATTATTAAGAATAATTTTGAAGGGTTGAGAGACCCACTGAATTTTCAAATTAATTTCAAAATAAATTTTAATTTTTAAAATATTTAATATAATATTTAATTAAATACTAAATAAATATTAAAGATAATTGAATAATTCAAATTATTTAGAATAAATTAATACTTAAATCTTAAAATTAACCTTAAATTAAAGTATTTAGAATTTTAAAATTTTTGATAGATTATTTGTATTTTAATGATTAAAATTGAATTCGTTTGGAATTTTTGAATTTTGAAACTATTAAATCAATTTAAATAATTCAAAATCAATCAATATTTAAAATAATATCTAAATTAAACTTAATTCAACATTAACTGTTTTATGAAATTTTAGAATTATTTAAAATAATTTTCAATTAATAACCTTAAAATTATTTAAATTTAAGTTTAATTAAATATTAATTAAATGTTTACATAATTTAGAATTAATTAAATATATTATATCTTGAATTAACTTTATTTTAAAATTAAGTATTTAAAGATAGTTCTCTGATCCTATTAAAATAATATTAAATTTTAATATTTTGAAATAGTAAATTATATATATATTTAATAAATTTTAATTGATTATTAATCAAATATCTAATTATTAAGATAAACTAAAAAAAATTTAATATTTAAAATGTTTAGTTTTTCTGGAAATATCAATATAAAATAGATATATATAATTTTTTATAATTTTTTATAAAATTTTTTAACAAAAATAAGAATTTAAAATGAATTTTAAATCTTTTTTACATGTCTGGCGGCGGGATGCCACGTGGCGCATCGTTACTGGGCCTGCGGTGCGCGGCCAATGTTTGGCATTCAGTGGATGACAACGGTTGGGGTCCATACGGCATCCACTTAACCACGTCGGCGTCGGCTTACGGCCGTTCGATCGAGCGTGATATCATCCAACGGTGGGCATCAGATCCCGCTGTTTGATCTCGTTTGAGCAAAATCAGATGGCGGAGGACCCATCCCGCAGTCTCAAGCGGACGGCGGAGATCACGCCGGACCAAATGATGAATCGTGGGATTGAATACACGTCGGATAAAGCTACGGAACGGCACAATCCGTGTCGCTGATCAATGGATCAACGACTCAGATCCTTCCCAGTTCAACCCTGCGTAAACCGAGCCCTAGAATGGGGTTTTTTGGCTTGTTCGCTCGATCCGATTAACCAAAACGTTTGAAATTTTAAATCTAGATATCCTAAGTGAACAGAAATTATGGGGAAGTAATTTGAAGATTTAATATGCGCTATAGAAAATGTTATTTAATCTAGTGTTCCTAGATCTAGAGTTTGAGTTTTTCACCTCGATTTTGGACGGATTGAACCGCTTATATGATTGTTGCACTTGTAGATTGTCCACGCTCCTGTTTGTAGAAGACTCCTCGGTCTGAAAGCTTCTGGATTTAGTGCAACGAAACCTTGAATGGAATACCCCTGTCTCGCCGGAAAGATGGTCGCCGACGACTTTAACCGACGGGATTTGAGTGAGGTTGTGTGGAGAGACCTCTGGGGAGCTCAATGGAACAGGAGACTGGGTTTGAAAAGGTTTTTAGTGGAGAGAGAGGCTAGGGTTTTTGAATTAGGCTTCAATAGGGCATTTCTCCCTATTCAAACATCCCCAAGCCAAATGGATGGCTGGGATGCATCAGGGACCTCTCCCTGATGAGGGACAAGCGTCCCAAGCCGTCAGGTGGCAGAGAGAAAGGATGGGAAAAGCCCTCCAACCATTGGCTAGCTTTGGGAGATGGGGGGGGGGGGGGACCACTGCCATTTAAGGCTAAACCAAGGGCTGGGCTTGGTTAGGGAGCCTATTAGAGAGCTTTAGGACATTAAAGGGTCAGCCTAATGCAGCCTAAATCAAGGGAAAGTGGCTAAAAGCTGATTAGGACATTTTGGAAAGGTTTAAGCTCTAGGTTTGACTGTATTGACCAGTCAACGGGTCAAGGGAAGCTGAGGTGGCATGGGGGAGTAGGGGCAGTCAATGGGAAAGCTCTCAAGCCTAAAGGAAATGGGTTTGAAATCAAAGGAGAGGGTTTGACCATTTCAAAGAGGGGTTTAAGGCTTTGTTGACTTGGTTTGACCAGTCAACAAAGTCAAAGCTGGTGATGTGGCATTTGGGGAGGTAAGAGGTCATTTAAGATAGTTTGGTTGAAGGTCAAAAGTCAAAAGTCAAGGGTAGGGAAAATAGGAACCAATGCCACCAAGGATTGAGGGTTGACTTGGTCAACTCAAGTTGGATTGAGTTGACCAAGTGTCAAGTGAAACTTGAGTCTTATCCAAGAATTGATTTGAATAGGTAATAGGGGTTGAAGAGCTCAAATGGGTCAATTTAACCCATTTAGACCCCTTAAGAGCTAATGGGTCAACCTAAGTTGACTGGGTCAACCAGGTTGACCCAATGGGTGAATCTGGGCTGGACAAATTTGAAAAGATACTTGGAGACCATTGGAGGTGGTCCCCAGGTCTGGGGAGGTCAATTTGATCAAAATCCCTATTTGAATCCTTAAGGGCTTGTTTGGTCAACCTGGGTTGACTTGGTCAACCAGGTTGACCCAGGGTTTGGGTTTGGGCTCAACAGATCTGAAATGACATTTCAAGACCAATGGAAGTGGTTTCATGGCCTAGAGAGGTCATTTGGGTCAAAACACATATTTGGACCCCTAAAGGGCCTCTTAGGTCAACTATATTGACTTGGTCAACCAAATTGACCTAGGTCCTGGGAATGGGTTGAGCAGGTTTGGTTTGACATTTAAAACTCACAGGAGGAGTTTGTTTTCAATTTGGAGGTCGTTTGGTTTGAAATCCCTATTTGAGCCCTCCCATAGGGGTATTTTGGTCAATTTTGACCCATTGGTCAAATAGGGTCAAAAATGATTTTGAAAAATGCAGTTTACTGCTCAGTGGGTTAAAATCAAGAGTCTTGAAGTGATTGGGGGCTTTGATAAAAGCTCCAAGGTCCAAATCTTCAAGGGGTTAAGTCCAGTGGCATAGGCTGTAAATATTTGAAGGTTTTACAGCCTTTGGATTTTAATTCAAATTCTGGGGTTAGAGACCTCAGAATGGGCTCAAAATTGGAGGGTAGCCTCTAGAGACATGTCTTATCACTTTGTAAGTGATAGACCTTGAATTAGAGGTCATTTAACTGGGTTTCGAGATGTTTGAAAAATCTTAAAAAAAGGGTCTTTAGGACAGGGCCTTAGGACTTAGAATCTGAGTCTGGATTTTTTGAATTCGGAATGGATTTCAAGTTTGAATGATTAATATTGAAATATCCCAAATCATTTACAGTCATGTGGTGATTATTAATGGTTGGATGGGGTCAAAGCTTAGATCAAAGGTAGGATCAAAATCTAGATTGAAGTTTGAATTCTCAATTGGACTGAGTGAAGGTTTGAATGGATTTGAAACTTGAATTGATCTGGGATTTGAATTGATCAAAGGTATGGTTTGATTTCAATCAGAGGGATTCTAAGATCTAGGATCTAGAAGGGTTCTGCGATCCAGATAGGCCTTAGGGTCTAGAGTATGAAAGAATCCTAGGATCTAGAATAGACCCTAAGGTCCTAAGTCTAGAAGGATCCTAAGCTCTAGAATAGAACCTAAAGTCTGGATCTAGGAGAATCCTAGGGTCTAGATTAATCTGGAGTCTGGAAGGGTCTCAATGACCTCATACAAAAATGAGGTCAACACACTCCGGACTAACATAGGATGGTATGGACCCAATATCCCATCTTCAAAGGGTCTAAACTAATGACTTTGACAACCCTAATCACATTCAACTCATATGAATGGACTAGGGGCTACAACTATCAGAGCATGACTAATAGGAGAAAGAAATTCACATAGGAATAGTGGATCACCGTCAACATACCTGACTAATATAGGTGGGTGTAGACATAATATCATATCTTCTGAATAGACTTGAATCATTAGTTTTTATATCCCAGACTACACCTGGGGTGGCAAGTGAAACTGGGGAGCTAAGCCCTTCAAAGGGGAGAACAAACTTAAAATTTTATGCATTAACACCAATGTGATTGGTGCGCATAGACAAAAGTACAAACATTCCTACGGTGTATTAGCGTATCACCTTTAAATATAATCTTATACTCTTTGTAACGAATATCGTGTGGTAGAGGATAAATCATCGTGACCACACAGACTGTCAAAAAATAAGAAGGATCCTTTCAGAAGATACATATATATAGGGATATCTACAGGCGGTAGGGAGGCTCCCTAGTGACGTATTAGACCCAGGCATAGTACTTTTTCAAGTACTGTCCATTGTTGACAAGTATAGGATGAACAATATTTGCATCAACAAGTAGGTAAGCACCACCTTCATAAACTTACTTTACAGCAAATGGGCCTTCCCAAATAGGCTCAAACTTACCACTTCAGCGCCGACATAAAATGATAGGCCTGCATAAAATAAGAACTAAATCGTCTATCCAGAAAGCACGGGGTCTAACAAGGCGATCATGTGACCGGGCCATTCGGGTCTTGTATAACTTAAGGTTCTGATAAGCTTATAAACGAAGCTCTTCTAAACCATCAAGCTTTTTCAACTTTAGTCGGACATTATTTTCATGAGATAGCTTTTGACTAACTTCTACACGTAGTGAGAGGAACTCGACCTTGAGTGGGAGGACTGCTTCAACCCCAAAAGCTAAAGCATATAGGGTGGACTTGGTAGAAGTACAGTAGGTAGTCCTATAAGCCCATAATATTTCAGGTAACTTATCATGCCATTCTCGTTTAATTGCAATAAGGATTTTTCTTATTAGTTGCATTATAGTTTTATTAAATGACTCAGCCAAGCCATTGGTTTTGGGATAGTAAATCGAAGAGTATCGCCAATTAGTATTAAGGCGACGGACAAATCTAACAATTTTGGTGCTTTTAAATGATTGACCATTATCAGAAATTATATGGTACGGAATACCAAAGAGATAAATAACGTTATCGAGAAACAAATATATCACATTTTCTGATTTAACTTCTTTTTGTGGGATAGCTTCTGCCAATTTAGAGAAGTAATCAGTGGTGGCTAAAATAAATTTATGACTCTTAGGAGAAGGAGGGTCTATAGGACCCACTACATCCGTGCCCTAACCCTCAAATGGCCAAAAAAATAAAGTAGGGTGCAACAGATTAAGGGGTTGATGAATCACTGTGTCATGAATCTAGTACTGGTGACACCTTCTAGCGTGCTTCATACAATCACAGATCATAGTCGGTCAGTAGTAGCCAAGGCATTTAATTCTGCCTTTCATTTTAGGTTTGGACTGATGGGCACCAGAAAGCCCTTCATGTATCTCTCCCGTGACCTTGCGAGCCTCTTCTTTATTAAAGCAATGCAACCACATTTGGTCAAAAGAGCTTCGATATAAGGTATCATTTTCATAGGTGAATAATAGAGCTCTTTTTCTAATTTGAGCTATGAGAGATCTATCATCCGGAAGCCTATCATGCTTCAAGTATTCTATGAAGGGCACACTCTTATATGACTCCTCATCAACAACAAATACTATGAGGGTCTGATCGGGAGAAGACAAGTCTGTGGGGCACAGAGCTTGACAATACTGGATAATATTAGACACGGGGTTTCTAGTAGGGTTAGCTAATTTTTTTACTATCTTGGCCAAGGCGTATGCTTTTCCATTGGCAGATCTAGAAATTTTGGTCAATGTTACTTTTGGGATTAAGCACAAGAGTTTCATTACTTTATTATGATAGGAAAAGAGCTCAGGCTTAAGCACTTTATAGACTCTAACTACTTGATTTATAATTAGTTGGGAGTCTACAAAGATTTTCACCAGCATAATATTTACTAAATGGCCAACTCAAGCCTCAAAATCAGAGATTTATACTCAGCTTCATTGTTAGTACGAGGTTCTGATAAATTATAGGAGTACTATAGAGTTTGACTTTCAGAGGATACAAAAATCAAGCATAAACATATCATAATTACAAGAGTTTTATTTGGATTTATGGCTTTAACAGATGACACACCGTCAAAGTAAAACTCATAAGTAAGGGACTCCTGTTTATCCATACTCATGATTAGTTCATGAGGTAGATCATCATTGAGTGAGGAATTAGTAGGGATTAGGTGATTGTCCAAAAAGTCAGCTAGAGCCTATCCTTTGATGGCCAGCTGAGGGACAAAAGTAATGTGAAATTGTAGTAGGGTGTTAGATGACTTGAGAGGGTCGGATGGGTCATCAAGTACTGTAATAGGTTGACTCGAGAGATTGGGTTAACCTTATTTGAAAGCATATAGTGTCTAAACTTATGTACCGCGAATATTAAAGTTAAATATTGCTTTTCCATCACTAGGTACTTAATCTCTGTAGGTATTAACCATCTGCTAAGGTAATATAAGGCATTATCCTTACATTCTTCATTCTCTTGAGCCAATAGTGCACCCAAAGACTCATCTAGGGCTGTGGTGTAAAGAATCAACGGCCTACCTGGGATGAGTGTAGCTAAAATAAGGGGGTTCATCACGTAACTCTTTATATTGTCCAAGGCCTTCTAACAACGCTCATTCATGTGGAATCAAACATCCTTCTTCACTAGGGAAGAAAAGGGATGACACCTACCATAAATGTTGGAGATAAATCTCCGCAAGAAACTAAGTTTACCCTAAAAGAATCTCAAATAGTAAGACTCTTAGGGGGTTTCAAATCCACAATAGCTTTGATCTTAGAAGGGTCTATTTCAATGCGCCGATAGCTAACTATAAACCCTAAGAACTTTCCTGCACTAACTATAAATGCACATTTTAAAGGATTCAGTTTCAAATCATATTTGCACAGACGTTCAAAAATGATTTGTAGATCTCGAAGGAGATCTCTACGGACCTTGCTTTTGATCACTAAATCATCCACATAACATTCAACCTGCTTGTGTATCATCTCATCGATGATAACAATCATAACATATTGATAGATGGTCATGGCATTCTTGAAACCGAAAGGCATCACCTTATAATAAAATACATCTATAGGTGTATGAAATGCAGTGAATTTCTCATCATCGGGGTCCATCTTTATCTGATTATAAGTAGAAGAACCATTCATGAATGATAAAATAATATGGGATGATGTTATATCCACCATAAGCTTATGGATATAAAGGAAAAAATCATCCTTATGACATGCCTTATTCAAATCACGGAAGTCGATACAGACATGTATCTGTCCACTCTTCTTCTAGATTGGAACGACATTGGCAAGCTAGGTAATATACTTCTCTTCACAAATAAATTCAGCTTCTATAAGCTTTTTAGTTTTAATGATCGTATGTTGTTTAATTTCTAACCTCATCCTACGATGTGCTTATTTAATAGTGACTACATCAGGTTGGATAACTAACTTATGGACTGCCACTACTGAGTTTAAAACATGCATCTTAGTATAGTTCTAGGCAAAGCAGTCTCTAAATTCTATCAGCAATTTGATATATTCTTGAGCCTTTGAATCAGACAGTATGTCACTAGAAAAATAGGCCTATGCTCTAACTTAGTGCCTAAGTTTGTTAAGAGAGGTTCTATTTACATGTTTTACATTCTTGCAACTTATATAGTTTTGATGATTTAAAATATTATTGTTTTATGTATAGTTATCTCCTAACACTTTTTGGAAGAGTTATTTTTGCTCTTGTGTGTACTAACATTTCAGAAAAATCAAACTCCAGATTATAAAGACTTTAAATCAAATTCATCATGAGATACTTTGTGTATTTAAAAATTTATATTTTTCTTTGAATTAAATTTGAGAGAGAGTGATTGTAATTGACACTACAGGAAAAACTGGCAATTTTTTTCGGCAGTTAGTATGGTAACACTGACAGTTTTACAATATACTGGCGGCTTCTCGGCGGCTTTACAATCGCCAGTAAAATGGCATAGGAAACACTTACCGGCGGTTTTATGAGGCGGCGGTTTACTGGCGGCTAATACCGCCGGTGTCTACCAGATTTGCAACTGACGGTGTTCCGGCCGTTAAGCCATCGGTTATTTGTCCGACGGCTAACCGGCAGTCATGTTATCGACGGCCTGCCGGCGGTTAAAGAGGCCATCGTGTGTTCACTCAATCGCCGGCAAGCGTCGGTACACCACCGGTGGTATTACAGACGGTAACCCGGCGGTCCGGCCGACGGTTTTACCGGCGGTATACATCACCGGGCTTGTAACAACCCCAAGATCCGTGTAGCGAAAAGGATTCGTCTGACATTCTAATCGAACTCCATTCCAGTTGCCTTGCTCGGACCTGAAAATTTTAACCACATATAATGAGCTTACAAAGCCCAGCAGGTCACCAAAGCCTACAACTGAAATCAAAGCACGGCGATGCTATCAATATGCATGTCAATCTATCAATCCGTCAGTCAATGGTCAATGAGTCTATGCAGCGGAAATCAAATCAGAAGTCAATGCAGTACGGAAATCAATAGTCGATAAAACCAGTCAATGCAGCGGCAGGTAAATCGATAAATCAATTCAATCAATCAATATTCGTCAATCAAAACGATACGGTCAAATCAGTACGATCTAATCAATGAAGTCAATCGAGAAAAGCGATACGAGACAATGAATCTATAAAACAGTCCATACGGTGTAGAACAGTAGCAACAGTGAATCTATAAAATCTATAGGCAGTAGTACAATGAATCTATACGATGTCCATACTATCAATGCAATATCTATACGGCAACAATCCATTCAATCAATCAATCAATAATCAGCACGACGAACCAATGCATCAATGAATCAATAGCATGTCAGGATCTGTCATATCGATAGTATCCATATGTCCATATCATATCCATATCAATGTCGATGTCGGTATCTATCAATAAGTACAATCTATATCAATATCAGTGTTAATCTCTATGAATCAATACGTAGAATCCATATCAATATCGGTGCCGGTATCTATGAATCAATCAAGTCGAAAAAATCAAAATCAATCGGAAGAGCAATACGATAAATCAATAAAATCATTTAAATCCGTCAAATCAATCAATCAATCGAATCCAGTCTATACTATCAAGTCGATCCAATCAATCAGAAGGACAATACGATAAATTTATACAGTAACAGGTCGAATCAATGCAAGATCAATAGTATCAATGAATCTATGAATCTATGTCGTCCATATCCATATCAATATCAATGATCAATAGTCAAGTAGTACCAATGCTCAATGATCATTCAATGAAATCAATGAATCCGTACGATAGTAAATCAATTCGATAAATCCATCAATATCAATGAATCAGTCGGAAATCGATAAATCAATGCATATCAGGAAATCCATACAATGGTCTTACTCGACAAGCACAAACACTAGCTATTATCAATGATCAATGATGCTGTTGTAGTTCGTTCAATGATGCTGTTGTAGTTATCCGCACGTTGGTTCTATCAAGAAAAAGAGTCGTCACTCTATTGCCCGTCGGCCGCCCGTCGGCATATAATCTCCTTATGACTCCCATCGTTATATCCATGATCCATGATCTATGATTTAAAGGAAAGCCCGTCGGCCCACCATCCTGTATAGGTATCATCTCCAACCAACGTTCAACCAGGTTCCCACTTGTCTTTCAGTAACAATCAATCAATGCAATAATCGATGCAATAATCAAAATAAAGAAATCTAAGACGATCATATCAATAATCATAGGCAGATCAATTCAATCAATCAATTTCAATCAAATTAAAAATCGTACGAAAATCGGGCAGAGTAACAGTAGTCGGTCAAATTTACACAAAAATCTCCAAAAATGACAATTCACCAAATTAATACAGAACGTGCACATTAACATTATAAGACTATTCTTCTACTGCTCAAACCAATTCGGACATCATAATAATTTGCAGTCAAAATAAAACCCCGCAAAACCAAAACGGACCGGACGAAATCTACCATAAAATAATCAAAACGTGCAGAATAATCATATCTACAGCATACCAAAAGTTATGCGGTGAAATCTTCGCCAGTACCAAACCAGGTACGAAAATCACTTACAAAAACACAAATCTGAGCACCATTTTACAAAACCTCGAAATCTTCGAAAACAGAAGTAGGGTTCGGAGTCCTTACCACGAGATTCCCAACAGCAGCGTCGGACGAAAAGCGCTCCGCGACCTCCAAAACCAAGCTTTCCTTCTTTTTCCCTTTCTCTTTCTCTCTCCTCAAAATATCTGATATTTTAAAATGAATTTCTCTCTCTTCAAAACGAGCTCATTTCCTTATATCATACACAGCTCGGCCTGGCCGATCGTCTCGATCGTCCTGGACGATCAGACCAATTCTGGTCGTCCTGGCCGATACTCCAGGGCGATGATCAGGACGATTTTAGGAACAGTGCAGATCGTCCTGGACGATCTCAATATCGTCCTGGACGATTCAGTCCAGAAATAGCTCCAAAAATCAGCTGTTTTCAATGCACTGATCGGCCTGGACGATCCCAACTTCGTCCTGGCCGATCCTGGGAGGAAAATCATTTTCCAGCAGCTACAGCAAAGGAACGAGGTCTTACAATCTCCCCACCTTAGAAAAATGTCGTCCCGACATTTCCCTAACGTGTCCAGAACAAAACAAAACAAAGCAAAACAAATCCAATCTATCGGAAAAATCGAACAAAACACATCAAAACAAACAATAAACTAAACTCGTACCAGTCTCACCAGCAGGCACGGAAGGAACATCTTCCATCATAGCTTGTACATTTCCAGTCTGAACAGTCGGAACAGGTCCTTGCCTAAGTTCAGAACTCGGGCAATCAGTCATTCTGTGTCCATGTGCACCACATCGGAAGCATTGCCCTGTTCTTCGATAACACTGTCCCGAGTGTCTCTTTCCACAAAACGTACAAACATTAATTCTTGCTTTGCTACCTTCCCCACTTTTCTTGCTACGCCCAGAGCGTTTCGCTAGCTTGTCACTCACCATCTGAGCAACCATATCAGCAAATTTATTCATATTTTCAGATGTGAGAGGGAGGTTAGCAGCAGGCTCAGACTCAATCTTTTTGCCTTTCGGATCCATTTGCCTGATCAATACAAATCATTCAAATCAAAACCGCGGAAATCAAATACGTAAAACAAAACAAATCAAATAACGCAATCATCAACTCTGGATATAATCAAATCCTTTTCACTACACTCACTCTGATACCAATTGTAACAACCCCAAGATCCGTGTAGCGAAAAGGATTCGTTTGACATTCTGATCGAACTCCATTCCAGTTGCCTTGCTCGGACCTGAAAATTTTAACCACATATAATGAGCTTACAAAGCCCAGCAGGTCACCAAAGCCTACAACTGAAATCAAAGCACGGCGATGCTATCAATATGCATGTCAATCTATCAATCCGTCAGTCAATGGTCAATGAGTCTATGCAGCGGAAATCAAATCAGAAGTCAATGCAGTACGGAAATCAATAGTCGATAAAACCAGTCAATGCAGCGGCAGGCAAATCGATAAATCAATTCAATCAATCAATATTCGTCAATCAAAACGATACGGTCAAATCAGTACGATCTAATCAATGAAGTCAATCGAGAAAAGCGATACGAGACAATGAATCTATAAAACAGTCCATACGGTGTAGAACAGTAGCAACAGTGAATCTATAAAATCTATAGGCAGTAGTACAATGAATCTATACGATGTCCATACTATCAATGCAATATCTATACGGCAACAATCCATTCAATCAATCAATCAATAATCAGCACGACGAACCAATGCATCAATGAATCAATAGCATGTCAGGATCTGTCGTATCGATAGTATCCATATGTCCATATCATATCCATATCAATGTCGATGTCGGTATCTATCAATCAGTACAATCTATATCAATATCAGTGTTAATCTCTATGAATCAATACGTAGAATCCATATCAATATCGGTGCCGGTATCTATGAATCAATCAAGTCGAAAAAATCAAAATCAATCGGAAGAGCAATATGATAAATCAATAAAATCATTTAAATCCGTCAAATCAATCAATCAATCGAATCCAGTCTATACTATCAAGTCGATCCAATCAATCAGAAGGACAATACGATAAATTTATACAGTAACAGGTCGAATCAATGCAAGATCAATAGTATCAATGAATCTATGAATCTATGTCGTCCATATCCATATCAATATCAATGATCAATAGTCAAGTAGTACCAATGCTCAATGATTATTCAATGAAATCAATGAATCCGTACGATAGTAAATCAATTCGATAAATCCATCAATATCAATGAATCAGTCGGAAATCGATAAATCAATGCATATCAGGAAATCCATACAATGGTCTTACTCGACAAGCACAAACACTAGCTATTATCAATGATCAATGATGCTGTTGTAGTTCGTTCAATGATGCTGTTGTAGTTATCCGCACGTTGGTTCTATCAAGAAAAAGAGTCGTCACTCTATTGCCCGTCGGCCGCCCGTCGGCATATAATCTCCTTATGACTCCCATCGTTATATCCATGATCCATGATCTATGATTTAAAGGAAAGCCCGTCGGCCCACCATCCTGTACAGGTATCATCTCCAACCAACGTTCAACCAGGTTCTCACTTGTCTTTCAGTAACAATCAATCAATGCAATAATCGATGCAATAATCAAAATAAAGAAATCTAAGACGATCATATCAATAATCATAGGCAGATCAATTCAATCAATCAATTTCAATCAAATTAGAAATCGTACGAAAATCGGGCAGAGTAACAGTAGTCGGTCAAATTTACACAAAAATCTCCAAAAATGACAATTCACCAAATTAATACAGAACGTGCACATTAACATTATAAGACTATTCTTCTACTGCTCAAACCATTTCGGACATCATAATAATTTGCAGTCAAAATAAAACCCCGCAAAACCAAAACGGACCGGACGAAATCTACCATAAAATAATCAAAACGTGCAGAATAATCATATCTACAGCATACCAAAAGTTATGCGGCGAAATCTTCGCCAGTACCAAACCAGGTACGAAAATCACTTACAAAAACACAAATCTGAGCACCATTTTACAAAACCTCGAAATCTTCGAAAACAGAAGTAGGGTTCGGAGTCCTTACCACGAGATCTTCACTTTCCCCAA